>QNGE01000451.1:134913-192433 GCA_008508345.1 Paragonimus westermani
TTTATTGCATCAAAATTATCAATCAGTTGCATTTTACTGCTTCCGCTTTGGTCACCTGACTGACTGTTTCAAATATTTCTAGATTGATTTCGCCTAGCTGCTTGCCCCTTAACTATATAAAGTGTATGTTAATTTCGCAAAAGTAACCGATGAGATGCGAACGAAATATCATTGCGCAAGACATCTTACATACTACTATTGGCTTTTTTCAAATTTATCGATGGGAACCATTGTTTCAAACTTCAAAGTTTTATTGCAGTCCATTGGCCCAATGACATGTGGAACGTTTGGAATCGGAAGCAAACACTGTGTTCACATAAACCTATCGGAGACAGCATCTTTTAATGGGATCGAAAAGTTAGGAAGGTGAAGACTGGCTATTTGTTCAAGCAGAATAATGTAATCAGTAAATTAGGTGAAAGTACCAAGATAACAATGAAACATGGTCACTTATTCAAAGTTAAATACCAAGCGTCAGTACGCCACGTACGTCCGGGCTATCAACAAACTACTGTGGTAAGTTCGATACCTAAGCAGTCTTTCTATGTGTGTACAAAGCCGGTAAGTCATCTGAGATGTGGTGAGCAACTCATGTAACAATTGTGAAATGTTTGCAACAAACTATCAGAACTGAGTAAACCGGTTGAAGACGGTCTTACTTGTCGATGAAGTGGTTTGTTTCTGGCTGTTGCGAAACAATTGCAGATTTTGAAGTCTTGGTCAAGGTGCACACAGAACGAGGCCTCGACAACAAACAATCTACCAATCTTAGGTAGAAACACAAGTGACATGTAGGTCAAAATCCTTGCGTACATTGAGGTTTCGTCATTTACAATGCAACATACTTGTTTTCATTCCAATTCTGGAGTAGTAATGTCAAGTTTGCTCACATTGGCAAATACTTCATTCTCTGCAACCAACCGAATTGTGTACTTTTTGGCTCAGTAAGTAGCACTTAGATAACATAAGACTTGATGGTGAATAAACGAATACCATCTCTTCATGAACTAGAAGAGCATTTTTGCATTCAGAACAGTCAATCAAAATAAACGTACGAGTATCTATACATACATTTATAGGCGCATGCGCCATCCAGGCCAATTTAAGGTCATACGGTTTGACCTGATACAGAGATCTTTTCTATAATCTTTCCCTAGGAATATCCATTAAGAAAGACATTACGATGATCGTCGTAAGTATAGGCATAACCAAGTACAAATCATTAACTCGAAACGCGCATACAGAAGCGTACGAAAAATTTATAGTACTGGCTGAGAAAGACAATCAAAAGTGAGTAAACTCTAAGATAACCCGAGGGTGTAAACCCACAGAATCAACAAGTCGTCCCTATGACGATTTAACTAAATATTGACACATTAGAGCCAAACAGAATTGAAATAAATATCACCATCGGACAGTGACATAAGCGGATACACTGTTCCCTATTAAAAGATGCGTCCGTTCAAAAGCCATAAAGCTTATTCGTTTGGTTACACTTCAATAAGTACAGCACAGAACATACTGTCAGGGAGCTGTTACGAAGAGCTCTATAGATGCTTACACTACTTTAAAATCAAAGTACAATATTAGGAGTACTTTTACTGTCGGACAAGCCATGGATTTAGACTTTGCTTAGCTGGCAGTTATCAAGCGATGGTCGTCAAAAATGACAAACTGGTTGTTCTGGGAGATATTCATTTCAAAGCGATAATTACCTAGAAACTGTTATTCGATTTTCACAAAAGCCCAAAGAATGTTAACAATCAACATTATAGGATAAAACCACTACAATGTTAAACGATGAGATCAGTTGGAGTGTTCAAAATTCTAAAACAAACAGCTGTCGAACAGACGACTAGGTTGTTCTGAGGAACATTAAGGTTGCGCAAAAACCATCAATCCAATGATGACAAATGCGGAATGACCAAAGTGAACAGCATTCTAGAGAGAGTCACTAAAAACCGAAACGATGAAATCAACAAAGCAACTTCGTGAATTCCTCAAGTAAAAACGTTATCAGAGAGAAAAAAATGATAAACCTGAAGCACAGAAAATTACACATATCCTAACGCTGAGTTTGGTCGAACACGTTCAGTACTTAACTAGTATTTACTGCGACACCTTCCAAATCAAACAACTGTCACGAACTATTAAACAAACGTGTAATTCGAACAGGGACAGTTTCAGTATTTTAAATAAGCGCACGAAGATAGTTGAAAAACAGCTGGATAAGCAGTATCTTAGAATAACTTGACTGTTAATCAATTACAACCACCCAATCATCGTGAGCAGCAGTATCTAGGCCAGTGAAGTGCTTCAGAGCATTGTTGGACGATTTGTTGGTCGAACCACTTCTTCCGGACGGTAAGTCGAAAGCCTTACTGGGCTGATTTTGGATAACGCACAAATGACTGCCCGTGTCAGTTGCGACTAAGTCACTCCTGATTTGGATACTGGGATGAAAAACGCCATTATAGTGGGCATAAAAAAGCAGGTTAGCTTCTCATGTTCCAATGGAATAAACGTACCGGGGTCTACTGACAAGCAGTAAATACGGTGGTACGTAAGTGCATAAGTCGGCGAGAGTGACTAGCCAGCGGGTGAAATGAACGGCGTTCAACCTCTACCAAATAATGCCATTGCCATATATGGAGAACTGAAGACGCCTAATTCACACCGGAGCAAGTCATCCTGAGGTGAAATTCCTGTATCGTCTAGCTGATACGTACGTGTAATCACGGTTACGGAACCGATTAATTTCAGTAAGTACAAACATGCGTGAAAGTGTGTTTTTCCATATCCTAGCAACCTTTCTTTTGTGTAGACGTTGTCCCATGTATTAATTTCAGTGTACTAAGGAAATGCTCGTTTTTTAGCACACCGGAATGGAAAATAACCAGTCAAAGGTTAACTGAATTCACAAATGCAGCGCAACCTCTGAAATCCTCGATGGAAGATGATTCATATCATAGTGAAACAACTCATTGGAACAAAATGATAAGAAACACAGAGTGAAGTAATTATCTTGTTTCTCTGATGGAACATGTGTTATCGGTTAAGAGCGTAAACTAGACTTTTCCCAACTGTCGGAGGAAAAACTTGGGCCTACATGAAAAGCAAAAATATTCACAGCAAGTACTTTATCATTTTTGTATTAAACCTGTGCAAAACCGCGGATGAGTAGTGGGCCTTAGTAGTTCAATTGTGGTAGCACCAAATTAGATTTCATGCATTCTGCGTGCATAGCGTTTCTTAGTTTGAGGTGAATAGAAGACGAGTTTTCCCGGGATGAATCAGTGCTAGGTCAAGGAAGACAAATGAACAAAATTTCCAGATAGCATTATCTCAACAGTGAACAAATAGCATTTTTAAGAACCACACACTTAAGCAATGCAGTCAGATCAAAATGGTCGAGAAGACTGCCAATAGAGGCAGTTAAAGAACGATTTATTAGTTAAAAACGAGGATAACACAACCAATTACAACGGGGTAAACTGGATAAACTAAGCATGATCACAGACGCAAAAGAGATGCCAACATGTAGGAAAACTACAGCCGTCAATACGTTTTGTACATGGACTTCTGTGTGAAAGTGCGTATGGGATTTCGATTAGGTATCGTATGCTCGTTAACTTTTAGAATAGACATACAAACTAAGTCAACTCGGAAAAAGAATTCGAATTACACAAGTCCGAATTGGAACCATGGAGTATGAACTTTCGTTCAGGGGTATAGATGGAACTTCCACTCATGATTTAATTACTTTTCGGACTATGGTAACTCTTTCCTTTCCCTCTTAGATAGGAATACCCCAGCACTGAATGATTGTGAAAAACTGACCCAACCGTTTATGTCATTCCAGAATAAATGTCTTCAAGGTTTGGAAACCAAATCGTATGTTTACCAGTGATACAGCAATCAGTTTGAGACGACGCAACATTTTTTTGCGTAATATACAAGTCATGAGAACGACAGAGTAGCGAACAAGACTTGTTTTCTGTGTTTGATCATCAGGCTAATTACAACACAATAAATATGAAAACAGTGACTAATGTGAGTCAGATAAACGGTCAATATGGGTTAAGGACGACATGTTTGTTATCAGTTACGTGATCACTGTTCCGAATCATGGGCCTGACTGATTGTGGGCCAGGGGAGGTTGAGTGTCCGCACGAACTTCTTCTGAGCGCAGAGGTCAGGGTTACGTAATCGGATGCTGATGGCTTCGGCAACGGTCAACATTCGAAATCTCACCCCTTTTGATCGATTCCTTGGCACTCGATAGACAATCCGAAAAGCATCTTTCTTACTAACAGAATGATTGGAGTCGGTCAAGTGAGCAACAATCGCGCTTGAAACCGTTTTAGTCACACCACTGTTCAACCACGCAGGATGGTGTTCACGCACTCTGTCCGACAATCGCCTTGTAGTACGACCAACATATGATGCTCGACACGAGCAAACAAATGAGTACACACAAAAATTGGTTGTAAAACATGGAAGTTTGTCTTTGAGTTGTGACATGATAACGGGCGTTGAACGGAAACTGATACACAATTGAGCGGCAAGGTAGGTTGTTTCGACTGACTTTCTTAGCTTTCTGGAGATAACTTCGGCCATAGGATCTCCCTTGAAAGGAAGACTAATAAACGCAAGTTTCTTATTCACAGAGGGTGCCTTAAGTTTCAACTCTACCGCCTGCATCGCCTTCTCGATGAAACGCGTTGGGTAGCCATTTTGCATGAACACTTCTTGTAGAAAGTCTAGCTCAGCTTGTAAAGTGTCACAGGTGCAGATCTTTAACGCTCTACCCGTCAGGCATCTTATGAGGTTTCGCTTTTGATTTAGCGGAACAAAACTGTCGAAGTGAATGTACTGGCCGTTCCAAGTCTGTTTTCTGTACACAGTTCGTCGGATTGAACCATCTTCCCTTCTTACTATACCAACATCCAAAAAGTTTATTTCACCATTGTTCTCTGACTCCTTGGTGAATTTAATGCTGCTATGAGCGGAGTTAAAAGCTGTCATAACTCTGTCCATGTTAGCATTCTCGTTGATAACGCAAAAAATATCATCAACATAGCGTTTGTAAAATGCAAATTGGTCGATGACCGCATCCAATTGGTTAGTTTCTAGTTTACTCATGAAAACGTCAGCTAACAGGGGACCTAGAGGCGAGCCCATTGCCACTCCATCTCTCTGTCGGTAGATCGCGTTGTTGAACAAAAACTGAACGTTACTTGTACAGAGCACCAGCAGTTCTCTTAGTTCATCTTTTGGGATGCCCACGTGTTTATTGTTACGCTCGATGTAATCGCATAGGTAGTCAATTGTCTCTTTCAGAGGCACGTTCGTAAATAGCGAGGCAACATCGAGTGAGAACATTCTTTGGTTGTTCAAGTTCAGGTCTTGGATTGCGTCAATGAAGTGAAACGTATCCCGGAGACTGTGTTTTGCCAGCTCCAACCTGATGGGTTCGAGCAGACCGGCAAGCCATTTAGCCAGAGCATGATAAGGCGAGTTGCACATATCTAGAATGGGCCTCAAAGGCACGCCTACTTTGTGCACTTTGGGCAGACCGTATAACCTGGGGATTATTGTTCCAGTGGGACGGATACGCTCGAAAGTGGCCGGGTCAATTATCCCCTTCTGTTTCATTACACGCAACGTTCTGGATATCGCCTTTTCTATAACTGGTGTTTTGTCTTTCTCCGTACCATACAGTCTAATACCATTTCCCGCTTCATTCAGTAAGTACCATTAGTTCAAATGATTAACCGAATTCTTTTTGGCGCGGGGTTGATTACTTGTTGGTTTTACGCTAAATAACTATTCTGTGTTTACAGCATAATCACTGCACCTTAGTACAAAGGACAAACTGAAAGGAAGCCTTCATCATGAAAATTCGATTGTGTGGGTAGACTACTTATAAGTAACATGCGCGTTAATTGTCAAATATCCGTTTTGATTCCACAGCGCATCCAAAAGGACACTTCACGAGGTTAACTATCAGATCATTCTTACCGAGGTTGTGATAACTGCGTCATTCCGCTGCTACACATTTCGAAGGTAAGAATTAATCTTGTTGCAGGTCGCACTGACAGTGGGAAACACACTCTCCACAATGATAATCGACCGACCGTTTCTCTCAACATTCGCTTTATTTCGTCGGTCATCTCTTTTGCACACTACTCTTTAACAGGAAGCATCCTCAGAAGAGCTTTTCTTCGGTTAAGATGCTTCTTGTTGGTACTGAGAGCATTTCACCCCATGAAATCCATTCGAGATAAGTGCGATGCAGCGAGGAAGACAATGTCGGTTTGCCAGGACTATCGTGCGTTCAGAATTGACATCGGTGTCTCAACTCAACGATCCTTAGTACGCTATTGCAATATCTGCCCTATAGCGGAGAGTATATTACGAAATGAACCAAGTTTTTCATTACTCAATGACGACCACATGCTGAGATAAATCATAAGAGCTACTTTCTGACCGAAATAAAACAGAGGACAAACCAGCTGACATCGAACAGTCCATTGATTGCCTGCGGACGATGACGTGATTACGCGCGATTAGGATACTGGAAGGCTGCACATTTCGATAAAACGATCATATAATGATTCGAACCCGGGAATTGCCAGACAGAAAGACACCGTAAACAATGCTTTGTTTGGACTCAAAGCCAAACTAAGAAAAACGTGCAGAAAGGAATGTATTTTACCGGATGGCACTCAGTTAAGTGCTATTTTCAGGTGTGAAAAATTAGTCAGATGTGATTTGATGTCTTTTAGCTTTCGACCGAAAGGATTTTTAGTTACCTTGCTAATATGTAGCTCGAATGATCCACAAAAGCGTGCCACCTGATAAACCTCATATTAATCTCCAAACTCGGGAAAAGATGAGACAGCTTGCCAGAGTGATGTGTGAAGATATCTGAAAAACAAATCCAAGTAACAGAGGTCCGTCCTGAGATCAGTACGTAAGCAAACTGAGTTCAGTCCGGCAAGAATGACGGACCGTTCCCTGTTAAGTGAGAATGAACCTAGTTAAAGTACCAAGACGTTTCCTCTGTGATTTCCCCAACAGAGGCACCTACTGAATGACTCTTCAAGTATAATCGAAACCGAACAACAAATACCAAATTTAGTACAGGATGGGTATGCATCAGAAGCAAACCACTGTGTTTTGATTGGCCAGCATGGAACTCACCGCCTGTCTATAACTTCATATTTTCACTCAACACACACCTTTGTGGCAGTGAAACAACGATTCAGTATTCTAATCGCATCCATCGATTAGCAAAATTGATCCGACAACACCGAATGTGTTACATGCGATAATGATATTCAGTCTTGCGGTAAACGGCTGTGATTTAGCTTGATTTAGTAGTCGCCCACTGATGTATAAAAGTACAAAGTTAGCAAGTCAATGCCTACTTTCGAGGAGCGAAACGAGTAACAAAAATACTAGATGTCTGTTACACCTAAAATGGGGTCTCAAATTTTTGATCAGTAGTATGAATTAACACTGTCCCTTGAAACAGATTTAATGATACGTAAATACTCACAGACAGTAGTACTCACGTGTAGACATGGATAAAGGGTACAAAATAAATTACAAAAATGCACAATGCTTACATATAGAACAAAGTTAGGAAGAAAACGAGTCCAGCAGATCTGCAGACAATTCTGTGGAGCTTGGAAGGAAGCCATCACTAAGAGCGACCGAAAAATTCGGTCTGCGCCATTTACGAACTGCGCGATCTAAAGGTCTATAAGTCAGTTGATCACCGTTCAACAACAAGGCCGAATGGTTATCCGCAGAACTTTCCAAGTCTGGCGTGAATAGGAGTAAAAAAACAGAGCCGGATTTGGGAACAGAAACCAGTCTCGCTGAAGAGCCATCCGTAGAGGACGAATGGTGGAACTGAGGTTTCAGGGAGAGTCGGAATAGATTTTTGGTTTCCATGATAACAATGCCCTCGCGACCGGCCTGCAAACAAAAGGGGAGAAACAACAGATTTTCGCATCAACTTGACGGTGAAATATGTTACCATCTTATACTTCAGTACATTTTCCATTGAATGATCGGACAAAAGATGTGATAGACGGCATTTCGAACTGATACTAAATAGAGTACGACTAGACGAGGTTAATGCGTTGCAGGAATGAATTGATCACTGGTAAGGTAAGAATCGTGGTGAGAAATTTGGAGGTTAACGAACATATACATCAGAGGGTTGGAAGCAACACTGACTGTGTGAACCGGGTTGATTTTTGGACAAAAAGATTCCGCAGCTTGTAAAGCGTTTAAGTGAACAGCAGAGCGGTTTGTGTGCTCTGAAGACAAAATCCCATCACGTATTTCGTATTTACAGACAATTTCGTCGGCCTTTTATAAAAAAGTGCCAGGCGTGAATGCCGCTCGCACCAGGTACCATCAGTAGCGCACAATTCATATTGGCCGGGAATTGAACTCCCATCCAGTACGTGTTTAACACCGTTACATTAACACAACAATGGTTTTACGTTCAGCTAAAGCCTTGCTCCTTACACAAGCGCTCGCGAACGTGAACCAATTGATCAATGGTGGTAGTGAGATATCAGCTGGAATGCATGTCCGTGCCGGTCTCTGTGGTTAGCTAAGCCGGTTAATGTCTAGCGACGGGTCGATCACTGTGTTGGAAAGCAACTATTGGAACGAACACTAGTAAACTAGTCAATCGACTCTGACGGTCTCATTTAGTGATCGAGACTGAAACAGACATCGTCAGTCAAGCTAGAAAGGTCGTTTAATCGAAAGACGGATGAGAGAGTACCAAAAAGTGAACCGGCATGACCGTCATTTGGTTTGAATGTGGAAGAAACTCAGGCAGAACAACTTTAAGGTTCGCCGCCAGATATCTGAGTACGCGAACACTTTCAAGGGAAGACCGAGAGCCCTGAGAGAATGGATGTAATTCCACCAGCAACACTATGAACAGCACTTCGAAAAATTTTACTAAACAAATTGTTAATGCCAGTTTACAGCGTCTTATAAAACACTGTCTTAAGATTGACACTGGTGTCAGTTGAAACCGATCGGATCACAGTACTAAGCGCACATAGTATACGAGTAAGACAGAGTTGTATTTATATCACCAACAAAAACGAACATGCATGAGTGTTTCATCTGTTACAGAAGACAAAAGCCAAAATTGTTGAATAAAGTCGCCAGAATTGACATGTTAGGCTTTGCTGTGACAACTAATTTCTCCATAGAGCTAGCGATTCAAGCTGTGCTAGTAACCAAGTCAGTATTTCACACCATCTCAAACACAACTGATTCATGTGCATTTGCGCTCACGTAATCGGTGGTGGGACCGGTTCCCTGGACGCATAGTATGCCTCACCAATATGAAGGAGAAACTTACGTTAGATACTTCTCACGGTGAACAAAGTTGAGAACGTGCTTTTAGGTGCGAAAGCGTTTCGAAGTGAGTTGCAATCAAGTTATAACTGCACAAATGCTTATTAGTAACTTGGACACTGGTCGAATAAAATCAACCTTTGCTAGGAGGCCTATCTCCTAACGAAGCAAGTCAAACGAATCGCGCAATATCGATCGACTGAGTTTCAGAGATATCATCATCCACGGGGGTGTGCAAAACCTATAGATGGAACTAGGTGTCGATTTTTTAAAATGAAACTAGATCATTTCGGTTCACATCGTCCGAAGTGGATTCAGTGTCGTATGGATGGATGTGTTATTCCACTCAGCCAGTCAGATTACGGTAGCGCAATTGCACGCCTGTACACGCCAATCTCATTTGAACGGGTTTTCCTCGTTTACTTGCTGACGCCCTGGTTCTAACACGATGGCTATCACATATGGCCCTCCCATCTGATTCGCTCTGTATCTTGACTACCACGTACGGTAATTGTTTGTCATATATTTACAGCCCCTGCGGTCTAGTTTTTAACTCGTTCCTAATAACCCGTGGTACTCACGCCTTCTCGGAATGGGCCGAATAATTGCGCGTCTAATCGGAAAAACGACCCTCTAATTTTAAATACTCTAAAGTGACAATGCGATCACATCCGCCAACATGAAATCGGTAGTGCAACGTACTTAACATTTCGGTATCACAAACACTGCCGGGTCAGACTCAGACCCCTACTAGACGCCTAATATACGACCGCTGCAATTAAATAGGAGCAAAACTGCCATGGTGTTTCAGAGTCGAACAGTTGTTCCTTTGAATAAGAAAGACATGATCGATTCCGAGTGATATGCGAAATTCCACAAATCAAAACAGACTGCAACTCAACAGAATACAAGACACATGCATTCAACACGATCTGAACGAATTAGCATACACATTGCTCAAGTAAGACAAAAGTATATTTCGCTCCAAATACGCCGGTGCATATGTACCTCAACATCACACCACAGTAGGAGTGAGTATGTGCGCGTAGGTTAGCTTATCGAACAGGTTGCTGGTTGACAGTACATATTAACTGGCAAATAGCCACTAAGAAGAATTGATCATTCTGTGAAAATTGGGACGACACCACACAGAACACTAATAAAGAATATTACGTTGGAGGACAAATCTGGGAGACACAAATGCATAGTGAAGAATGTGAAGCACAGACCGGCAAGATCAACGCACACAACAACCTGTGTGGTCTGATACACTACCGGGTTCATGAAAATATTGCACAGGTTATGACCTACAAACGTGATGGACGTTCCATCCAGATCCACGCCTTTGTTTGTGTCAACTGTACCACCGTAAAAGTGCCCTTAGGTTGAAAGCGGTTAAATGCCAACATTTCCCGGATGACTGGACCATCATCACAGTCATCTGAGAGAGGCTGACCGACTAAACGATTTCCCGCTTTCAGTTTCATGTGAGTGGTGACCTGAATATAGTTTCCATCTTTCTTTCCATGATGCACGGCCCTATCGCATGGGGCGAACAAGGATTACAGCGCAGCTGTTTACCAAGAGCATAAAGAGTGAAGTCGTTAAAATCTTCACGACCCACTATTAATTTTCGTTTATCATGTACCCTTCTTATTAGTGATACCTTTGATAAAGTTGGAAAATTTATCCCCATATGAATTCGGATAGGGTCAAAATTGTTATGCAGTGTGTGTGGTCGAGCAAAATTTCGATTACATACGTGAACTGATAACCGAATAGATAAAGAAGTGGGTGCGTACAAACAAAATAGCAGAGTTTGTCCAACTGGTAATCACAGCTCGGCTCTAGGGGCGTGTGTGATACGTAGAGAATGGCTAACTCGCACGATTTCATCGAAAACCATTCGAAATAATCGACATTCGACCGGCCATCACAACAGTATCCCATAGGCCACTGTACATATCGTTATCCTTCAAGGGTGATGATAAAGCAATCTTGACTGGACGAAGAATGAACCGGACAGTCGGTTAAGCTCATTGTGCTGCATTCAACAACGCGCACACTTCAAACTTCAAGGAGAGTTCCCGTACCAACACTCGCCAAATTAAACCTTATTAATGAACTTACCTGCATATGTGGATTGCAGTAGTTGGGCGGTTTAATGAGGTTGCTACACATCCGCGTTTCGCTGCACATCCCAAAATGGCTTTTGATTACCATAACTGAAAAGGCTAAGACTGTTATAACAAAACACTTGCTCGAATCCGATCACACAGTAACTCCTCCGAGGGCTTTCTCCGTTACTTGCCAGACTGTAAACAAATGTTTATTCACCTTCAAAAACCACCTTTTTGTATCCAGAAGCAGATGATGGTGAACTTGTCACTACCATGAATATCCATTAGGCGAGCGGCTGATCGGTAATTTTATATAATTATTTATAATGCGTTATTGCTTCATTGTCGATTCTCGTTGCTTTCCAAATTTTCCTATGATGTTCATGCTACTGCAGATTTTAGTTTGCCCCGTGTGAATCAAACATGAACTGACTGACCGTGTACTGTTCACTTCACTTGCTGGTCGATTAGTGTGCGCATGACACTTGAATCACTTACTCCTCTGCCCATTAACAGTGAGCATCTGCCCACTCTATCTGATCGCCTATCGCGTTTCTTAGTCCATTGAGAAAAAAAAGAGAGAAAACCACTAAACTAATGGGTTCTTGCAGAGTATATTTTACGCGAAACTCCCACCTCCGACTGCTTCAATAAATAGTTCTACCTTGAGGTTAGATAGAAAAGCCCACTGATTGCCTGCCCATCCGTCTTCTCCCAATTCTTTTACAGAATTGACATGAACAGCGTGCGCAAATTCCCTCAGCACCTATTGATCGTCTGAGAAATTTGCTGTCCAATGACCGTCGAATATATTCTCTTATAAAACTGGTATCCGTATTCTTTTTCACAAATTGAGTAGGCTTTTCAAATCTCATTAGGTGATTATTCGGTCCACTTGCTCAGACGATTAACAAACACTTTAATACACTGAAAAATACATTCTTATGGCTGTTAAGTATTTACTCACAAGATATAAAAAGAAATGCATGACAGCTCTCACCGGTGCTAGCCACAATTTGGATGATAACGTTCAAATGTACGTGTCACACTCAGTTATTCAGGGACACAATTCGATAATCGAACGAAGTTATTTGTTCTCCTGAAGCATAATAACAGTTTGTCAATTGGGTTTGCGATCGACCTGATGTGTGGTTGCAGTCGGTCGCTCCGATGGTGCGTTATTCGCCTTAAGGTCGCTAAGACTATGTGATTATCGTGCAACAGCACGTTAAACTATTTGTCTGGAACTCAAAAAGATCAGACCCAACATGAAACCATGAACATTAAGGGTGAACGGTTCAAGGCAAAACAGCGGGATCAAACTGGCTCCAATCAAAGAACCGGTTGACGTAAGTATCGACGTATTGTTGTCCGTTTCAATTGACACCCTGTCATCAGAATTGAGCCAGCAACACCATCATCACCGTTTATAAAAAAGCTGTGGTTGACACACAATCTTGAAACGGATAAAAGGTCCATGTGAACTGGTAGAAAAGGAGAGAGGATGTTATGAATTGAAACAAAAAACTGAAGTGTCCGAACTCAAACATTCCGTATCAAGGTGTCCACATCCTACAAACAATCGACCTATCCACCAGAGACTGTAAGACAATGTCGGGAAATATGACAAACAACAGCGTGGTGTTCTCAGTATAGGCCAGGGCGATTAGTGTCACATTGGAAGTTCATGGTAATGTGGGTGCCGCAAACGGTCCGCCGTTATTTCGTTCATGATGAAATCGATTAAACATGCAACCCCGACAGATAGCAGTTTAGATGTGCAATCTCTGATGGTTTCTGAGTAACCTTCGTCTGAATGATGTGTAAGAGAGAGGTCACAATTAAGAGAAAATAATGTACACTTACTAGACAGGTTGAAGTGGAACGCACGACACGCAGTTTGGCACCAATGAGGTTCATGCGAAGCAGTAATTCCAAGTGATTCGTTTGATTGGCATTGGCAGCTCTAGTAGACAGGGTCTTTGCATCGAGTAACCGATCGCAATTCACCACAGTCCGCATGTAGCTAACCCATAATTTATGTAAATCTTCCAGCAGGTGAACAGGGACCTCGGCTGGCCGGTAGACCGCCTTGGCAACACCAGTCAAATAGCGCTTCCTGACAGACCGTTGACGAGCGGGTAGACTTAAGTTTGGACGAGGGTGTGCAGTGTTTGTCGTTTTATTTCGAATCAATCTGGTGGATTGGGGCATCAGGTTCAGATTATAGGTAGCTCGGAATGAGCCGGGACGAAGAGGAATATCTGACTGGGCACGTTGTGAAGGTGCGACGTGACGTCGGACAAAGTGGCGAACAAATTCGCTAGTGGATAGAGTGTCTGCTGAGGAATCCAACTGCTCTGCATCTTTGATTTTGAAAGATTTTCGTTGTCTGGACTTCATGAGCTCACTGGACGATTGGCTGGAAGAAAAACCGACTGAAATGACAGACACAATTTTGCATGTGGACTGTTAAATGATTTGTACAAATTTAGAAATAGTGAGTGTCAATAAAGGATTCAGCCCAAACTAGGTGACTGGCAAGTGAAACTCAAATTGATTAGCCACAAAAAGAATAGTTTGAGGCAATCAAGGCTTAAATCACGACTTTTTAAGCGGTAGCCGATATAACCCAAATACCGCAGGCTTTCACACCACCAAGTTGGGACCAGCGCACGAAGCACGTGGTGGTCAGTGGCGGTAGAACTGGAACACGCGTTTTTGATGAGTGGAGGACGAGTGCACGACAGGATTTCATCGCAGTTAGGGTTCTCTTTTGAATGCCCAAAACAGAACCATCCCTTACGTCGATCATGCGGTTTAGAAGCAAACTAGTGCGTAACAGTCACTGTGATGGGGGCGCATCGAACCAATGAAAGGGAACAAACACAAAATCCCTAGTTATGACCACGATAGGGCAAATTCTCATTCCCTTTTTCAACAAGGCATTCGATTACCTATTTCAGCATAAGAACCACGATCGATTGACTGAAACTCACGGGGATGTTTTCAACCATTTAAATTGAATTGTAATAAGCGAGTCAAAAAATCAATTCGTTCGCGCTAGCAATCTTCTAGTAGTTGAGAGCCTAGGTGCGATCATGGAGTCCACTCAACGAAGATAGTACAACGTACGGGAATCAGAG
This sequence comes from Paragonimus westermani, assembly GCA_008508345.1. NCBI lineage: Eukaryota > Metazoa > Platyhelminthes > Trematoda > Plagiorchiida > Troglotrematidae > Paragonimus > Paragonimus westermani. Next base: position 149,588 of record QNGE01000451.1, read on the forward strand.
CAGGATACCACAAACATCTGACGATAATGCAGCAACAGCAAGAGGCCAACTAAGCTGTTTCCTGCCGGTTAGGTTAAGCGATCGAAGTTCATTACATATATGTGCCATGTGCATAAATGACTGTCACAGAAACAGGTGCACACTCACAGCAACTGATATGGACATGCTAGAAATCTTTCGAGTAAATGCTGTGACAGAGGTACTTAAGGCCCTCTTCTCAACCTGCTGCGTGATTCGACAGATTTCTTCCTGAATCTGGCGAGTTAGAGAGCAACGACCAGCGGGAATGCGTTGTTCCGAAGCTTAACTGCAATTCAATCAGTTTGCTAACACCATCGGTGTATTCTAACGAACACAGAGCCTGTCTAATCGTGGTGGTGCCAGAAAGGGGTGTTTGAAGCAGCCGAGGCTCGAGCCTACGGGGAATAAGTCAGTAAACAACGCTGCCATCATACTTATCGGCAGCGATGGATTCGTCACTGGGAATGACATGTTACTGTACCCTAACAATAAGAACACAAGTTCACAGATAGAAGTGAGTGGATTTCACGAGACTTCATTAGGATTCCATCTGTCAAAAAATCGAGCAACAAATAAAAAGTGTCTACAGTATGCAAACAAATAACCAGATTGTACGTGAGAGTGATTGAATTTGATACACAACAGCTTTCACTGTCCTGCATCATCAATGGTACCCATGTCAGAAATGATTTAACCACACAAAGGCGGCAAGAATGGAAGAGGTGAAGGCCTCGAGGTACGTAGCTCTTAGCGTTGAACCTGATAGGCAGAGTTCTCTGAAGATCTGATACTGAGATTGTGTAGAACAATGAAAAGACGATATGTTTAAATATCTGTGGTATATACCCGTACGATCGAGTGAACGCATCCCTAGAAGATAGGTATGGTGTCTAATTAGAAAATGTGACCTGCACACTGTCGTCATGGAAGAAACCACCTTTCTTCCTTAACGTCCGCCATATGAGATACGATGAGTCAACGAGATATACTACAGGACAGAACCTCGGCTATGACTGAAGCCAAATGAATTTGGGTTATAGCAAAACTTCCTAATTCCCTTCAGGAACATTCACATCATCGTCGATTGACCACGTCTCGAACAGACGTTCTCAGTCACGCATACCAGTTAAAACAATCGGGTAACACTCCCGAAACCGTTCAAACAAGGTTGCCAAAGACAACACTGTTTCCACTAATTTGTTTCAAATTGAAGATGACACTCTTCAGTTAGAGTTGTGCACAAGCTCATTCACCGTACATACGGTACATACAACGTAGCAAATGAGATGGACTGGTATGCAGACATGCGACATTCTCACACACAAACATGCTGACATGAAACTGGATCGAAGAAGTTGTAAATTTCACAATCCACGTGCGGCAGCTTGGTCCAAGTGGTCAAATTTAATCAGACAGATTAACTCTCTTAACATGTGGACAAACGTGAGTGTGTCTACCAGAGAGAGGGAGAGAGAGAGAAGGAAGAGACGGATACAGATCAAGTAGCATGTTTGTAAGACTGAAAATAAACATCTGAACACAGCATGAAAAATAAATCAGGATTACAATCAATGGAAAAGTATGAAAAAACAGGCACAGGTGTGTCTGCTGAAATTTGGTCAATGACCGAACACAAGCGAAGATGAGTGTGTGTGGGCTGAAACGGCAATCGGTACAAAGGTAAGCAACCGAAACATATAAGTTTGCCTCTGAATCTGGGCATACTTAATATGAAAACAGCCGTGATCCTTAGTACATATATCAACGGAATCGCCCAACTGAGACAACTGTAAGATTTAGTAGTATTCACCACCAAGAAGTGCCAACTGCAACACATGAGGCGACAACTCAACTAGACAGAAGTGTCTGGTTGGAAAGTGTCAGACTGGGAACACAACATTTTATGAATGGTCTGACGATGCATGCCAGCATACACCTCATTTGACTTGTACAGCGTGAGCTCGCTGTGTTCAGATTCACCGGTTTTACATTGACCAAATGATAGTTTGTAAAAAGAACGCTGAAATTCTGTTGACAAACAGCCGCTTACTTGTGTTCTGTTGTTTCCTTTCGCAAGAACACTACAGAAAAAGAAGTATGTAAAATTACAACGCTCTCCACATAGGTAGGCTTCGGAAGGTTCATGTGCGCAAAGATCACGCATTGAAGCCAACCGGAGCATGTTGCTATCAATCTATTGCGAAAGAACACTATATATATGCTTGTAGGACAGCCTAATGGTAGACGGACAGCTATCACAGCACAACGGGAAAGAGTTAATATAAGCGAACAAGAAAGAGAGAGAGTGGAGGGGAAAATGCGACGACAAGAGATATTTTAGTTTCACACTGCATAAGGGGTTGTAAGTTTTTATGATTAGACAGTGCCTTGGATACATTTTCGTTTGGAGAGAATTGCCTATATTGACAGCTACAACACCTCTGTCAATAACTACCGTCGGCGGCCACATCAATTAGCGTCCATAACAAAAAACACTCAGCATCGGCCGAAAAGCCACGTAGAAAAAAAAACGAAGATAACAATTTGGCCACATCCCTTCGCGAAATCATCGGCTGCTCATCGTGCTGTTTTTCACAGTAAAATTCAGACAACACAATCAAAATATGATATGGCAGGCGCCGAGTGGATGTGTGCGAACCATCGTATTAGATGAAACGAAACTATTTAGTGTAAACGGAAGCCGAATGTTCCGACAGTTTACCCTTTCTCATGTAGTGCTACCAGCATACACAGATTGCGAACTACTGTAAAAAAAAATAGATAGCGAACGAACACTGTCGACAAAGAACGGACAGGTTTCGCAGTCACAGAGCAGTACAGTGTGAACAGTCTTGCAGTGCAACATGCCCTCGTACGAGAGATGAATGGTACTCGCACTCCAGTAGTGCTTCAAATTAGCAAACGCCAATCAGGCTTTAGCAGTTCGTAGGGTCTTGTCTACAACTTTGCCTACAGTTATGATACAACACTTGAAGCAAGCAAAATCTTTGACTAAATCCACACTGCTACCACGAAAAATGAGCGCGGGTACAGAACTCTGTCACCACTAAGGAAGTGACCTAAAGTTGAACAACGCAAAACACATAACATATGATATCTTAGCCAACTAGCGATCTTACGCGTTTTGAACTTGTTATATCAAGGAACGACCGAGTGAATGCAATTGAACTGAAACGATTCCTACGACGCAGTGATATGGTACGCGCTGTTTTACCCAAAGAGCCGATTCCCCCGAAGCCGGCTACGAAGGAAACACACCGCTCTTCCGAAAAGAGCGTTTACTGTCTCAGCCCGGAGTTCCGAGTGCCGAAGTCAAAGTGCAAAATGCAGCTCTTGCGTTTTTATAGCTCGTCAAGCGATCGGGTGAAAAAACAAGCTAACTCGCGTCCAGTTTGTGAGTCGGTGCCAGAGGTAAAAAAAATGATGGTACATCAAAGGAATTCGGCTTCACAAAGGAAAGCGGTAAGTGCTCATTCCAGTTGGTGGACGGTCTTTTGGGGGTATGTGACATCCCCTACAGAACTGTGTGAACTTTGTCATCAAGAAAGGCGATATAATCGACGCAATGAAGTCTACGATGGACTCCAATGGCACCAATGGTGAGAACAACCAATGCTCTGCGCAGTCCATATGTGACTGTGAGGCTTAAGATGTGAGCAGTCGGGAAGTTTGATCCAACTTTACCTATCGGCGAACGCAGCGGGTGAACAACTAATCAAAACGGGTTTTCGCGCAGCTTGCACGGCCGTTGTATCTTTCAGTTTAAAGTGTGGAGGACTGGCTATAAGCGACAACATTGGACTAAACAGGGATAAAAACTACGACTAATATTAAAAAAAGGCAGGCAAAAATTAAAAATGAGAGTGAGTTGTTTAGATAGCAACCAGAAAAGGACAAATTACTCACGTGTAGCAATGAACGATAAGACGACAAGGCCAGCGGTGCAAATTTGTATATTCTACTCAATGAGCGATCGCCGCTTATGTAAATGTGATGCTCAAAATACGACATACAGAACCATTTTGACAGTGCTATAATAAATATCGGTACGGTGATCGCTAGACTAAAGGAACAGCGCGAGCAATAAACTAGATAGACCACCAGACGAAAACTTGCTGTTTAAATAACTTTGTGATTGACCTGAATCAGTGGATTTGAAAATCATGGGATGAAAATCGGCGTTGCATAAGGGAAAGGACAATAATCATGCTGGATGATTGGTGCCCAGGTAATCAATATAAGCATATGGTTCATCTTTAAAGCAACAGGCTTGAGCCTGTTTCAATCTCTTTTTGAAAGTTGTACAGCTGACGGCATCCATTCTAAATGAATTGCAAATAGACAATTAGTTGTAAGAAGCGAACACCAAACACAACTTGAATAAGTATCAGCGGAACAGAATTCATAACAGCAAATACGAAGTCGAAAAGGGGTACTGCCCGAACTGGATTCGACTGTATAAGCAAGCAGCCTAATTGCTTCTACAAACAAGGGCCGTCAGACTGTACTGTTCAAGCAACTTGAAGCAAGGCCGTTTTGCAAAAACGACACAAATAACCTCTAAGGACACAAACAAGACATGTAGCACACTTTGTAATCAACAGTTTGTGCACATGGCACAAAGTGCAGTCAAAAAATGTGATGTGCATATGTAGCTTAAGCACACGATGATTATTGATTAACTGTACTCACGAAAAGAGAGAACAAATAAATCCGTCGCCTGTGTCGAGTACAAAATAAGGTGGAATACTGTGCCTTCATTAAAAGGAATCAGCAAGGTACAGGGGTACATAGTTGACACGGCTTGTCTAGTCGTCGGGATAGCACGACATTGGGTTTCTTGGATTAAAGACATCGAAGTCAGCACAAAACCTCTAGAAGATGCCGACAAAAAGATGAGACAATAAATTATTCAGTTGCTGAGTATTGTGGATCAAAAACCTTGGCGTTGTTATGACACAGGGCACGAACAATGACCGTTGAATAAGTGATGACAAACTGAATTGAACCGGAAAATAGTTTACGTCAATAAGGAAAGTGTGCAGTTTATAATGCTCAGCTTGAAACAAGCCACACTAGGTTGAAAAGAATGAGGAAGCTCTATCCGTAAGTCTAAGTGCAATAAGTCAGTTAATGTGAAAGGTCAAATGAATGTAGACATTGAACCAGCATATGAAAGAACCGGAAGTATTAGCCCTCAATTCAATCAACCTTAGTGAATAGAGATCAGCCTCGTTCTGTTCACTGAAGGATAATAAATGGAACATTAAACTGATGCGGAAAAGATATGGACGAGCCGGAAACTTCAAAGGGTCTGGGAATGGATAGCTAAAAATCTTTCAACGTTTAACCAACAGCGTTCTATGCCCTGTCATCCCAACGATAAACCTTCGGGCTATTGAAGTTATTGATTATTAATGCGAACTACTTCAATGATAACGACGTCCGATGCCAACCACGATCGCCAGTTCCAGCCACCGTTACATAGTGTTATGGTTGGAAGGCTAGATGTAAACTTGCTATTGGTATTGATATGTTCGCCGAGCTTGGCATTTAGGTTGCAAACGTTTCATCACCAGGCGAGGTGACATCATCACCTCGGCGAACATATCAATACCAAAACCATCAACCCGAGCTACAAACAACACCACCACTGTTCCCAACCATCAGTAAACTTGCTATCCACATACGATTCCGTAAGTCCAAACACGACAACAAACGTATGTTCGTGAAAACGTTAGAATGTAACTTGGCTTTCTTTTTGTTCGAATGATACACTGGCAACATAACTAAGTGAGTGAACTGAACTGGATTGTCACTGTATCCGGCCACAGACAAACGATTGCAGCGTCTTGTGAACACCTTCAACAGAACGATAAAATCTCTGGAATGGGGTCTTTAAGATGAAGTGAACTCTACGCCAAAAAGTACCTTGACGCCAAATATGTTGCTGCGACGTCCTTTGAATCACAAAAACCGGGTCGAGATGGAGCACAGTGTGGCAGTCCACTGTCTCCTGCAGTAGATGGGTGCCAACAACCGATAGTAACATTACCAGCACTAAATTGTCACATCTAGCGACCATATATGGGTAGTACTAGTGATTAAATTTACTTACTCACGGAGCTTGCCCAAATACCAGTAAACTCTTTATGATAAAATCAGTCAACATGCACAGGTAGGTATGTGCTCCAAAAGTGCCTACAACCAAAAGCGAAGACTAGCACCGAAATGGTATGAACAGAGAAATTGATAACGGCCGCATCATGATAACAAAACAGTTTCCGCAGTTTGGTTACAATAATGTGGCTATCACAAACTTCTGCCTCCAAGCAACATTCAAAGAATACCATGACGTTCTTCGGAAAGGCTTGAGCATTAGGGCGAAACTGGCCCTCTAGAAAGCAAACCATCAAGAATGAGAAGGCGCGCTGCCGCTAACTGGTTAAATCATAATCAGGTACCTTGTGTTCGCATGCTTAGGACATCGGTGCACCTTACTAGGTTCGGATAACTGACAGGCGTAAGGTGCTTGTACGAACTGCTTATGAAGAACTAATGAAACCGGGTAGTGATAACTGTAAGAAAGTCGCCTGGCAGATGCCACTCAATTGTGTTTATAAATGATTATGAGCGTTCGACGGCAGACGATATGAATACCGATCTTCCACACTCTACCTCTAAAGTAAGATCGTTTTTGCTTGCTATGCACTGGTCAAACTTGGCATGCATCATAGGATGGATTGCTTCCCATGATGAGGAAATGATGCAGTGATACAAGTGGGCGTCTCTAATACAAGCGACAGTCGCATTTGACTAAAGTACTGATGCAGCACGAAGGAATGACATGCACAGTTACAGAGGACAGGCAAGTAGACATACGAGCCTATGTAAAGAAAGCGATGGAGTGTTTGCGGAATCTACAAGAAAGATCACGTCAACAGATTGTACACGATAGGTAGACCGGAATCCAGGGTGATTGGTCGTGACAGCTGTCGCAATTTTAGAACGGCAGTCTTAAGAATGTCGACCATCTAGGCGATTGAAGTCATGAAGAATCTGAACGGGAGCCGTGTTCTAACCGGGTCTCCATTAGTTCAATTGGCAAAATACACAACAGTCCTCGAATCTGAGAAAAAATCGAATTACTGCACCACAATGATGCGCAACAAAATAAATCGATGCTGCCAATTTTCGGTTCTCATAAAGCTCATGCGGATGAACAAACACGGATGTTAGTACAGTCACAGAATCAACTACCGATGGGAACTGGATAGGTTTGGCTGAATGAAAAATGACTGGCTGTTGCGCACATTTTGCATTCAGTACACTGCACAACCGCGGGTGTGTAACACCTGAGCCGAACACCATAAGAGTACATATCGGATAGAAACTAGAGTTCTGATTCACAAACATAAGTGGGTAAGTGGCAAAGTCATTTAAAACTGGATTAATACACAGGGATCGTTTGAGTGAGGACGGTTTGGAGAATAAGTCCGATCAGGAAGTAAATTTAGTTCAGGAATAAAAGACTAGTCATGAAACTCTGTTGATTCTGACCAGAATTTGACATTTTCGTTCGGATTGGTACAAATGAAATTGAGGGCGCGATAGCAAAACGCCCGCTGGGAGACTCGAATCACCGAACCTTCACACCCGATCCTGCGGCGTCACCACCTCGCTGCGCGACCACGGCCGACAGTCTACACAAGGACAACCCCAAATGTCCCTATAGCTCATTAGTCGAACGACCGTAATGCAAGCCCTTCATACACATTCCAATTTGTACACATTAAATATTGACCAAACACATCTCACATTGTTGCACGCAACAAACTTCGAGTTGGTACTACGAACTCTCGTTTGAACTCTCCCTTTTTGTTCCTCTTGTACCACCTCACTGAATTACTCACGCTACCGCATTACTGAAGGACACTGGCTGACGGTTAAATTCCGTGCTCAGAGTTCAATTGATCGTATATATTGCTAACCATTACTTATTAATGTACAGAACCAGTCTTATCTGAGTAAACCTTCCATATTCTGTCTTGTTCCGCCCCGCATCAAGAGGTTTACAGCTGTCCCGATAAACTGCACCTAACGGTGAATCTTGATTGATTCTACACTACGTCTTAATTTAATCAAAATCAAGAGGTGAAGTGTTGAAAACCTATTGCCTTCCGAAACGAAAGCAAACGCAGAAATTGCGGTGCCAAGAAAATCCTGATTTCACCCGGTTTCTGAGTTATTTTATAGGCAAGAGGTATCAGTAACATAATTACAACTGATGCCTCGACTTTCCTATGGGTTGGCTCCGCTCCGATCCGCAAGTAGCTTGTTTTAATGCGTGAAGCACTTAAACAACTTGATTTACTCCGATACCCGTTATAACAAAACCCGGCGCTACATCAGCGTGTCATCCGGATTGTTCAGTGTGCTGACATGCTAGTTTGCTCGAGTTGTCGAATCGATGGATTAATCTAATCCACTATCTTCACACAAAGAATCAACTGGGGACAAACAGCTGAAGTGCATGCAGAAGCAATGTGGCCTCTTTGTAGGTTCTGCTGTCCTGTCTAACTTATTGTCGTTACTGCACACATACACACATGACCAAACATCAACACTTACGCCAATACACCCGATCAGCTACTGTTCACCGCAAAGTATCACCAGTTATATCTATTCATCGTGTTTCCACCTTTCATCAATCCGTGTCTTAGCATGCGCTCTACAGGAGTGAGATCAAACAGATGAACACTTCGAAAGAGAGTAGCCCTAACTTACATGAACTCAAATGACAAAGGATACTCACAAATACTACTAACAGGGAGATATGAGGAAATGTAAGCAAATCGAGAGGTTACAATCACCAAAGAACAAGCACATACAAGTTAGTCAATTGTTTGAGTACAAAAACACAGAAGTCGTTAGGATAAATGAGATATATGTGTTCGGAGAACAGATAGGTTTCATGCCAAAAAAATTTGTCAGAAGAGCTAGAAGAATAAGTTAAGCATATGGTTTTACAGAAAATAACTACAGTCGACTATGTATCAATGATGAGACTCACAAGCTAGAAAGCAAACAAGACAAGGAAAACGTGTACAAGTGAAGTAGAGTGAAAGAAAATAAGCACAAATAGGAAGTGGATACAAAAAGCATAATTGTTTGCAGATGGTGGGAGATATGTGGCAAATTTCTAGAAAGGATGGCAAACACAAGAGATCAAAAGTACTAATAAACGTTTGTCCATTTCATATCGGATCCTCGGTAGAAAAAATGTTCAAGTTACTTTTCTGTAGAGTAGAGAAAAAAATCGGACATTATTGACGCAAAACACGGACGGAACAAGTTAAGCAGGTCAAAAATAAATCAAAGGGCGAGTGAATAAAAACGGAACATGCGATACACCCATTAACAGATGGGAGTGAAGTCTGGGATAAAATGAGCGCACAGTGGCTAAGACTGGACTTACTGACTCTCATTGGTTGTCGGTCATTCGATTCTAGAAAAACCAGCCACTCGAATGCGGTGGTAGCAGAGGCAGTAGTTATCAAACCGGCACGATCGCCCGCAAACATCAATTCGCTCAGATCATTAAGGATATTTACACAGACAAATTCCGACATGCGTTCGGAGAACAAGCATGAAACCTGCTCAGTAAACAGATTGGTGTGTTCCATTTGAAACGGGGATTAAGCTGGGTATTGCGGGAACGAGTTCAGCATGACAGTAGAAGAATACCTATATGAGTGCGACCATTAAGTCAGGTCATCTGGAGTGAACAGATTTTTATCGACCTCACAACTTCACATCAATCTTTGGATCGAATCGTTTGGTATGGATTAACATAGTTCGCCAAACTCCACCAGTCACATTACTAAGTAGTACAAACGAGCAGTCCACAAACGATTTCGTGTGTGCCAGTTTGGAAGCGCCAAACAGATGCGTCAGAACAGACATTCGAACACACGACCTCGGCGTTACGGGATAAATCCTTCGCCTAATCGATTGTCAGATTAGTTGAACACCTTTCGTAGTTGATCGCAGCGTTTGTAGTCGGCTGGTAAATTTGGATACTATAGGTTCTCACTTCATAATTCAACCTCTACTAATCGCAGGTCGGCATCACATTCTCGTTTCTGGTTAACAATCATAACGTGTAGCCTGTGACTATCATTATCCAGCCGTTTCGTGCAATTTTCAAGGAGCTTCGAATAAGTGCCAATTGAAAATTGGCAAGGAATAGTGTTTGCCTTTGACGGTGGTATGTTGGAGCTAGTGAACAGTTTCGTCAACCTTGTTAAAGAATGAAGATTCACAGGAGTATAAATGAGGCTAGTGACACTCGCGTATTGTTTGCAAACATATACCACTTGTAACGACTGAAAAGTATATGGGTGATTGTACCGGCTAGCCCAATAGACACGAATGGGAGAGTATAAACGCGACGCGTTCTCGTTGAGTTACATATTGATTTATCGGGAAGTACTGAGTCCGAAATGCGTTAACACACAGTCTCGTTCGGCAACCAGATCTGGTACGAAGCAGAAATGGCGGCCAGAGTCATCAGCATCATCACCAACGACAAAAATACATCGACGGTTTACGCTGAGGCTTGTCTGCCATGAAACCATGAAGAAAAAAGAAACTCCAAGCCAAGAAAGAACAAAGCGAAGGAAAGCGAACTTACCAATAAAATCAACTAGGTCTACACTCAGACGCTCAAAATCAAGTTGTCCACACCTTGTAAACAAACAGCCCAGCTGTAAGTGAAAGTAAGGCATTATCATCAAGACAGCTTCCTTATGGCTTCAACTAACTTGCTTCATTAAGTGCAATCATTTCATAGACAACTCTGACAAACAAAGATAGCGTTCATGCTACTGAGCCCGATCAACCGCCATCGCATCTAACGTCTCTAACCACCGACTCTGTTAGTAGAGACGGTCTCAGCCCGAGAGAGGAACCTGACCAAAATGGTCAACTGCTTGATGAACAACCGCATTTCCCTACACCAGGTCATCATTCGTCCCCCCGCACCATAAGGCAGTCAGCTACGATATCCGCAGAAATTGATTGCTATGAAAGACGACTAGCTGGCATCCTCAGCACGTGGCTCAATCATCTAACTGTGCAAACCCAAAGACTGAACAAAGCAAATCGGCTAACAATCACCACCAGAAACCCGCTTGCTTATTTCTTCGTTACAGACCCGTTGGTACCACTCGATGGGAACGATCGAACGCAGACATCGGTGGTTAGATATTTGAAGACAGTTCACATCTAGCTCTGACCGGCCACATTTCACAAACATCACAGCTCTTACAGTTACCCTAAATACGCACCTTTTAAGCCTCTCTGTCGCCAGAGATGTCCTAATCTAGCAAACAACACCGTAGAATGGGATATAAGAGCTTCTATTTGAAGTAGTCTACCTAAGCCACCGCTGATGCAAATTCACGAACATACGGACCAGCCAACAAACTAAATAATTTTATCCTCAACCAACATTAAACCGACATAATCACAACAACCATACCCAAGCACTTTACAGTGTAAAGTAGGAAGCCAACGTCTGAAGTATTCGGCAGAGCACGAAATAGCGTCTAGCATTGTTTGTGCTGTATGAACGTTATCAAACAGTAACATCTTGTCATCAGCATATTCAGTATTCCACCACGTAGGAGATCCATGGCAACATTTTGTGACCATCACACAGTCCTCTATTCGTTCGTCTAACAAAATTGAACAAAAATGGTGAGTCGACAGTCCTGACGAAAGCCGCTCTCGATGCAGGAGCCGTGAGATAGCTGAACCGTTAACCCTAAATTGAGCTGAAATGAATGAGAATAAAGCGCAGACAGTATGTTCACATATTTGTTCGGTGTACTCTTTCGTTTACGTAACTCTGAAAATGCAAACCAATCCACTAAATTCCACGCGCAAACGTTGCTGGAAATAAGTAAGACGTCGCCTCAGAATTTAGTGAGGAGTTAAAATATGACCAGGACGAAACTGTGCCTGTTCTCTCCCGGGTTGCAGTGGGTCGACGAAGGAGAATGAATACCAGAACTCCAGTTGTGACTAAGATGAGGCTAATCCCCCTATGGTTTTCGGAAGATCAGCTGAACCCTTTCTTGAATATGGAAACTGCTACTAGATGACTCAAGCAGGAGGTTATGGGTATTCAAGGCTAGTCTGGGAGCCATCGTCTGTTGCAACGATGAATGGTTATAAAGCTACTGGAGTGGGACGAAAACGGCTGCCATAAGTCAAACGAAAATAAAAAAGGGCTGAATTGCCGTTTGAAAACTTTTAAACCTCGGCTACCACCGGCTCACTAGTGGTGCACACCTACGTCCTCATCAGAGTTCCCACTCCAGTCAACATTTATTTACAGTAAGCTTGTCGAGTACATCTTAGGCGGATGTGTAACAGGCACGACTGAACCATCACGCCCAAACATTCAGTCACAAATGTGGGTAAAACTTATTTCCAGAAGAAATATCCAACCTCATTAACCTCAGTCGATGGCCGAATAATCAGAAGCTCTCAGCAAGTTAGACTAAACTGGTCTCGTTCGTATGAGGCGATAAAAATGGTCGTTCGCACATGTGTATTAGGTTGGTTGTAGCAACTGTAAGCGGTTACACAGACCGAAACTGAATACTTATATTCTTATGTGCACTATGCTAACAAAGGCAGGCTTAGTTTTATGTGGAACCCACAGAAGCGTAACCGCCGTAGACTTCTGTTCGCAATCCTGTTCAGACTAAAGAACACAAAATACCGCAGTCACCAAAATACTCAGAATCGCTGGACCATGTACGCAAACGCAGACAGAATGCAGACACGAAAGCGTCCACTCTTTGCGGTGGAACCGGCGTTAAAACCAAATACCTTTCAGTTGCAAACGTTGTTCTTCTGCCTTGCGTCGTTTTGCCTGGGCTCGTTCGTACACAACGATGATGATCAGAAGTACGACCAATTCCAAAGCGATCCCAATACACGGCCACACATAAGCGAACTTGCCTAAAGGTAAGCAAACATCACGAGAAAAAAAAACCATGAAGCGTGACGAATAAGCGAGCACTTAATTATAAGGTGCTCAGTTTATGTGGTAGGTCGCATGGTAGTAAGCTATAATCAGACGGCAGAAGCCAAGAAAAAATATTGGAGAAGGCTGCACCGTCATAAACATTCCGATAAGAACTTGATGTCATAATCGGTTTCGTAGTTAGAGCCGTCGGTCATAGCAACGGTGCTAAACGCAGAAGAATATTACGAACAAAAATTATAAGGGAAATTTGAATACCTAAAAGATGTGGCTATCGTATCGATCCACACACTTCATTCACCAAGCCACTAGGGTGGAGCCGGACAAAGTGTCCAACTTGTGGTGTGGGCGACTACCAATTGTTAAAGAGAGGTTACATGCAGAACTCGCTTAACATGTCAATCAAGGCATTAAGAACTCGCGAACCAAGTCGCTGTTTAACCACTTTGTCGAGTGAATCAGCAGTTGGGGAATGGCGCCGCGAATGCACAGTTAGAATACGGTGCGCGGGAACTGATTACCACAGCCATGCTGGAGATAGATTTTATCATCACCATCAATTTCAACTGAGCCGTTATCTGTGGGTACTATGGCTCGGATTCCGTTGGCTCCGACAAGCAGGAGGAATAATAAACAGATGAAAACAAAGGGAACAAAAACGAGGAAAAGCAAGGGGAATGCACCGGAAGAGGAGTAAGCAACACTGCGGACACACTTGTCATTAACTAAGACACGTTGTCACATCAGAAAGTGTTCTCAACAAGCGATGTGGACAGCTGTGTACTCCACAACCAGGTGGACGCAAACACCAACCTTACTAAGCGGAACGATCTGGGCTTTCATGTCCGATAATGTTAGGAAAGGACATCATCAAAATAACCTAATCAGGTCATCGGTGACGGCTGACGAAATCGTTCATCAACCAAACATTGGCGTGTAAAGTTTTCCGTTTGAACCAACCAGGATGAGGCGTGAAGGTGGGCGTGAGTACCGTGCTAACCCGATGAACCAATCAGAGTTCAACGGCTATGGAACTGACCACACTGGGCTACCTAACAACGAAGTGGCCTGAACCACTGGAGATTGGTTAAACGTGTAGTTGGCTCTATTTGGCGACTAGCTGATCGTATATATATTCACATGCATTCCATTCATTTGTGTTTTCTACGCAGTCGTGTTCTTCCTGACTCCGCGCTAATACACTGGGTGAAGCGATACAGCAAAGGTCCGAGTATAGCATCCAAGTCAGGATAGAAAGTTTTAACAAGAAAAAGGCGCGTTACTTCAAGTAACCGCGTTATCGACTGGCCACTCTGCGGTTTCGTCCAACCATCAGCAGCCACAGTGAACAATGTGCGGTGTGGCATACACTGTCAGAATACGGGGTACATGACTCAACCAGCTAACACTGTGCATTTTCACTATCTCGATTATCGGTCACGAAATTGCACATTTCCCAACTAAGTGTTGATGAACTGCCGCGTTGCTTACAAGGCCAGCCTAGTTGATATAGGCTTACTGGTGATCAAATACCAAGAGTCTATGTACATCTACCATATGAATGGGTCAAATCCCTGATCTGCAGAGCAAGAGTGAACGTGCATGCTTTGTAAACTCTGCTTTCCATAGACAACTGAACATTTTTGCGACGCCACAAGTGATGTGGGTTGGTCAATGCAACGCATGTTTTTGCTATCCCCATGGACATCTTGCCAGTAGTGCTACACGATGAGGAGATGACATTACTCAGGTAGATGAAACGATCGAGAGACATCGGTGGCCTGATGGCAATAACAAGCACAGTGTTACTGACAATCTTGTAACAATGCTTTACACTTTACTACGTATCTCGCCTATGAATCACAAACTAGACACCTAACGAGATGAACGATAAGAACAATACCAACCTGTGCGTTTGTTGACATTCAAAGTGAAACATAAGTTAACATTTATTCAATTCGACATCTTCCATTCAATCCACACGTTTCTTGTCTCAGATCCAATCGGTCAACCTTCACCAAACGAATGTATCGACTACTTCCGGGATAGCCTTATACACAGAAAGTGTACGAACCAAATTTCGATTCCTTGCGACCGTAGCTAATGCACACTTGTAACCTGAAATGGGCCGTGCATAGCACGACAACCAGAACGGTGTCAACTAGTTATGCAAATTAAACATGACACGGTTTCTGAAGTAACTAATTCACTCAACGTAACCGTTACAACTACTCGACATTAAATGCGGTTGGACATCGAGTGTGAAAATTGAAAAGCGCACGCACTGAACACAGACAGTGTGGCGTGACCATTATTAGTGATGTAAATCCATTGTTTCGGGTCAGCTATCCAGTATCCCCTTGGAAGGGATGGCGTTGAAATGACTTGATAGCTTGTGTGATTTGGGCTACACCGCGCAGTTTTAAAGTGACGCTGACAGCCAAGCTACTATATGAAGATCTGATCTGACCAACTGGTCCATTAGGCTAGGAGGTTGGAGTAGAGACGGTCTTTCATCAAAGAAAGGAATTATCACTATCCACTACAATTCACTCTAGTGTTGAGTTGTGACACCTTTCAGAGTCACCGGCAGAGGTCGAGAACCCTAGTCATTTTGTGGCGTCCTGCAAGTATGCGGGTTCTCATATAACCAGATCATTCCAATGCATACATTGTTGAAACCATCGATAATTAGTCGTTGTGTTGTTAGTACTGTAAACGATAAGGTTTACGCATGCTATGTGCAGTTTACAGTAAGTCTCATGAAAAACGACACTAAAAAGTGAGCAAAAACGGTAAAATGACACTGTAGTACCGGTGGCAAAATGGCAAAACAAGTTGGACAAGCTCAGTTACCACTTACCCTTGATACGAACTTCCACCAACAAGCTGTCCGACCCACGAGGCGAAACGGCAGTACAAAGATAAAATCCACTGCAATTCGTAGCATCAGCCCACTCCAACACCGCGTTTTTTACACCGTCACGGGATTTGAAAGTGGCCTATGGAACATCGGAAATACATATCTAAAACTTGAGTCCGAACAGACTTTTGGTTTGATTCAATCTAGTTATGATAAGAAAAATACGTTTGCTGCTGAACAACGTATTCATTTAAAAGATCGAACTGTCAAGCCTAAACAGAAGCGGTCAAAGTAACCGGCGATCTAACATGAGATCTTGTGATATACGGTCAACGTTATTGCTACAAAGCTACCATGAGGTATCAAACAGGCAAGTACGAACAAAAAACATTCATTTCGAACCGAATATGCCTGCCACCAAAACGGTGGTATTTTTTATTAATCTGTTAGCCACGCAGATTTTCGACTTGTTGGATTACCCTCATCTCCAGCTAAACAACCGATTTTGCCATCCGTATCTCGCGATGGACAATCCTCCCAGTGAGCCAGAGAGCAGGTAACAACGCTTTGTCCATCGCTTTATTTAGATAGGATGAGTAAGCTGCGACGGTTCTTAATGCACTGCATACAGGATCCCTCATCAACCTGACCATATGCAACGAAACAAGCCAAGCCCAAATAACCATCTCAGAAGTGAATTGCCAAAGCTTTGAGATCCAATAAGCAGACTGATATGCGGGAAACATTACTCCAATGCCCCAGTGGATTCAGTCTGAAACAGCCTTAGAGAAAACCATACCCGCATCATCAGCAGATGCGCTCAAGCGGAGATCGGAATCTGAAAATTCGGGACCGATAACCGAAGTAAGAACAATCTTTATGAGGTGAGTTAAAACTGACAGAGCATCTGTCGTGCCGTGAATTGTTTGGCACGGCCGTAAAGCACCGGCCTGGATCATGATGTATTGCAGTCTAGAACAAGGGTCACGGTTGAAAATAACCGCAAAGTGACGGGCGATAGGGTGGTCGAGACCTAAGAAGACCTGGACCGCCTCGCTGAGCAAAGTTGGCAGAGGCCATCTTCTATCTTGAGAAGATACTTCTTATCCACACAGGTGCTGGTAACACCTTCAGAGGCACCGGTATTATTCTTCGATGTCTGGAAGTCAGTTTGAGATGTTGCAGAACACTTCTGCATCATTGGTTTATATTTACAGATTGATCCAGAGTAAGCGGGTCACACAAGCACAAAGTGGAAATAGACGTGTCGCGCCGTATTTTCACCAATATGAGGAACTACACTGACAGGTCGAATCGGGTACGCGGGAATACTGTCCATAACTGAGGGAAGATTGATGAACAGATTGGGAATAAAACAACGTTACGAGCAAGTTGTAATCGATTTCGAAGGCAACCTGAAATGGTTTAAACATAGAGTATTACAACTTGCATGTAACGTTGTGTTATTTCCAATCTGTTTATCAGTAACATGGTAAACACGACGCCCCAACTGTTCAACTTCATTCGTACTAAAGTTGGTGCGGATATCTTACAAGTGAGGAAAGATTGAGTTTGCCAAATTGGGGATGAGTGCCCTGATTGGATCAAGTCTATTCGTTCTGTTATCTCCATCGGTTCCAGCTACCGTAGCCGGTTGGCGCTTGCTAATCTAACTCAGTCAGGAAATCAACGGAAGGCATGGGACTATTGTGAAATTTTTCAGGTTCCACATCGTGCTGACTGGGCCAGTGCACTCCACTCAATTTGGGCCATTGTGAAGATATGAGACGACACCAGAGAAATACCTTCAGATATAACAGAATGAATAAAAAAACGCGAAACTATTATTTGGATAACTTACAGAGTAGAAATATAATCAGCCGCATGACGTTTCAATATTTTCAACGCAGTCTACAAATTAGTCTCGCTGAAAGTTCATCTCAAGTTCTAAAAAGGAAACGCTGTCTCTTTTCTTGTATTGATAGTCAGCATGCTTTATTGAAGGACGTGAAGATTATGGGGAAGTTCGTTATTCAGCTGTTCCATCATCGGGACTGCTAACACCTGCAGTTCGCAGATGCCTTTAAAGTGAAATGGATAACGCCAACTTTTGAAGATTGACTCCCTTCACTCAGAAACAGATAGTATTGCCATCTACCCAGAAGGCCACAATAAGCGATCGTACGGAGAGTTGTTTCAAAAAAAGCCCTGCTACGAAACGCGCGACTTACGCCAGTGACTGGAACGAGCATACTGCCGTGTTCCGATTCCTGTAATTGTTTCCACTGAATTTCATCTGGAGGAGGGTAGCTATCCAGTTCACAGGTGAACGACAATGGATTGCCTTCGTTTGCACGCACGGCACCCATTCGTGGACGTAACATGGGAGGGGCTTTGAGAGAGGCACAAACAGAAAACAAAGGACCATTCAGAACACGACAGACCACAAACACAGTCTAAGCAGAGCGGAGTGGCGACTTGGGAATCAAACGGCTGGCGTAAGAAGGCAAAGTTGAAGTAAACATGGACGTGAGCAACCCCAGACAGCACCACACTTTCATCGTACCTTCAATTAGGCACATTGCAATGTGTTCTCCAGAATCATCTGTTTTCAAGGTCATTGTCCAGTTACCCGTAACACGAGCGGCTAGAAAAAGAAGTGTTTGTGTGTAAACCAGTCAAAGGAGTTACTTGGCATTCCGATGTGCAGCGTCACTTTCAGACTGCCGGCTTCTGGCTCGACCGTATAGTGAACCTCCCTACTTGGGTTATCCTCGATTTTAATTGGTTCACCGTTATGCTCCCAAGAAACGGATTCAATCTAGTTGACGGAGAAGAGGCGAACAGAAGCGAACGTCATTAAGCGAAATGGCATAAGGGAGTGGAAAAAGGTATAGAGGCTGAAATCAAGACGGAGCGGACTAGATATAACATAAATTCGTGCCTACATCAACATACTAGCTAATGCATCGACAGATGATTGAGAATCACTGATGTAAACAGCACGGACGCACACAGTCATTCGTGAAACAGCTGGGAAGCACTTTAGAAACATCGGATGGACAGCAAGATCACGCTTCATTGTACAAACAAACAAGTCATCGATATGTAACGCGACAAAACATATTACGCAATGCTAATGACCTAAATACGTTTGGTGCTTGTAGTAAACCAAAAAACAAATCAATACGTGATTTCATACGGTACCCATAGAAAAACTTCAATTCTAACATCGATCCAACCAGCTTCCAGTTCCATACCCAACACATCTTTCCTACGTATCCTAAAAGAGATATGGCCGATTTAATTTGCAGCCCATTTTCATGCAATTGCCATTCAAAGAGGACACACTGGTCGAATCACCCACATGTCGGCTTATTGGGTCCTTTAAGAGAACTTTCAATGCCGCTAGATCGACTAGTTTGTCCACCAGTTTTTCGTTGATCACCCTAAGTATGAAGGATAAAGTGCCGGGCAAAAACTAATCTATGGCGACTTATTCGTTCGACGGTGGTTGTTAATTAAGACTCATCATATGTCTAGAATAATCAGAGAACATTATTCAGCACGGATCAGCACAGGTGAAGGCAAATTAATCACCAGCACCGTCACAAATCATCGGGCTGACAGCAACCATCAGGTCAACATAGATCGGTCGTTCACTGTTATCTACAGGGTACCACAGAGTCGGTCAAAAGTCGTTCGTCAGCGAACGCTGGCTACTGCCGAGGCTATCGTCATTCGATTACGTAATCAAACCTTGTGTGAACAGAAAGTTTGTTCAATCGCCTAAGCTGCCTTGACCATTGGTTGACTCATCCGATCGATACGTATACAGCTAACACTCAATTGGCATTTACGAACAGAAAAGTGGGTGCACATTTTGACCAAAACCAAGCTTCACATGTGACCGTTTTTATTTTAATTTTGTCGCTTAACATTTGTAACAGCCTGATGAGATCTTATCGAACACACGTTTGTTACACTTCGTGTTCTATGACACACTGGGAATCTTCGAAGTAATCATTTCAACGTTCGTACTATAAAACACGTCGACGAGCCGCCTCACTCGAACGTTGGATATCTTGAAAGATGACGTATGTTGCATTTCAGAGGTTGGAAGTTAGGATAATATTCGAAACGTCAAACTGCCAACACCTCAGCTGTTTATTTTACACATACTTTAGGTGACTTCACAGCCGCTGCTACCGGTCACGTTAGGAAAGGTGTAGCAGTCAGCACATCGGTCACGTTAAGAGATTGGCTTTCTGTTAGCAGCTTATAACGTTCAGCTCTAGCTGACGAACTTTATGAAGTCTAGTTATCACATCCGTTTTGCCGAATGTAATGAAAATGCTATCAGGGACGACTAAGACCCAGATTGGACCGCTTCCATCAGGTCGATATAGTCTTGCAATCGGTTTAGTTTTTGAAATGAACGTCCAGGTATGTACCGAGTCTCACTCAGGTAACAGGTTTGGATCAGCGTCATGTCGTTCAGACAGTGGTGACTACTGCTGCACCAGATTTACGGTGAGCACTGTACATCGACGAACCGCACGACGTCCTCCTTCTACAGATCAGAACTGATAGTGACCAGAGGACACAGCTGTCAACTGTCGGTGATGTGGTTCCAGTTAGGATTTCCGTTAGTGTTAGAACACGTGTGTAGATTCCGAACGTGTGCTAGCATGCAGCTGCATTGTTCGCAATTTCACTGGGCGACAAAATAAGGACCGTAAAATCGGGCTGTCTAGGAAGTGATTGTGTCTACGTTAAACCATACAAACCAAACTAGTTTAGAATGAGAATTTGACTGTTACCGTCTCGCATACCCCGTCTGACATTGGGCCATAATTTCATTAGTAATTCGAGTAAAAAACAGTGGTTAACGGATTAAACAAAGCATAGATCTAAAGAAAATTCTTAGAGTCGTTAGACACCAGAAGCAATATTTCTTGTGGTAGTTTATATGAATTAAACGGACATACGTAGAAAGCTAGGTGGAGCTAAACATATAATGAAAGGAAAGTGGTTTTGCGTCAAGGGAAGCTAGCAAACTCATCTGTCTAACCAGCATTACTGCACGCTGCACCTGCAAAATTCACACAAAGACTGAGCTCCGATCAAAATCTAGCCTAGTGTAAATGTATTTGTAAAGAACACCTAGGGGTATTGATCATCCAAGGTGTCTAGTACCATAGATCGACCGCTTTTTCGTCTAACTGGGCAAGGCGTCGTTTGACTTCTATTCATGATGTTGACTTCCTGACCTCTCCTGACGTTCTGATTAGATTTATGGGATCGTTCGTTGTATACGATCGCACCAAGCAATACACATCGTTGTCCGATAGCTGGACCATTGATAGATGCACCTGACTTTGTTGAGTGGTGTAAATATTTCTGCTGGAGCCGATTAGTAGTGGTCGGTGCGTTGAACCACCTCCTCGTGATGCTGAGTGGGTGGTCTTGGTGTAAACCTTGACTGGCTAAACGTTCACCAACTCCGGATACGGTCAGCCATTACACCTGGTTTCAAAATACTGGTTACAATCGATCAAGACAATGAAATTACCGTCAGCACTTCCGTGCAGGTATCAGCCAGTACACAGGATAAACGAGCGGAATACGCCTATTCAAAATGTGGCTAGATCTGTAAATCACGTCCACGAAAACCGCCGGATCAAATTGCTCTCAGCAAAAATCGTCTTCTCTCCTCAGATGTGCCGATACACTGGCTCCCTCGTGCTCCACTTATCGCGAACTTCACCATCGACTCCTGTCACATTTCCCAGGTCGTACTTTGGAGAGCATTCAGACGCGTCTGTATGCACTGAATTGGCAGAGGAATACTGTCCCCATTGCCAATCCAGCCCCGTCTCACAGACTAACATGACATCTGATATTGGGTCCCAAGCTGATGAACACTCCGAGTGGTTTACCTGTTTGATCCAAAGAGTGATTACCCAACTGGAGTCTAATAGCGAGGCTTTCCTATACACAAATGAATTACTAGCTATTGCCCGCGGTCCTCAGGCAGATATTTTCACAATGGTACAAGCTAAGTCGCCGTTTAACACGCAGGCCGCACAAGCTTTTCCGTACGCCTGGCGATTGGTCAGACTCGTATATACGTGGGAACTCACGTGACCAGGAAGCCGATACGGAGAGCTAATTATACAACAATTCAAACGCTGTACCACCAGCGTACGGAAGATGCTGCGTTTGCAGTCTTTTCTGGCAAATGGAGAACTGCCCACAAGATTGACCGTGGCCCTCCGGATTGTTCCAACGAATACTGGTCCGAGGTATTATCGACTCATCCGCATCCTGATGTACGACCATCTCGCACGATTTTGTCTCCGAACTGGTCTTTGGTCGACCTGATAATCGGAGAATTATCACGCATCTTGAAGTACATGGAAAACACCGCTCCAGGTTTGGACAAACTTTCGCCCAAACATTTGAAGTGCATGAAAGCTGATGTCTTGGTCGGATACTTCAACCTTTTTTTGTTAACCCAAGGTTGCGCAATCCATCTGTGCCGCTCCCACATCACGCTTGTGCCGAAATTTAAGAATCCTTCAACTCACACCGAACTCAGACCTATCGCCGTATCTTCGACGTTGATACGTTGTTTTCACAAAATATCGGCTGATCGTTGGAGTACGCGCCTGCATCTGCCGCTCATCAGTTTGCTTTACTACACCACGACGTCTTCAAGTCTGTGTACGGCTTCTGTCGACGTGTCCAAAGCGTTCAATTTCGTCTCACAGGGCTCGATTATCAGATCAGCCCAAGCTTTCGGTGCTCCTCCACCTCTAACGCATTACACTGCCGACTCCTATCGGAACGCTTCTGCCACATTCAAAGGCTCCGTTCCCCGGTCCCAGCGCGGCGTTCGCCAGAACGACCCACTGTCCCCGCTTCTGTTTATCATGGTAATGGATGAGGTGTTAGCCCTATCTCGACCGGAGCTCAGCTACCAGTTCCACGATACACCGGTCAGCGGTTTTGCGTACGCCGACGATCTGATCCTTCTGGTCGAGAATCCTACACGCTTCTCCCAGATTCTTGCAGCCCCCGCTATTGCTCTATACTTGTCTGGGCTGCAGGCAAACGCGCGCAAGACGAAGCTCGTGATCATTCGCGGTGACCATAAACACAATGTGACCGCTATCTCTAATGAGTCTATTCAGTTCGGTCCGGACACTACCAACTCCCTAAGCGCCCCTGATACGGTGAACTACCTAGGTATCACGTTCACCTGGAAAAGTGAAGTATTTAACGGTCAGCGTCTACAGCTTCACACGACGCCAGATGAAACCACCAAAGTGCCCCTGAAGCCGCATCAACGTCTAGATCTCATGAGAAAACGTCTGAGTCTGAAGGTGAATCATTCGTTAGTATTGAGCCCAGTCCACCGAAACACCCTCAAAGCTGTGGACTGTAAAATTCGCCAGTTTGTTCGGAGGTGGCTCCGCCGTCCTAAAGACATCAATCAGCTATATTCACACCCCAATTCGTTTGGGCGGTCTGGATATCTGAGTTTGTCCATTACTGTCCCAATCTCGTGTAAATCCCGACTGGAGAGACTGCTCTCCAGACAACGTCCAGTTTTGTGAGATGTGGTCAAAAACGAGTTGTTTGGCCCTATCTTGAGGGAAGTGAACGTCAAGGTATGCGTCCAGTTTAGTGGTGACGAACAAGTAGGAAGCTCACGCGACGTGGATGGATAAACTCAATCATTCGTTAGACGGCCCTGGTTCTCGGGAAGTGTCACGCTCTCCACTCTCTAATCATTGGCTGTTCAATCCAGAACGCATCTTCTCGAGAGTCTTTATTCATGCCATCCAGCTCAAATTGCAGTCTCTTGTGGACTAAGGTCCGAAATTCACGAGGTGGCCGGAGCGGCCAGTCAGTTCTCTGCCGTGGCAACTGCGATGAATCAGAAAGCCCCGCTTATATTCTGCAACCATGATGGGTCACCCATGATGTGCAGTGTTCAACACAACCGCATGGCCGAAAACCTGACAGAACGATTGTGTAGCTTAGGCTATACGGTCTTCGAGGAGCTGCGAGTACCAATGGCGAGCTCGTTCATCAAACCTGATGTGATTGTGGTTCGTGACGGCGCTGCTGTGATGCATGACGTCAGTATAGTGGATGACTATCGAATCCAACTTGCCTGGACGGACAAGGTTGCGAAATACAGAACTGACTCCCATAATTCCGCCATTCAGTCGATCTACCATAACATGGGTTGTGATGTGAACTCTGTTTCTCATTCAACCGCGTTGAGCTACTTTCGCGGTACCATATTCTCTTCTTCATGTAGTGCCATTCTTCTACTGAGACTGCCCTCCTACGCCATCGCGGATTTATGTTAACTGATTGTTCTAGGTACCCTAAAAACCTACGACATAATTATGCGGGGAACCTGGCGTTAAGTGTTGCCACCTGTCTGATAGTCGCCTCATTATGAAGGACATTTTTCTGTCGCGATACATGAGACTTGACTGTGATGGCACCCCTGTGCCCTGAAGAGTTTTTGATTCTGTGGGATTGACCATTTATTGTATTTTACTTTTATTGATTTTTTTATATACATTTTTTTCATTTTTCTGTAATCTGCTTGGTGCATACCACACAAGTAACTTTTCATTTGATGTTTGGACTGTTAACGCTTGCCACTCTTGTGAGAGTACTTGTCAACTACCCAGTGTTGCTAACTATGCAACACCCAACATTTGACCGAGAGCTTGTTTCCACATTCTCCTTTTTACATTCCTGTTTATTAAGTTTGGGTCGATCCAGTTAAAAACGAAGTTTGAACTTCAAATTTTGTGTCCAGAAAGTTGATCTTACAATCAAGTGATGCCTTGCCCACTATGCCAACACCCGCATATGCCAACAGAGGTGTGATGGTGGCATCAGTTTTCGAGTTGGCTCAGAAATGCTTGTGTCAGCCGCTCTGATCAGATAGCCCACTTGTTAAGCAAGATTAGAATGATAGTTGTTTGATAGAGTAGCTTTCACAGCGAGCTCTGGCCAAATAATCATGTGACTAGATGGTCTGCAGCAGCCAACATCTCTGACGATATCTAATTCAGCCTAGACAACTTCCAACGTGAACCTTAAGATCAGGAGTGATGCCGGTAAGTGTTGTAAACATAGTTACAAGCGATGTCAGAAGTGGTGTCCGTGGTTTTTCGATGGTTACGTTGAGACAGCAAACGCCGTGTGACGAAGCTAACATACAAATCTCTCAAGCACGAAGGTCGGAGTGCAAATGCCAGTCCGAACGAAGATATGTAATAGTAATAAGCTCTACCAGGAGCGAAACTCAAGCTTAGTGCTTCCTTTTGAAGTGAACTATTCCAAAGACTTACCTCAATGCGAAAGCTGCCAGCAAGTGTGAGTGGTGTTCAAGTTGAAAGGAATTTTCGCTGACCTATCTTGTTCAACGGTATTGCCACAACCAAACCTTGTAGTAGGGTTGAATACTACTACTGTGAACGTTACTCTAGGATAGGTCAAACTCTAAGGAAAGTCAACCAGAATTCTTCTGTGGACGACTCGGTATTTTTGCAAAACCTCACAAACGTTGAGATTGCTGGTAGCGATGCACGATCTGCCGTTCCTCAGTGTGTCGGAAATAGTTCTCGCTGCGAGTAACAATTAAGTCAATTGTTGCACAGACATCCAATTGACTAATCACAAGTCCGGCGCTGAATACCTTCATTGGCCTTGCTTGCAGTTCTATGACACAACATGAACGGTAACAAGGTCCCCCTCAGCTGTTCTATACCCAATTCTCCTGATTCGACTGACCCACCAGCTCACATCATTTGTTTCTACTGTAATCATAACGTGAAGGCTTCATTCAGTGAACCGGGCCATCAGAATCAGTTAACTAACTGGCCAGGAGTTACTGCAACGGTCGTTTCACAAAAGCGAGCCATTTTAATAACTGAGTCATTTGATCACAGCTAGAACCGACAGCTGTATGTCACATTGAAGTCCCACATAACACACTTCGTGTGAGCCGAAGTAGCAAGCTAGACATCAATCGACTGGATGACAGACGTTTCGGATGTGATATGCAATGGGACCAGTTAAAACCTCGTGGCAGTAATTCTTAAAATGATCACTGACCGAAGCGGTCGATTAACGTTAACGTTATTGAACTGTGTGACACTAACAAAAAACTGACAGCGGGGAAATTCATTGCGTACAATTTAAGGAGTAATTTATCCAATCAAGAGTAGTGAGGCGTCGAGTTCGGGTCACGGCCGAAGTCATGGGACTCCTGTAAACAAGTCACTCTGTGCGTCAAAAAACAATATGTGCTAGGAATACAGTGGCTAACTAATAATTCGTTAAGGGAGTCAGAAATCTCTGTTCAAGTGAGATTGTGGTTTCACAAGATAGAGTAGCATAAATGTTGCGTGTTTTGACTAGCAAACATACTACTAATGCTACCTTGCCTTAAAAAATTGACATTCGGGAGTTCAACGCACACGAAATTTCTACACAGTTTCAACAAAAGGAATGATTTACGGACCCCACTGGGCCCGGTATAAACGGCACACCTAACTTGCAACAGCTAGTACTGACAAATAACATTTTGATTGCTGCAGGATATTGATTTTCTTGACCTCATAGCCCTTCTTTTCGCTCACTTGCTCAACGATAAATTCAACAAGGTTGACAAAAATGAGAAAAACCCAAAAAGAGCTTGACTGTCAGACACATTTTGTGATGGCGTGTAAAGATGTTGATGAACTCAACAATGAAGCCGAGTATAAATGCGTCGTTTGATCCGGAGGTCATGCTCGAAGCCAAAGACTAAGAACAATAAGCAAATCGCATAAACTGATAAAAAAAACTAAGTGAGAAATAGCACATTACTCACATCAGGGTTAGTTGTATACACCACAAAGACCGTTTCAACGGGTTTGGATCGGTTGACAACCAACTTGTCGAAAGAGATCCCTCTTTGATTCACAGTTTCTTTGTGCCAAGTGAGCATACCGTTCTGCCTGCATCTTCCTGAAATAAAAACAGGAAGAAGCAGTATGTAGACGGTATCAGAGCTAGTCACGCAGAGATCAATTGTTAAAAGCTCTGGATTGTAACACAAGGGTCTCTGTCAGATTATTCCCATCTTTTCAAGTATAACCAAACTGAATCGGTAGAAATCAACCATGCATGCAAAGCAGTAGAAGGAACACGAAGAATCTTAACCATCCCATCAGGGGGCTGATGAGCAAACAGATAAGAGGCTGGCATCTATGTGGTTGGAGATGCTAACGGACAGGACAACTGATCAGGTATCGTGAGATGGATGTTACCATTGTTTAAATCAATTGTAAATTGTTTTGCTCATTTCAAAGGCACAGGCATTTTGATTCTAAATGTGCCAACCCTGATAATGGCAGTAAACAGTCCTTATTCGTTAGTAGACTATGAGCTTCTTACAATATAGGTGCAGATAATGACAAAAAAGTTGTGATATGCGAGGAAACAGTAATAAACGTATACCTAACGTACACCTTGACCACCACGCATACAGTCACAGGTGTGGATAGCTAGTGTTCATCACGATAGGAAGATTATGTGAAAAAACACTTAACGACGCGTGGCAAAAACCAGAAATCACCGGACTTAATTCGGACAAACATGGGCTATAAATATCAGCCTCGTTAATATTATTGACTTGCGGGACAAGAATCCCATGTAGTCGATAAAAAACACCAACCAAATAAGCGGAGGACTTCAAGAAACCACACTTAACCTGCTGTTTATAAATCAATCTCTTGCAATTTAACAACTATGCTTAACCTAAAATCCGCGCATGTCTGTTCGAGAAAAGAAGTGTTTGCACGAAATGTGTCAGCAGCGGTACAACAGGAATGGGGGCAAAAGCTTGACCAATTCGAACAAAAATTAACGTTGCACCCAGAAGACTGTACACTGTACGCAATCATCGCGTAGCAACATCATGATCACGTTGTTCGGAATGTGGTTATCGCGCATATTCCCTTCTGTTACAAACGTAGAAAGCTTCTAGTGCGAAATACACTGGACCTCAGAAACGCCACTAAACAGACAGAAACAAACAAAATGACTAATAACTTCCTATAAATTCATTTAGATTCGAGATCGATGTTGCCATGTGGCTCCATCTCTAATGTCTAAGTTGTTATTTATAGCCCGGACCCCACCATGGCCCTCAGAGAGCACTGATTTCGTTACTGTTGGTTCTGCTAGCACCTCATGCGATTGAAACCATCACCCATGCTCCAGATGTTCGGCGAAAGAGGTTGGGTGCATATTCTACGAAAAGAAAAGACGTTTCCAAAAGACGTGCCATCAGCATCTCCGAAAGGAATCTCCTTAGCAGTAGACTTCACACTCTTTTTACAACGCCCGAAGTATTGTTTGGAGTTTTTCAAAATCTTTCATCACTGAGGTCTTCAACAAAGGCGACCCTACACAAATCTTTAATGACAGACAGATCGGAGAATTATACCCTTTCTTGGTCACCCGTGAACACCGTCAGTGGGTGAAGCTTTCGAAGAGTGGAAGTAAAGTGTCATCAATGCGACTGTTGAGTATGATTTTCGTTTACCGCTGAGTAACAAAA
The DNA here is from genome assembly GCA_008508345.1 of Paragonimus westermani. Taxonomy (NCBI): domain Eukaryota; kingdom Metazoa; phylum Platyhelminthes; class Trematoda; order Plagiorchiida; family Troglotrematidae; genus Paragonimus; species Paragonimus westermani. The sequence continues at coordinate 178,208 of QNGE01000451.1, forward strand.
ATTCACGAAAACTTTCGGTTACTGACATCCAACTACTTACCCTCACTGATTTACGCTCCAACGTCTTGCTTGAACACGATTTACTCGGATAGCACCAGTGTGCGGAAGTCTCTCTTGGAGACAACAAATCAACACCATCTCTTTGAATTCTGCTAGTGCCTAGATTTCAGTCAACATCTTTATTCGAAAAAATCGGCATATGCACACAGCGTAACCGATTACAGGAAGACTCAGCCGAAACAAGGCACAACGGTCCTAGAAACCACGGAAGCGCACATCGCTTCTAACGTGTGTTTTATCAAAGTTTTTGGATACAGAATGTCATATATTGTCATAAAGCCGGATCCAGACCGGATAAGTGTACTGCGCGAAATAATCCACTCCATCACTCCAAGTCCAAACACATTAGTCACAGCGGAGTGTTCGTCCATCCGATGGAATCCATCCGCTGAGTTACAACGTAGTGATCTCGTTCAAAAAAAACCCTAAAGGGTTCTGCTTTACAGTAAGGAAGGAGTTGAAGAAGACAGTGGTAGCTACTGTACGTTATCGTGTGCCTACAATCGTGCCCACATCACCAGTGCCGATTTGCTTATTGTCGTATGTTAACAGTTAGTCTAAATTGAGAACAGATACTATGCTTGTTGGACAGTGAATCGGAAATAACAAGGCTCTACAGGGAGAATGTAAAAATATGCAATTCATTAAACTCGAGTGTTCTATGACGGTTGCACGCAAACCCATTGATTAAAACACACCAAATTAAACTGTTTGAGTTTACCCACGCTAAATTTGGTGCGAGTCTATTTCAACGAATATTGAGCCTCGTTTAAGAGCTGCCTTAAAATAGTCATCACCTACGAGATCACATAAATACTAACAGGCAGCGTTCTCTGGTTTTCAATATCGTAATCCAGACAACCCAACCAAAATGCTTTGTAACTAATCTCACTGATTCTTCCGACAACAATTTAGGACAGCGATTACTGCAGACAACAATTTATTCGTAGATCAATATTCTAGCTTCTCTTCTAATTTAGTCGCTAATATTTTCGTCCGCGCTGTCAGCATTCTTTCGTTATTTGCAATGTATCTCTTACGCTACTACTCGTAAGCATTCCGCTAATATGTATGTTTGGCTCAATTGTTACATTACTATTATGTAAAAGTTTATCGATCATCGATGATGATAAATCTGTCAATATTGCGTACATTCACTAACCCAAATATCAGAAATCTTCGCGGGAAGTGGAATATTAAAGGAAAATATTTCGCCACTTATCACATTCACCTCGGAGTCCGGACAACTTCGAGAGCGTATACTAGAATGTGGTCAGATGCAAACCGAACGGAGAGATCAAAGTGGCACAGTAGTAAAGCAGTAAAACAATACGGTCGAAGGTTCGACTCCATTTATTGTAATCGATACCGTTTGAGTATGAACGGTTCGACAATTTCCAGCTCACGTGAACGTGCATGTCTAACGACATTAAACACCTTATGGTGTAAAAGGTGATAACTAACTCGCTTGTTTGATTGTCGGCACATAAAGCGTTTGAGCGGCTGGCATCAGATGACTCAAGTTGCTGCATATACCGTTGAGGCCAATGCTACTAAACTCCACGCAGATCTGATGGGGCAAAAACGGACTTCTAAGTGGTTACAATCTAACACTGAAGAATAAAATTATGAATCAGCCGGAGTTCGTCACATCATCTTTAGTTTTTGGAGGCGATGTCACTCATAAATAGATAAGCCACTAAAGGAACGGACTGAATAGTCAGAAATCTCCGTGTACAAATGCATCAAGGTAGACGCAGAAATTGGGAAATCGTTTACTTACCCACCGCCTCAATATCGGAAATAAGTAACAGAGAAAGCAACAGAAAGAGCATGTCGTTAAGGATGAAATTGTTGCCTGACAAAATGATTGTTTTTAACGCACAGATCCTCTTCTCATGAGCTGAAGCTACAAAACAAAATAACAATAATCATTTTTGCAACAAATACACAAAACGGTTACAGATTTAAAAGGATAGTTGGTCAGTAATTGACATCATAACGTCCACCTTTTTTGTCTTAGCCACCTTGTGAACTTGCAAACCGCGATGAGCCACACACTTCGTATGACAACTGTAAGGTCACTATCCACTTATCTAGACTGAACGAAGCAAATTGTATGCTGTTGGTAACACGCAATAATCAACACATGCTGGAACAGAAAATGAACAGGGTATCAGTTTCGCTCTGGCAAAAAACTGAAATTACATGGTAATGGGTCCCACTCGTCATCTTTTTAAGTGCACGAACCCCCTTCTAGTCTTTAAGATTTCGTTATTTAACCACAGATTAGCGCACTTTCCAGACCCCAAAAGAGTACTTTTTTCATGCTTGTTCGTCAGCATGCGGAACTGGAAGTGTTGTTATGAACAAATTGTGACCCATTGCAGAGTCGCATGAGTGATGACTAGAGTGACAACCAACGTCACCAATGGTTGCATAAGGGAGTGTACTATTCACGAGGGAATAAAAGTAGAGGGTGATTAAATCGGTAGCAAAATATACTTCAACACGATGTCAAAGGCGTGCAAGCTAAGCACTGCAACCAACCCTGCACATTATTTTGGTCGGCTGTAGGTGGAAGCTACATCACCATTACGAAGGTATATGAGATGAAACAAAATCGTACCTCCAGATCTCGGGTGATATTTGTTGATCCAGGACAATTCTGATAACAGAGGTATATCTCTGAAGCTAAGGGGAAGCGTGCATAAGGCGAATATGGTGGCGAAAATTGGTCGCCCTGGGTAGAAGTGAACCATCTTCAGGCACTTTACCGCAGGGGTCTGCGCCCGACTGCTCAAATCAGATGGCATCAATGGGTAAGTAATGAAGAAGATAGGCAACGGGTATTTGGTGCAGATTTCCAAATTTATTCTTTTGTTCAATTTTTCAGTTTGCATAGACTTAAATGGATTCCACCTAATCGTATAGCCCACCGAGCATTTTTGCTGATGTTGCGCACGAATGGTGTAGCGCACGAAGAGCAATGCTGATAATCTGACACAGATAAGTGAAGTCGTTCATCAACAGACTGGCCACTGTAAGTCGGGCTCGTCTTCTAGGATGGGGACCTCGCGACTGACACAGTCGGTGGCTAAAGACGTTAGGTGAGATGGCAGCTAATCGGGCTCAGTGGCGTGAATGTTGCCGTTTTTTGGTCGGGCTGTCTGTGAAGTGCACCTGATGAGACGGGGAAGTGAAAGCCGTGAGGGAGCCGATGGCGCCTCATCATCGTTTATAGCTTGACTATTCAGTTGCAAAGTGTACGCACCTTGATTCTGAACGTTTGAGTATGGTTTTCAGTAGTTCAGTCTTTCTGCCTTTCTTTCTTTTCTCTTTGGCTAGGGCTTGCGGTTTTCCTCCATAGTTGTACAGCATCTGGACATCAGTGAGAACCATTGACGTAATGATGATAGAACAAGTAGGAAACTTACGAGTTCAATGACAGTGTGCAAGATCATATTGTTGACCTTCTTGTTTATTGTGACTGAAGCATAAATATCACCGCCTCTCATATTCAATGACCCACAACTTAATGACAGTGGAAGAGAACGTGATGATTATCGCTTCCACATTAATTTAATCTTGCACTTCAACATTGAGCGGTACATCTCACATTCCCCGAGGGAGAGCCCATCCCATGTGCCTTCTACCTTATAATCCTTCATTGTGATCTATCGTCCGCAACATATGGCAATATGCGATCCTCTCCCGATTTAAAAAGCTGGCATCTGAGAAGAGGCTGCGTTCAAACGTCACTAAGAATTAGCTCAGAAATATTGTGACCTTACTAAGAACGCTGAGCGCGGGGATTGAGCTCGATGAAGCGACGCCATGGAGGCAGTCTACGGTAATCTAAAAGAAGGCTCGCATGATCGTTGTTCGTAAGAGTGGGAGAATTGCTCACGGGCTGCTAGGACGAGGCCACAAATAAGAGCTGATGCCAAACTCCAAACTAAAGATCTTGACCTCTACTTAAGTGAGGACCGGCGTCTCCTGGAAGATCGACCTATGTGCCTTTATCCACAACGGAAATGGTTATCCCTATCCTTTAGATGGTCAATCACCAGCAGAGATGGGTTGAAGGAAGTAGCCCAAAACGTTGATATAATTCCCCACTCTTCCTTCTTACGTTCGTCCCTTTCACTACAAAAACAGATAAACTCATCTCCAGGCTCAAAAATCGTATAAGCCTGCTGGGGTCACACTTCGAAGGATTAATACGTGGTTCGTTTGGACGACACTATCCTCGAGTGGACAGAGATTATTTTTTTACTGTCTTCTTCCAATTAGGTTACCCAAATTTTTGTGGATGCGAAAATGCCAAACATTTTCCAGGAGCTCAAGAAGCGGAAGCGGTTCGAAAACTGTGAATGTCGGACCGACAGAGGCTAGTGAAGTGCCCCACAAGGACGCTCGAGCCATGACAAAGTGCCCGCTATTTTCCAACAAAAGGGCTGATGCTCAGCCGTCGTCTACATGTTCCCTGTCTTTACTGGAACTCCTTTTTCATGCCCTTCCACCTCTTTTGCACCCAGCCAAATGAGAAAGTAATTGTCGAAATGCATGTGTACTGAGTGCTTGAGTTTTTTAAACAAACTACCAGAGAATAGACAGTTGGTCCGTGGCATCAGCCCTCACATTCATGCTCCTATGGCGACTTGGCTCTCATCGGACACAACTAACAATTAACCAGACATTCCTGGTTACTTGTTGCACTGAATAACCCCACTCCCTATGGAAACATCTGATTCTCGTAATCTCTGGGTAATGATGATTTATGGGAAAGATTGGGCACAACCTGTTCAGCATGACCAGGGCAGACACCTTCCTTGTGTAATCTGGGTATCACGAACGAAGCTCACCTGGCGAGGAGAGTAATCACTGAACCATTATTTACTACCAGTTTTTGATTTTACTCGTTATTAGCTACATTCTAGCCCGACATCTCCAGAAACCACAATTTCAACTACTAGAAAGCCTCTCAAGTACACTCAGCCTACAGTCTGACTTGATGAAACTAAACTATCCCTCTTTTCAAGTTTTATTCACGAAGCTCATGAAGCACTCGCTACTCGCAGATTATGAGTCAGCCTGGCGTTCACTGCTTTCGCCGAACACAGGCCGCCGTCTTGAGGCATGCTTTCATTTACCCTCTAAACAGAAACTAACAAGTGAACCACAGGTATTTTGAACTACACGAAATATGTGCAGATGGAAAATCCGTCAACGCACCTAACACATACAAACGAAAACCTTCCCGGTAAATCCTGAAAACAAAACTTCATATGTGAACATATGCACTGTCAAAAAATAAATGAACCTTCTGCGCTTTTTCTGCAGTTATCCGACGAGGGAAACTCCAACCTCAATTAGTGACTGATGTATTCAGGGAAAAATATTCAGCAGTCCAGAATGCGATACCCCCGAATTGGCATCCTATTCTTCCAATATCCACTGGTAGTCGACTTTTTGTGCTCGATGTTCAAGAAAACTTATTTAAAGTTAACCCTTGTACTGCAATAGGACCAGATGCGGCCCACTCTAAGATCCTCACCGAAGCAGCCTTCGGTCTGTCGCAACCCTTTATGGTCTGTTTGAAAGAACAGTCCGGAATGGCATTCTTCCTAAGGTATTTAAGGCAAGCGATCGACACTCCTGCTAGCTATCTGCTGTTTAGTCTCATTAGCATCCCACACAAGATAACTGAGCGGTTTTTGAACGTGACTTCCTCAAACAATTCTCAAATAACCCCATCTAGTCAATATGGCTTCCACCCGGAACAACAATGTACAAATAGTATGTTACTCTTCATGGATAGTTTGACACAGAACAACTGCAATAGGCATATATGAGATGATATCTTCTTTGACGACCTGTAGTTCCTGACCTCAACCAACTTGAGTCTCAAAGACTCCGCGGTGATTTCATCTATACACACTTTTTCTTACCGTGGAGCTCATGTAGTAATATCACACCTCAGCGTCCGATAACAGCCGATGAGGTCATGACATGCTACGTAAGTTCCGACTTCGAATCCTTCCAAGCAACAGATTTTTTTTCATGGCGTTACCAATCGTCGCAATGATGTTTCGTTTGAGGTTGCTAGTTGCTCTTAGCAGATTCCTATCTACCTAAGAGATTGTCAAGTTCATAACCCCACTCTTTTCGTGGTACCTGCTGCAATCACCAAAAGCGGTGCTACATCCTGTTTTCAATAAATGCCATCCGGATCAACAGTGGCCTGGTGGACATCGAAACAAACAGCGATTAGATTTAAGCGAATTAAGCGTCCAGCCTCGAACTCCCGTAAAAACCGGTTAGTTTGTCTTTTGCAGTTCAGGTGCGCACCTGTTTTTGACTTTAAGTTTATCGTCTCCAGCCGTGTGATTTGCTCTTCCGAGATATGGAACACCTAAAAACCCGATGAACTCACTGAGCATCCGATGAAGAATTAAATCACATAGTCTACGATATGGTTTATTGGTCGTTCAACGCGCTTACTAGATGGTAATAAGCCTTTCTCGGGGGAATTGAGAATGAGACTACTAAATACGTTGCACTCATTGTAACAAACCCAGAGACACTTCAATGATGTGATATACTTTAAGAGAAAAAACATCGCACATTATAGAGATATACTCGTAGTCTGTGGACGTGGCAAACTGCTTGAAGCGTATGAAGTCACAAATGTCTGTTGACTACGACAGTTCAAAGAGTTGTTTATTTTGGTTAAACGAAGCAATGTTTCTAATTATAAGCAGTAAAAGGTTGGTTTGTGACGGTGCACTTCGTTCCAAAAACTCGAAGTAAATTTTCAACTGTCGTGCATACACTATGACAGACGCTTAGGGTTTGCTGTAAGAAAACATCGTGTGAATTAATAATTCACTTTTGGACAGTCTGCAAGATACACTAACCCTCGAATCAACTTACTGAACGTCCAGTAAACACTATTACGGACCATATGATTTAAGACTACACAGAACCATACTTGAAAAAAAAATTCAACGCGAAATTTAATCAGGGTAAATAGGCCATTAGTCTGCTTTGGTCGATACATACTAAGCTGAGGCCCGTAAACCTATGTGATCTCATGCGCCTTCGATTTGTTACATCTTGGTGCAGTAACTTAACAGTTAGGATTCAAGTTGCATAGAATGAAAACGACTGTTGCTGATCGGGCGTCCAGAATAGTGGCACCGAAACGCTAGAAAAATGCACCCAAGGCTGAGACTGTTCCGCTCGACGTCGTGGATTTCCACTGGTCCGTTCCTCAATTGCAACAGTCTATCTTGACAACCAAAATAGCCCATATGTGTAAGGGAAGAAAAACAAAAGCAAAAAACACTGGACTACAATGGTTGTTTAAACACACCAGTTTTAGTTTGCGCCTATTTCAGACTACCATTAAGACGGGTTAGAACCAAATAATCGCACGTGAGGGCGCATCAACCTCGTCCTCACTCCTTTGCCAAGCAGGCAGTGTGAGAAGAGAAATTAAGATGGAAAAACAGGGTTAAATGATTCAGTCTGTCATATAGATGACTCCTAAACGGCTTTTAGAAAGACGGAAATACACTCGGCTATGCCTGCTTACGTTTTTTCAACAAATATGCCCAAGTGCCTTCATCGACCTATTGGTATTAATTTAACAATATCTTGGAAGCGCTTAAGAACCGAAAAGTGCCCAGAGCTCTTCTACACCCATTATGAACTCAACCCTTTCTACTGGATCACCAAATCAGCACGTTACCGTAGGTAAGCAGCCAAGAACACAACTGGTCGATACCTTCATGTATCAGTACAGAACACATTCTATTAACTCAGTCAAACCTGGTCCCGAAATTTGGTCAATTCAATTCAACATTCAGAAGAAATGACGGCCAAGGGCCAGAATGTCCAGATTCTTGCGCCGATAAGCCCGAGGCATTCAACGCTCCGATTTCAGGCTTTCTGGTTTCAAAGTAAGGTGTCCTCTTGCGGCTCTGCTGCGACAGAGGAAGAGAGCACCGACAGGAGTCTGTGCCTACAGAGCTGTTACCACTACTCGTAAGAGGTCACACGCACACGAGAACGCTTCAGCTTACGGGCTGGAGAAATTCAGCCATACTCATTAATGCATAACCGTGCGTACTACCGCATACGTCAGTGCATCTTTACTTATCACTGCCTATCCATACGTGCCAGTGCATACATCCCCTGCAGACGGGCACGAATACATACATGCATGGTACATATGCATCCGTATAGGCGCGACGCATGGGGTCGCTGACCTATTATATCCCGAATAGCTCGTGCTCAACGTAACTGGTAAACAACAATGAAACACAGGTTTCTGGTATTTTTCTGCGTTAGATGCAAATCAACATGCGCCCGTTAAGTTCGTCGCCGACAAACTAGAAACAGTGGTATAGTCAGCTTGTTGCAACCCATACAGCCTAAAATTTGGTGCTACTGACAAAGGTCGTAACTACTTAAGTGGCCCGAAAACATCATCATCGTCATAGCAGTCAACAGCCTGACCAATACGTATTGTGGCTCGGACGGCCGCTCACCCCAAAAGTGACGTGGAATAGCCTAGGAGAAAACGCTACTAAGATTTTTGTGAATTAATGAAAGAATACTAAGCGGATGAACTGGAAATGGTATGGATGCAGGTGTACCATTAACTGCAGCACACCGCCATCTCGGATAAAGTTTCTAATCAGCGATTTGAGTGATTACGAGGACCTCAGCCGGGTAGTGGACACTTACCCACTTTGCTCAGTGGAGCAGTCGGAGTCATCATATTTCGTGACCACTTTGTTGCTCGACAATCACGTGGTTTCACCCAAGTGTTGGTGGTTTCAGGATATAATCACAGCATGGCAAACGATCAGATGGCATACGGAGTACGTGATCCAACTATCGCAGACTGCAACGCGAATAGTTCACCAATTGATTGCCAATCCCGAATGTTTCCGAATAAGCGCCGAAGAACGGCCGTGCTGAACACTTGATCAGTACATTTAGTGTAGGTTAAGTGGCGGAGACAAAAATGGCCAAACGAGCCGACTGAGATCTTCGTTACAAACAGGCCATTTTCCCGAGCCACAGAGCAAAACGGAACGTACACAGGTATTATATGTTGTCCTTTAGCGACAACCGAACGTCTCCTCAACGCTACAGAGGCAACTCGTGCTTTTGCCATCCTCGCTGTTATCTCATCAGCAATATTACAAGCTGACGAGATAGTGGTATCCAAGTATATGAAACTGCATACAGTCTCGAGCGGACTACCGGAAACGAAGAAAGTAGGGATGGAAATGCCGCAGTTTTGAGCCAGCATTCTACATTTTGAAGGTGCGAAGCGCATTCCATACAAACCAGCCCGGTCACTCACCTTGTTCCGCATGGACTGTATATCTACAACAGAGAGGCTAAGTAAGACAACGTAAACTGCATACTCCAGATCGATCAACTACGCGCCAGGAAGAAGTTCAAATTCACTAAACTAATCAGGTGCACCCTTCAGAATGTTGTTCATGACAAAACTGAACAAGAAGGAAGAAGTCGGAGACCCGTGACGAACACCACCAGAAGTGATGAACAGCCAAGACAGTTGTCCATAGACTGTCACCCTGTCTGTAGAGTGAAGATACAATGATCTGGATAAATTCGCGTATTCCCCCGGTACTTCCTTGCGAAGAATACAGTTCCAGCGAATACTAAGAGCAACTGAATCGAAAGAAGCCATTAGGTCTGGAAAGACCACGACCGTCGGTTGCCTATACGAGTGTTGATGTTCCAAGATCCGTCAGAGCGTAAAAACTTGACCAACGCACTTTGGGCCGTATCGGAATCCCGCCTGTTCTTCGCATGTCTAGCTTCCTCTCGGTTTAGTGAGACGATGTAAAATGAGGCCAGTGAGTACCCTGGACGTAAGAGACATTAGACTGCACCCTCCTTGGTTGTCCCATAGGTTTCGGGCTCCCTTTTTGAAAACGGGAATCACTGATGACAGTCACCAAGGACGAGGCATCTCTCCAGTTTCCGAAATCGTCTGGGAGGGTTTAGTCAGTTCTGATATAAATCTCTCCCCACCATCCTTGGAAAGAGGTGGGAGGAGATCTGGACTAGGAGCCTTGCTAAGTTTCCACAACTTGAACTCCGGGGTCACTTCTGCCGTCTAGAACACAACAACCGACCATTTAGGTCCCGTCGTCCACATGTTCTGGTTGAGGTCAGCAGAGGTGTTCATCAAAATGTTCAGCCAGCCTGTCGAGTTGGTGCGAGTGAATAGCGATAAGTGAACCATCTTTTACACACAGACACGATGCCCAGTACAGTTATGAATCAGGGAAAAAGCTTTCCGCTATTCCCAAATAAAAATGCTCTTTTCACCTCTTCCGACTGTTCGACCAAGTGGTGCTCACGGTCTTTACACAAGCCTTTGGATACCTTGCGTTTAAGTTCTCGAAGGTCGTCATCATATTCACGGCCAGATGGAATCAAGCTACGCTTGCCTAAGAGGTTTATCGATGTGACAGAAACTCAGTTTTGTCATAAATGAACAGCTCCTTCGGAACATAACTCTTCACAGCTACTGCGATTTGTTTCCATCGTTCGCTAGGATTTATCACCTAACTCGAACTGGGCAGTTTGTTCACCAATGCGTCTTGGTAAACGTTCTTTACACTCTCCTCGCCCGAATGCCAGTTAAATATCTTGCATTCACGAGCAAATTACGAAACCAAACAGGCACGCACAGCAGCATGATCCGAGTCCAGGTCGTTGCTCCAAAATATACGATAGTCTTCAACAGAGTGGCGCCACCTGCAACTGACTGCTATGGGATCGAGCTGTTCACGACTGAGAAGCAAAGGGGAGTCCCTACGTAACACAGTGATTCTTCATGTGTTGAAATGCGGTGCTCGAAATGTAGAAACCGTAAGATGTGCCCAGCTGCAGCAGTCTTTCTCCATTGTCTGCGTTGTACCCAGATACCAAACACACTTCCCAACCACTTCTCTTCTGAAGAATGTCGAAAAGGCCGAGCATTCAACTCGCCCGCTAATGTGATGGTGTATGAGTGTCTAGTCTGCCTCAGAAGGTCAGTTAAGGCCTCGTAGAACGCACCCTTGGTAGCATCCGAACAACCGTCTATTGGAGCACACGCCGATATAATGAAAACACACTTCCGATTTGCGTTGAGATTTCAACCGAATTCCGAGTCTGATGGTGTACAAGCGACTGTCCACGAGGATCCAACAGGGCGAACAGTGATCTGCTCTGAAACACATTGCGAACCCCACTCCAGTTTGACCACAAGATTCAGCTGTGGCGCCGCCAGAAACCTTGAGAGAAAAGTGTTCGGATCAACAGTTATGCAGAGGTGAGCATAAGTGGAGGACGGTGCTAGAATCGTAGACTCGCGTCTCTGAAAGGCAGCACACGTCATGCCCCAAACTTGAGAAAGTACAGGCCAGATTAGCTTGCTGACCGACTTGTCGGAGAGTGCAGGCATTGAAACCACCAATGTTTACCAGTTGTCTTGGCCTCAGAAAACATTTATCGCCCGAAGGCGCATGGAAGGCAGAAAACTTCGGAGGGGGGGCAGTAGAAGGAAAAAGTCATGACGGATGAATAATGTGGCTGTTGGGAGGACAATTTTTGATACTTCCCTGTCATCTATGCCGTGGAAGGGGGTTGACTTGAGGGATCCCATCCCGAGTCTGACCTGTGAGACAACAGAGCACAGAGTTTTTGTGNGTGGGAGGAGATCTGGACTAGGAGCCTTGCTAAGTTTCCACAATTTGAACTCCGGGGTCACTTCTGCCGTCCAGAACACAACAACCGACCATTTAGGTCCCGTCGTCCACATGTTCTGGTTGAGGTCAGCAGAGGTGTTCATCAAAATGTTCAGCCAGCCTGTCGAGTTGGTGCGAGTGAATAGCGATAAGTGAACCATCTTTTACACACAGACACGATGCCCAGTACAGTTATGAATCAGGGAAAAAGCTTTCCGCTATTCCCAAATAAAAATGCTCTTTTCACCTCTTCCGACTGTTCGACCAAGTGGTGCTCACGGTCTTTACACAAGCCTTTGGATACCTTGCGTTTAAGTTCTCGAAGGTCGTCATCATATTCACGGCCAGATGGAATCAAGCTACGCTTGCCTAAGAGGTTTATCGATGTGACAGAAACTCAGTTTTGTCATAAATGAACAGCTCCTTCGGAACATAACTCTTCACAGCTACTGCGATTTGTTTCCATCGTTCGCTAGGATTTATCACCTAACTCGAACTGGGCAGTTTGTTCACCAATGCGTCTTGGTAAACGTTCTTTACACTCTCCTCGCCCGAATGCCAGTTAAATATCTTGCATTCACGAGCAAATTACGAAACCAAACAGGCACGCACAGCAGCATGATCCGAGTCCAGGTCGTTGTTCCAAAATATACGATAGTCTTCAACAGAGTGGCGCCACCTGCAACTGACTGCTATGGGATCGAGCTGTTCACGACTGAGAAGCAAAGGGGAGTCCCTACGTAACACAGTGATTCTTCATGTGTTGAAATGCGGTGCTCGAAATGTAGAAACCGTAAGATGTGCCCAGCTGCAGCAGTCTTTCTCCATTGTCTGCGTTGTACCCAGATACCAAACACACTTCCCAACCACTTCTCTTCTGAAGAATGTCGAAAAGGCCGAGCATTCAACTCGCCCGCTAATGTGATGGTGTATGAGTGTCTAGTCTGCCTCAGAAGGTCAGTTAAGGCCTCGTAGAACGCACCCTTGGTAGCATCCGAACAACCGTCTATTGGAGCACACGCCGATATAATGAAAACACTTCCGATTTGCGTTGAGATTTCAACCGAATTCTGAGTCTGATGGCGTACAAGCGACTGTCCACGAGGATCCAACAGGGCGAACAGTGATCTGCTCTGAAACACATTGCGAACCCCACTCCAGTTTGACCACAAGATTCAGCTGTGGCGCCGCCAGAAACCTTGAGAGAAAAGTGTTCGGATCAACAGTTATGCAGAGGTGAGCATAAGTGGAGGACGGTGCTAGAATCGTAGACTCGCGTCTCTGAAAGGCAGCACACGTCATGCCCCAAACTTGAGAAAGTACAGGCCAGATTAGCTTGCTGACCGACTTGTCGGAGAGTGCAGGCATTGAAACCACCAATGTTTACCAGTTGTCTTGGCCTCAGAAAACATTTATCGCCCGAAGGCGCATGGAAGGCAGAAAACTTCGGAGGGGGGGCAGTAGAAGGAAAAAGTCATGACGGATGAATAATGTGGCTGTTGGGAGGACAATTTTTGATACTTCCCTGTCATCTATGCCGTGGAAGGGGGTTGACTTGAGGGATCCCATCCCGAGTCTGACCTGTGAGACAACAGAGCACAGAGTTTTTGTGCCTGAATGTTGACTTCTAGCAGTGGCCTTACCAGTGTGCTATAGATGCGTGAGAAGATATCGATTGGGAAACCACCAAGAACCCTACTGAGCACTGCTAGCCTGTTATCTGCCCTCTTTATCAGCAGAAAGCGAAATAGCGTCTAACATTGTTTGTGCCGCTTGAAAGTTGTCAAACAGCAACACCCTGTCGTCAGCATAATCAAGATCAGTCAGTCTTTCACCAGGTAGGAGGTCCACGCCGGCAGCTTGTGAGTGTCGCAGACAATCCCCCATTATTTCGTCTATGACGAAAATAAACAAAAATGCTCACAGCGGACAACCTTGACGTACGCCGCTCATGGTACTGAAACTGTCAGACAGCTCACCGTAAGTCCTAATATGAGCTGAAGTATGGCAATAAAGTGCCGGCAATATGTTTACAAACTTAGTCGGCACACCTCTGCGTTTGAGCGACTCTAAAAGCGTAGATCAATCCACTGAATCGAACGCACCTCGATAGTCGAGAAACACAACAATTGTTGGCCGGCGATATACATGACACAGCCCCAGAATATGACGAAGAGTGAAAATGTGATCTATACATCCCCGCTCGGGGCGAAACCTTGCCTGTTCTTCCCTAATGTTTACCTCCCGAGCTGCAGTGAGTCGGCGAAGTATAATGGATGTAAGAACCCTAGAAATGACTGAGGTCAAATTAATTCCCCTAGGGTTTTCACAAGAGCCCCTGATACCTTCCTTGAATATAGGAACTATTATC
>QNGE01000451.1:192500-216023 GCA_008508345.1 Paragonimus westermani
ACTATATCAGAACCACGTGTCGACCGGAGGAGAGCGGCCAGATCCGAATAAAAGATGTCCTTGACGCCGACGTCACTACAGTCAGTTGGAGCATAAGCAGACACAACGAAAAGATTTCTGAAGGTTTTGCGTCTGGAACTGACCCTAACAGAACTTGCCAAGCGGACGGCACAAAGTCTACTATTAACAGGAATCCAATCTATCAGTGCGGTTGCAGTCGTCGAACCAGAGCATGTACCTATCCCTGCTTGACCGGTAACGGCGGCCGGGGAGTCACCTGTAGTGTATAACCAGTATCGGGTAGACAATGTAGGTGCTGTTAATTCCATACGTTGACTACTGTCGTGGATTCCAGTCTCCGAGATACAGCGAACATCGATAGGCAGCGAGTCTAACGTTCGCGCGAGAGCAGCCTGTTGACCTATCTGTTTTAGAGTACGAACGTTGAAGGCACCTTTATTAATTTGCGTTCTGGGTCTCAGCGCAGGACGAGGGAGGTCTGAGATTGAGTGGCCAGAGCTGGAACTAATCGTCATGGCGTTACTATGATTAATTATATCTGTTGTGGGACCTGCAGAGAAGTTATCAGAATTTGAGGCTGTGAGGGGCCAGTTGTAGCATGTTTTCGCCCATCCACCCTGCTGTATGCAGCAGATAGGCGAACTGGTTCATACTGCGAGACGGATGATGCAGTATGGAGTTGTTCAGGTTGTGAGGATTCATGGTTGTGTGTGGGCTGAGATATTGACATGACGCCCAAACCTAGATAGGAGAACGATTAGGGTTCTCAACCAAAGCTTTGGCTCAAAAGCCTGTACGGCAAGACAGTGGGTGGATGGCAGTGTACCAGAAATCGTACGGTTTTCGAGAAGAGATGCCAATCATCTTCCAACCCCAACCTGGAGGATCAGGAGGCTGTGGTTTGTCAGACCTCTAACTATTGGATTACCTGGTATGTTGGTGTGGTCACCACACCGTCCAGTTTAGCCCAAAAGGTCATCGAGATGCGCAAGCCGTCACACCACGTCAAGGTCCAGTCTCACCGTGACCAGCATCATGTTAGTACTAGGAGGGAGGTCTGAGGTTAAAAACCTCACTTTGCAAGCTCATATTATTCAATTTATCTAACGGTATACTGTGATCGGCTTTGTCGAGCGCGTTTGTGAAGTCTAAGATCACATCAGCTGGGAGGGGTTATTCACCAGCTTTTGTCCACGAGTCAGCGGCAACCAGTAAGTTGGTTGAGCATAAGTGAACATTTCTGAGGCCTTGCTGCTCCGATGCCAACAGTGAATGAGCATCTGAGTCGTTCCTCACGAAGTCGTCTACTACGTTCCCCATTAGTTTTGACATGTTCGGTGGTAGGGCAATGGGTTTAAAGTTCCTGACGTTCGTTCGATTGCAACCCTCGTAGATGGCGCGTGCTTTTGAGTGACAGGAATACGATTAGTAGAACGTGTGTTGGAACAAACGAGCTGGCGGTTCCGCCAGTACATCTGCGCATTCTTTCAGCATGGGTGGGGGCATCTCATCAAGCCTTGACGACTTATCAACGCACATCAGGAGTAACTTAACGCGTACGTCAGCCGGGGATAACACTGGAGGGTTAGTCCGAAGGATGATTGAAAGCTATGGTGCGTAGTTCTGTCTCATCTGAGTTGTTGAAGACAAATGCATACTGAACACATCTCCGCTACCTCGGAATTAGAAGTAGAGTCCTGAAGGTCCCGTGAGAGATGACACAGCAACTTTCGACCTGGTCAGGGAAACCGCGTACTTGAAGAATCATTTAGGAAAGTCAGCAATGGATTTTGTGAGTGATACTTGGTAAATCGTGCGGTTGGCGCGTACGGCTGATGTGGATTGATTACATTTGTATACCAGGTGTGAGGCGTCATCTCCTTTAAGAAGAGATGCATCCCACAAGGCCCGCTCCCGTTTCATCAGACGCTTGGTTGATGGTTTGAGCCAAGAAGACTTGTAGGTGGGGCGTGAAGTGTAAAGTGGGACTGAACAAGTTACAGCGGTGTTTAGACGGCGTATAACATGTCCTAGATGCTCATCTACCGTGGTACACTCGCCAGATGATTGTCAGTTGGCTTGAGATAAGTGTTCTCGCAACTCTCGAAAGTTAGCTCGTCTGAAACTGCGTCGAGTCGACACTAAGGAGTGGGTGAATGTGATATTAAGGGGAGGTGATTGTGGCGTGGTCGTTTGGACCCAATGGCGCACCAACTTCGGTGATATTTACCATGTGGTGTTCAGTACTTAACACAATGTCTAGTCAGGATGGTCTGTGACCTTCCCACCTCATGGGTTGCTTGACGTGCTCGGTGAGTCTCTTTTCCTGCACGACATTTTAGGACTCAGTGGCCACGATAAAGGAGGTTAGCCCGCTGGAAAGACCTGCATACGGGGGGTTGAAGTTGCCTAGAACTATGGTGTGATATCCTAAAGCTGCGATGGCCCGTCTAATAACACCGTGCATTCTTTCATCCCATTCTGGGATTACGGATGAGGCCCGATAAACGACACCGACAATGACCTGTGGTGAGTAAGATGTATTAACATTTATCCACAGGGACTCATCGAGTGACAGCACAGTCAGAACTCTGTTCAGAGCCGCGCGTAATTCAGAACTACTATAGACTGTTACACCTCCTTTTCTGTTGACCAACCGACCGTTACGACAGATAGAGACCAGGGAAGTCTATCTCCTGATTGGGCAAGTCCGGTGCTAGCTACCTCTCTACTATACCTAAGATCTTCGGCTTCTTTGAGTCGACAGGCTGTCGCAATTCTTACACTGCTCTCTGGAGAAAGAACATTAGTAACTATATACCATCAGCTAGATGTGTACTGTGTACCCTTATCTGAGGTAGTGTCTGCCTTCAGATGTGTAACGGGTTCTGCGTGGGCTAGATTGACCCTTTCGGAGTCGGCTGTACCAGACTTTTTTGGTTGTGCGGGAGGCGGTGGGCTGACGATGATCTCCGGTATCTTGGACATCTTGACACTTGCCGCCTTACGAGGTATACGAGTGACAGACGTTCCACATCCAAACCTTGGTCAATATGTGTAAAGTCGGAGCTCAGGTGGAAAGTTGTTCTTCAACATGTACCGCTTCTGAGGCACAGCGGACAACATATCTATTGCGCGGAGGGTGATTTGCAAAAGCCTGGGGGCTGAGGTTGGGCTCAAGTGTGCTGGACGCTGGAGGATTTGAACAGACCATGCTCCGTATTTACCTACATCCGAGTGTAGTTTGGCTAAAATAAACTCCCAGTGGTTGACGTCGTGCTTGTGAGCGAGCAATGCATCTACATCGTTCGGCTCCTCTACGCCGTGTACAACCAAACTGCACGTTCGATCATATTGAGAATTGTGAGGTTGTAATGTCATTTATCGGGTCTATCTGATCGCCCAAAAGAAATCAAGTTTCGCTTTCAGGCACAACCGTTGGGTTTGAGTAGGGAAGATACCGTTGAAAGAAACTCCTCGATGTCTTCCATCTGGCCAATTATGACACGGATTGGCCGAGGACGTCCATTTTGTTGAGATTGAAGCCTGTATAGCGTGGGATTACCTTCCATGCCTAGTTTAAGTAGACCGCAAAGATATCGTCATCGCAACTGAACAATCGTTTCCTTCTGGTAGAGCAACGCGCTTTAGTTTTCTGTAGCGTTATGCGTAATGAGATGACGTTTAGCGAACTGGGCACAGTGATAACGCCTGGGAGTGTTTGTGTATTATGTTCTCAGCTAAGGGACAGTTGTGATCACGATATTCGCCTAATAGTTTAGAGCTCTCCTGGTTAATGATGATGAGCGATTTGGAAGGACCAGTTCGCTAATGCATATTCACACCGCATTTACCATGCTTTTCCTCAATGTTCTGCAAAAACTGGTTTAGTGGTTAGTGCAGGAGGCGGAGGGCTTTGATTGTGTATATCTAGGGTAAGGTCGGCTGGCGTTGGTGCATCACGGATGCATGCTGTAAAATATGAAGAAGTGGCTGAATTATTTGTTCAGTCTTTGTCCTGGTTGACTTTATCCTAAGGAATGTCTAGTCGGCAAGTCACACTGTGGTATCTGAGGGCTAGAGTGAGTGAGTTTTGGAGCTTTAAATGTGGGAAACTCGGGGGTGTACTTGCAGTGAACCCAGCAGTTACGGAAACCACAAATCACAGCTTTGCCATGAGGCTGTAGGGGACTAGTCCTATACAAAGATATCAACAAATAGTTCAGAACGCTGTCACTCAATAGCTCACTACAGACAATCTAGATCCAGGAGGAACAGGAGCACCAAGAAGACGAGGACTGCGCGCCAAAAAGCGTACTGTCGAGTTGAATTAATCTAAACAAGTGGTGTTCAATTTGTGCAAGGGTAATTAACGTAGACTGTATACAAAAATGAATGCACATGAAAATGAATGCATATAAAAATGAAAATATGTACAATGACTTATAGAAATCCTTCCCTAGATTGTTAGAAGGATGAAGCTCGATAAAAATGAGGGAATGTTAAGCACAATACTTTTTAAAAACTTTTGGCCATTTGACAGTTCGGCCCGAGCGGGTGTGGGGAAGATCGAGTGGTTTTCGGGTTGAACTGAGGAGGTGGAGACTGTTCGTTACACTTAGGCTGCGTGAATTGCGAGTCATTAGGGGTGAGATCAACCTCAGAAGCGATGGGAGGATCTAGGTTGAGCTTGACATGAGCAACTTCAAATCTATCGATTCTCGCTGTATCGGGGAAACTACAAAAAACTTGGGGAATCGCTTAACCACGCGGAATGGCCCGGGGTATGGTTTCTGGAAGAGCCTTAACTGTGTCGACACGTACGAAAACAAAATCACAAAAATCCAGGTTAGAGTGTTTTTGTTCCTGTTTGGTGTTTAACCCAATATGCAGGGGTTGGATTTTCGTCATGGATAACTCCAACTGTTGCACAAAAGTTGTAGAGTCAAAATTAGTTCGGCTTGCTTTTGACACATAGAACAGTTCATCACGGAGGCGAATTGTCGCACCGTAAGCTAATTCTGCAGTCACACAATCAAGGCCTTCCTTAACAGTCGAACGAATTCAAAGCATGACAGAGGGTAAGTGAGCAGTCCAACGCTGGGTGTCTGGTTGGGCTTTTAAAGCGGCTTTCAGTTGACGATCGAAACGTTCGACCAGACCATTTGCCACCGGATGATATGCAGTGGTTTTGATGTGGTAGACTCCGAGTAACCAGCTGAAGTCTCTGGACATCGCTGACTAAAATCGTGTGCCTCTGTCAGTGGTTACAGTTGCAGGAACACCACAGTTTCCGATCCACGCGTCCATGAACGCTCGCATAACTGTTTCGGCATTCGTGTTGGGGAGAGGTATTGCTACTGGCCATCCGGTGAAGAGGCCAACACACGTTAAGATATACCGATGAACTTTTGAATACGGCAACGGCCCGGCTATGTAAACATAGACAACTGAAACGTGCACCGGGGTTAGCGAATATGCCGGCGGCCGTGGTGGTATGCCAATGGACATTTCTGCGTTGACAATCAACGCAAGTTCTCGCCCATTCCCGTATGTCCCTATGCATGTTCGACCATACAAATCGGTCTGAAGTCCGCTTGACGGTGACACGAATGTTGGGATGAGAAATGAGGTGAGGACTGAAAAAAACAGAGCATCTGAAGTTTATTGGCACAAATGGACGAGGGTTGGCTGTCGTGGTATCACATGGTTGTGTTTTCGCAGTGGGCTATAGGCAACCCCCGAAGTTTCAGCGAAGAGACGCGACACTGTTACAACCACGGATCGCTATCTTGTTCTCATGCTAATTCCCTCAGATCGATGGTGTCAGTTCGGTGTAGATCACTTAAGGTAATTCTGGATAAAGCTTCCGGGTCGACGTTTTTAACTCTGGTGATATATTGTTTGCCCGTTGTGAACTGGGAGATGTAGTGAAACTGTCGAATTGCCCTCCGAGAGTAACGATTGGGCTTGGTGTTGAGAGAGTAAATGAGTGGTTTGTGATATGTTAGGATAGTGAAACACCTGTCTTCCAACATGTGACGAGTGTTTATTGGCAAGAAAGATGGTCAGCAGCTGACGACCGAAGGTACTATAGCGCGTTTGCGTTTGTTGAGGCTTGTGGGAGAAAAAAGATAAAGACTAAACTTGACCGTTCACAATCTGCTGCAGAACCGCGCCGACAGCTGACCAGGATGCATCGGTCTGTAAAATGAGTCGAATCCCCGCCTAAACGCACGTATGCCGAAGTAGTCACATGCGATAACGCGTCTTTGGCTGCTAGAAATACAGTGTTAGGTGGAGGCGGTAACACAAAGTGCTTGAGGTTGTCCTTTAACAAATCCGTAAGAGGTTTCGAAAACTCCGAACAGTGCAAGACTAAACGACAGTAGTAATTAACAATACCTAAAAACCGGCAGGTTTTTCTAGGCTCGTGGCAGTGGATAATCGGTAAGGGCAGCAATCTACTGTAGTAGAAGTTTATTACCGTCATAAATGATTCGGTGCCCCAAGAAATCTATGGAGTCCACCTCAAAAATACTTCATTGGGTTCAGGGTTACGCCATACTGATCGAAACGTTCAAAAATTGTACGGAGGTGTGACAAGCGTTGATGTACGTCCATGCTCGCTACGAGAATGTCGTCGATGTAGGCAAACACAAAATGTGGAACACAGAGAACGTGGTCCATGAATCCCTGGGAGATCTGGGCTGCATTTCGCAAACCATGAAGACAAATTCGTACAATCCCAATAGGGTGGTGACTGCCGTCTTCGCTGCGTCTTCTGGGGCCATGGGGATCTGGTGGTATGTCCGAACCAAACTGAGCTTCGAGAATGTGGTCATACCGTGCAGACCGGCGGGAAAACCGTGAATGTAAGGAATTCGGTACCTGTCAGGGACAATGGTGTTGTTTAAAGAGCGATAATCACCATACGGACGCCAGGGGGTTTAGGTACCATATACAAGGGTGAGGCCCAAGGGTAACTAGAGGGCTGAGTGATACCAAGTAGCAGAAGAATCTCGAATTCATCTTTGACGAGTTTGAGTTCATCTGGTGACCGCCGAAGGCGTGCGACAATAGGTGGTCCTTTGCTGATAATGTGGTGGAAAACGTCGTTTTATTTGTGAAGGTGAACCTGATGGACTAATAAAATATGCGGACTGTCGAAACCACCATTAATGACTGGCTTGGTCGTTTCCCAGCTGGGTTTGGTCATTCACAAAAGAACAAGGCTGGATGTAACGAGGAGCACGCGTGCCAAATAAACCATGGTAATAGCACACACTCCTTTCGAACTGTCGTGTGCGCAACTTGCTTCGTGAGAGCCGTTTTGTTAAAGTGGTCAGCTGCAAGGACATTTGAAAAAACTGCGCCGTCAGGTTTGAGACATCCTGTTGAAGGGTTTTGCGGCTACAGGACGCTTCAAACGGGGCCACTTGCTGAAGAGCATAATTGTGATACACCTAGTCAGCCAGCTCTGCTAATTTAGTCAACGGCGTTGTACGTTCTTCCGACGAACGTTGAGTGACGCACGTATAACCAACAACGCAAAATATCAGAACCAAACCAAGTCGCTGGAAACGTGATACTATTAACATAAATAATATAATCAATTTCAAGAACAAACTTCAATCCGTTTGCGCTCGTGGGATAAAACACCACGTTTGGCCGCAATAGGCCGTCAAGGGTCCAAAAAGCACGTCAAGTACAAGCACAAACGACCGACAGACAATGGCGAGCCGACCGAATGTGATCAGATCGGTCTGATGTGTGTCTAAATACCCGGGCTTTGGGCAGAGCGATGGGCTAGTGACAGGTTAATGGCGGACCGTATTCACAGGGGGTAGGGAGGGTGGGACCGACAGATAACAATAGATGTGGGGCAGGAGACTGGGATTCAATGACTGAGGGACGTGTTGTGGGAATAACGAAAACAAGCGTGTATTTGTACGGGGTCACGAAGAAGGGCGCGGCAGGGTCAGTCGAGGGGAATTTAGACCTTCAAGAATGTCCTACAAGCGTCCTTCTTTGAAACAGCCAATGTGTGACGGAGCTCGCCTGGGGAGTTTGGAAGCCATGGCCCGCGCAATACCGGTTCGTTGACAGTCTGTCTGTTCGACAACTAAGTCACGTGACGAAGCAACTTTGAAGAGGTGTGATCTCCTAATCCAACGCCGGCGAGGAGGTTGTGGAGGAGCTCCCCGTCAGAAGTTGCCAACCTGTTAATAACGGTCGATTTGATGAAAGTGTAAGGGTTCTCAACTGGGGGCTCATAAATTACATCCGCAGCTTCCGCAGTCACGGACTCAGGTGAATTTGAGACGAGCTAATTGCACATGGTGGGCTGAGTGGATTCGCCGAGAATAAAAATTAACTTCAATCTGTGCAAGCCACAAGCTAGACTCTCTACCGCAAAACTCACGAAGTTTAATCATGACAGTGTTCTCTGAGGGGGTTACTTCCTGCTAAATATCAGAAAGTAAATTAATACGGAGAGAAAATAGATGGGTTAGAAATGTCATGTTTGGGAAGAACTGTATGAGAAACACCGAATAATAAACACAAATTTAGCAGTAACTGCAGCAAGTCAGTACACGGGGTCACCAATTTGTAGGGGACTAGCCCTACATACAGGTACCAGTTCAACACGCAGTCACTGAATAGCTCACTATAGACAATCTAGATCCAGGCGGAACAAGAGCACCAAGATGAGAAGTGCGCACCAAAAAGTGTGCTGTCGAGTTGAATCAATTCAAACAAGCGGTGTTCAACTTGTGCAAAAGCAATTGATGTGGACCGTATTCAAAAACGAATGTATATGAAAATATGTACAATAACCTATAAGGTCCTACTATCTGCTGGCATGGTCTGCAAACTTCGGCAGTCGGGGTGACTGGAAGTCCCATGCCACATAATTGGACTAACTAACTAATCCGTAAAGCTTATAAGAATAACAAGATAAAGAAAATTGTCAAACTTGCTGTCCGGTAATGTTCTATGGTGCCAAGTTTTTCCTGAATTGCCGTAAAGGATAGTATTTTAATGGGAATGTTTTCACGCAATAAACTTCGCATTGCATAAGCAGTTGAAAAGTTTCAGTCTTTTTATGATACTACTAGCGCTATACGCGAACGATTTGTCGTATTAAGACTTTAGGCACACATGGCAAATTGAACCGAAAGATGCCGCGATTAATAAGTAGTCCAAAACCTCTCATTTCAAATGGCCCGTATAACTGCAATCAGCTGACCACACTACGGAAGACAGTCAACTCAACTCCATCCGTAACGCAAACAAGCTGAACTTCGCGCCTTCCAACTCATTGCTAAATTTCCTAATTTTATACCAAGAAGGTGATGACGACCAACTTCTGTCGAATTTACGATTCTCGATTGGTTTGGTCTGAAGGTTGACTAGACTGCGTTTGCTATTGATGTAGTGCATTTCGGTCGTGGTATAAGCGTAAAGATGAAAGGAATTACACGAACCCTACTTGCCCCGAAGAGCAAAAACGAAATCACCTTTTAAACTAACAGATTCAGTGGGTTTAAAAGGTTTGTTACAAATCCAGGAACTTGTTGACTCGTAGGAACCCTGTTTTTGGTCTGGCGGAATGAGACTTGGTTACGTAAACTCGTCTCCATGTGCATGGGAACGATGAAGTCAGGTAAGTGATAGTGTAGTATTTCTAAACAGTATATGGAAATTCAGGTGTGAATAGGAAGTCGAAATCTGATGAAAAGGAAAACAAATAACTCACAATAGTTCGTGGAGGCACGTTGGTTTAGTTTTCCACTACACCAAATGAGGATTCTCACTGATACTACCTGTCGTGTGTCCCCCAGATAGACTCGATGTCATGACCGAGATAAATCCAACGACAGATAACTAAATGAATAAATTTGCCGAATTAAACGGTTGATTCCGGTGAATTCTAACTCTTCCGAAGATTTGTACGCCACCGACCTAGAACGCGAACAGAAAGTAGAACTCGCGAACTCGGAAGTGTAATTTTTGAAACTTCTTGATTACCCTGTGGATCGATTAACCTCGTTCAAACATCATGTGTACATATGAGATTGAAGAAGATGAGAAGACATGAATAACATTAAAAAATATGAAGTAGAAAATAGTGTACAAAACGCCACAGAACTCCTTCACCAAAGCGTTTGTGGGTTGAAAACACGATGAAAGAATGGCAGTGAGGAGAATACACACCAATCCCACGATAGTCATATGATGTACTGTTATCTGTTAGATGTTTCGGTCAGTGTACAGGTCGCTCTCTACGTGTGGTATGTTGTTCAGGGTAAAAAGGGGGCTGAGCTGTAGGGAAATGTAATATTGTTGGGGATGGAGAAAGGTTGCTCTCAGCCTAGGTCTGTTCAGGTGGGTCAACATCTCGTGCTGTGTAGGCTGGTTTCAGCCGATCAATGGATACGGATTCACTTCATCCAGACTTTTCAATAATGGAGAATTTCTTGTCCCGTTAAACCACTTTGAAGGGGCCGAGGTATCGTGGATGTAACGGTTTCTTGGTGGCCTCTTGGCGCATAAACACAAATTTGCATGTGAACAAATCTGGAGATTTTTGTTCTCGGCGCCAATGTTTGCGGGTCGGTGTGAAACGAAGGCTGGAAATGTGCTGTCGCGAACGTGAAATGTAGTCTTTTCCTGTGTCTGGATGAGTCAACGGTTGAATCAGTTCTCCTGGGAGATGCAAGTTGGTATCGTAAACTAACTCGGAGATAGTATAGCCAACGTACTCTTTACCGGTAGACCGGATTCCGAGGAGAATGAGTGGTAGACGTTCACTCCACTTCGGACTGAGCGGTAATCAAGGCTTTCAGTTGTCGGTGAAAACGCTCGACTAAACCGTTAGCACAAGGGTGGTATGTTGTCGTTTTGATGTGCGAGCAACCCAGTGGCTGCGTGAAATTGCGAAAAAGAGAAGACTGGAACTGGGTACCTCGATCCGTAGTGATTGTAGATGGCACACCAAAATTAACGATCCAGTGTTCTAAGAAAGTTTTAGCGACTGTCTCTGCTGAAGTATCTCTGATGGGCACAACTAAAGGCCAACGGGTGAAACGGTCGATTGCAGCCAGTATATGAGCACAATCGTTGGAGAGTGGTAGTGGGCCACTGATGTCAAGATGCACATGGGAAAAACGGGCATCCGGTTCGGAGAATGTGCCTGATGTGGTGACCTATGCTTTACTCCTTTAACACTCTAAACATCGTTGTGACCAACGGCGAACGTCTTTGTCCACAGAGGGTCATCCAAAGCGTTGTGCAATAAATTTCAGTGTGTTGCGTTTTCCTGGATGAGCTAAACGGTGGGAACGACTGAAAACAGTGCGTCGGTAAGAAAGTGGAACGAAAGGTCTGGGTGTACCCGTTGGAGTATCACACAAAGTGTCGCCAGCTTGCGTCGGTAAAGGGATGGTAGACAATTTCAAGGACTTACAGATGGAAACGTCCTTCATGTCCTCACTGCAATGCTGGGCTGCGGCCATTTGAGACAAATCGAAGGAAGGAGGTGATTGAACTGAGTTGACATCAGGTCGTGACAATGTATCAGCTACGATATTGGCGTCAACACGTAAGTGTCGGATGTCCGTGGTGATTTGGGAGATGTAGTCCAAATGTCTGATTTTGCGCGGAGAGTACCGGTCAGGTTTAGCATGAAAAGCAAATGTTAAAGGCTTGTGATCGGTTTGCACAACAAAATATCGACCTTCCAAAAGATGGCGAAAATAACGGATCGCCAAATAAATGGCCAGCAATTCACGTTCAAGTGTGCTGTACTTAGTCTGTGCTGGTTGCAACTTTTACGAGGAAAAGGCGTTCCTCGTTTGAGCGGCTAGCGATCAAAACATCATCAATGTGATATACGCAAAAGGTAGTCCGCTTAATACTTCGTCCATATACCGTTGAAATGTTTGAGCTGCGTTATGGAGCCCGAAGGACATCTTTGTGAATTCGAAAAGTCCGAAAGGTGTTGTAATGGCTCTCTTTGAAATATCTTCTTCCGCGATCGGGATGTGATAATAGGCTCGTACAAAGTCTAATTTAGAGAAGATAGTAGAGCCAGCGAGTCCTAACGAAAAGTCGTGTATATGGGGGTATACGGTACCTGTCCGGGATTGTGCCAGTGTTGAGAGCACGGTAATCACCGCGTGGTCGCCAATCACCCGGAGACTTTTTAGATACCATGTGCAGAGGTGTTGCCCAAGAGCTGTTCGAAGGTCGAATTACGTCTATCTGGAGCATATGTTCGAATTCAGCTTTGGCAATTTTGAGTTTATTCGGATGTACACGGCGTGGACGGGCGAAAACCGGAGGACCGCGTGTTGTAATGCGATGTTCCACACTGTGCTTAACCGTCTCAATATGTGAGCACGGTCGAGTTAACGAGGGAAAATACTTCAACAGTGCTGCAAAGGACGGTGTTGGTGGAAGAGCGGGTCGGATGCCGATCGACGCTATCGTCCATTGAACACCATTTACTATGCGGGCGGTAGTGTTGTCAATTAGATTATGCCTCTTGACATTAACGGAAAGGTTAAAGTGTGCCAGGAAATCGGCACCGATGAGTGGCGTTCGGACGTCGGCAAGCAGGAATATCCAACGGAAACATCGCCGGAGACCAAGATCAACGGTGAGTGAGCGTTCCCCGAAAGTTTTAATGCGACTTTGATTCGCGGCCTGTAAGGTGTACTGGCCTGACTAAAGTCGGTGGCATGGTTGTGGAGGAATGACGCTGAGCTCAGCTCCGGTATCGATAAGAAACCGCAAGCCGGTCGACCGGTCCCTGATGAAAAATAGGCGTCTGATACCTGCTTGGCCAGCAACAGTCGTCGCCGTTACTGGCTGGCCTGTCTGTTTGACGGTGACGCGTGGCGAGTTCGGAATGTGCACGGCGGAGTGCACTTCTTTGCTTGTCCCGAAAGTTTTGGTGGTAACAGCACCACCTAGGTCGAGTGCGAGAGTCAGGTCGTGTACGGCTTTTGGGTGGTTGCTTCCTCAGTTCGTTAATCTGCATAGCCATATTGTCCATACGGTGACACATTTTTTCTATCAAAAGTTTCAGACTATCATCAGTTGTCGGGACTGAAGGGGGTGACTTGGGAAAGGTTATGGTCCTGGTGCACACTGGATGTGAAGGGAAGGTCTCTGCTACTTTGTCCGCAAGGGCTGCTAATTTGTCGAGTGAGCTCTCTTCATCCATGGCAGCCAAAAGGTGTTGTACCGCGGATGGCAGTTTTTCGGCCCATATCTGTTTCAAGATGGCATCGTCAAGCTTTCGCGGGCCAAAAAGACCTCTCATACAACGCAACAGTTGAGATGTAGACCGATCACTCAACTCGACCGAATTGAACAAGTCATGTAGAAGTTTTGCTTCTGACTTCCCAGTGCGTTTCATGATGGCATCTTTTAAAACAGTACAGGGGAAATCAGCTGGGATTGATTCCAACAGGTCTCCCACTTCAGCTGCGACATTAAAAGGAAGTGATTGGACCAAGTATGAAAATCTTGTTTTCTCAGATGTTATCCGTCTGGTGGTAAAAACTGCCTCAATCTGATGGAACCACAATCAAGGGTTCCGGGCGCTGTACTCAGGCAGTTCTGAAGCAACGCAGTGCTCGGTTTTAATGTCATTGTCCGCAGTGTCGTCAAGCATTGCTAATGGTAGCAAAAAGTGGATAGAAACGCAGTTCGGAGGAAAAAATAAGCGGGCTTACCAATAAATGTAGTGGATCTAAACAGTATATGGAAATTCAGGTGTGAATAGGAAGTCGAAATCTGATGAAAAGGAAAACAAATAACTCACAATAGTTCGTGGAGGCACGTTGGTTTAGTTTTCCACTACACCAAATGAGGATTCTCACTGATACTACCTGTCGTGTGTCCCCCAGATAGACTCGATGTCATGACCGAGATAAATCCAACGACAGATAACTAAATGAATAAATTTGCCGAACTAAACGGTTGATTCCGGTGAATTCTAACTCTTCCGAAGATTTGTACGCCACCGACCCAGAACGCGAACAGAAAGTAGAACTCGCGAACTCGGAAGTGTAATTTTTGAAACTTCTTGATTACCCTGTGGATCGATTAACCTCGTTCAAACATCATGTGTACATATGAGATTGAAGAAGATGAGAAGACATGAATAACATTAAAAAATATGAAGTAGAAAATAGTGTAGAAAACGCTACAGTAGTCAGTGTACGTGTGAGCAAACTGATAAAAAACAACGCGAATAAACATAGAGCAGTATGTGAATTAAGCGATTCAGCGACTGATACATGGGTTCGAGGCACGGGCCAAAGGTTACCGTATCCATTCGGTTTTCCTTGCTCAGTGTCAGCGAGCGTCTGTTGATCTGAAAGGCAATCATTGAAAACAGGGTGTAGCACCGCTCTTGGGGATCACAGTGAATACCAAGAACATAATAAGACTACTCTCTCAATGCAATTTTAGACAAATGAGAATCAAGCTCCCTATTGTGTCCTCTCGGACCGTCATCATTCACCACAGTGAACAACTGTTCTACAAGTCTTACTCAAAAGAAATGTGTGAGTATTAAATCACCGCGGGGTCTTCGAAATTCACGTGGGTACATGTCAAGAATTTCAAGTCGATACTCGTAAGTAACATTACTCAAGCCGGGGAACACCTTGGTAGCCGCGCGCCGGACACGCTTAACAGCTAATATGTCTCCCTTCAGACCGGTGTGCACGACCTGATTCGCATACTTGAAGAGCGGTCTTACATAAATCCCGTTCAGCGTTTGAAAAGCCTTCTTGTGTATGCGGGAGAAAGTGCGCTGAATCAATATAAGGGCGGCAAATCTCTTTTTTGACGCCATCTCATGGTGATACGTGGAGGACAAGTTAGACGACAACCAAATGCCCGGATTTTTCTTCAGGTCGATTCTCATGATATCTACAGTTCTAGACGCATTATGAATCATGAAGGCATTGCCAGAATCTCCGTGGAGTGACATGTGAGCACATTTATTGTCATTTAGTGGGAGACTCCAGAGCTTGATCGCGTCACGATCAATCCGTAATGCATTGGAATCAGTGGCATTCAAGGTTTTCAGGTCGTCTGCGTATAAGAGAGCGTTGCTGGAAATGTTGTTTGGAGGGTCGTTGACGTGAATGTGGAATAACAAAGAACCTGACACTGACCCTCGGGAACTCCAGCAAAAATGAGAGAGAGAGAGACGAAAGGTTTTATCCGGTCTATACCCTAAAAAGTTTATTATCAAGAAGAGAGGCAATCCAACGAAGAACCTCTCCTTGAATGCCATGGGCTTCCAGTTTGTGTTGCAGTGGGCCGTGTGGGACACGGTCAAAAGACTTGGCAAAATCAAAAAAGATAGCATCTGAGATGAGGCCGTTGTCGTTGGCCCACATCTGACTGTGCATGAAAATAAGCATATTTGTTGTGCATGGCCGATTTGGAAGGAAGCCATGCTGGGTGTAAGAGAAAGGATGATGTGATAAGAAGTGATTGAGTATGGCGCGTTTTAGTAGGCGCTCTATTATTTTGCACGGGATGCTGGTAAGGCTGATTGGCTGATAGCTAGCCGGAGAGTGCCGGTCACCCACTTTAAATATGGGTGTGACCGCCGCCTCTTTCCATGCGCTAGGGAGGATGCTAGTCTGGAGTGTTTGCTTAAATAGCTTATAAAGGGGTTCAGCCGGATCAACAGCTGCTTCCTCAAGTATTCTGGAATGAATCATGTCAGGACTCAATGCACTGTATGAATTAACCTTGCGTAAAAGGTCTTTGACATCTAGCACAGAAATTCAGCGGTCGCGAGTGGTTGCCTGAACCTCTGCAGCGATATGACAGGATGCCATTTCGGAGATGCGACGCTGTAGCCTGCCGAGTAATACTCTCTGAAAAACTGGGCTCCAACTGGGGAGTCAGATGAAGCCTCCCCGTTAGGCAGTCGTAAAAAACAGCCGAAGGTTTTTCTTTCATAGTCGTCACATATGCTTAATAAGTTTTTGTTCCCGCGGGCTCTGATGAGGGTCTTCTCTTGAACGAGTTTGGTATGTTCGCGGATATCCCGCCCACACTTGTTTTAGACAATGAGAAACGCCATTGGGTCCCCTGAGTTTCCTGTAAGCTTATGCTTTGCGAATAAATAAGAACGGTCACTAAGAAGACGACGTATCCTGCGCGGAAGGGCTGGCCGATAAGATTAAGTGCACAGTTTGCGTGGTATAAATAGGTCGCCTGCTTTCTGAATTGCGCTTTGAAACGCACGGTAGTTCTAGTCCAGGTAGTCCAAGTCAAGAAGAAGTGAACCTAGGAAGGTTCTTAGGCCGCTACAATCTGCCTGAGTGAAGTTTCAAACTGTGGACCTTTTTGCTGGTTGTTGTAACCAGCAACAGATAGGATCAAAGGCTAACAGAGAGTGGTCAGTGTCTAAGTGGTGGCTTGATGATCATTCCGTGCACCAAGTGGTTCTCATTAGTGATGACTAAGTCGAGCAGAGAGGGAATCTGACCAAAACGATGCAACGGCGGGGAGCTAACGTGTTGTGTTCACGCGTTCCGCCATAACGGCGTTGATAAGGAGGTTGAGAATCCGCCTTCACAATTCTGCTGAGAAACTGATGCCGAGTTTATCTCGGGGGCAATAAAGTCACCAACAATAAGCAGACGAGTAAACCGTTTTAGGCATAGGAAGGTTTTCAGGCTTACCAGAAGTATGTCGTCGTCAGAGACGTCAGATTAAGGAGGACGATAAACGCACCCCACTAGGAGTGAGCCTTGGGCACGCAGTGGTAGTCGAAGTCACAGAGCGTCACATTTATCAGAGGACTGGAAGCCACCGATAACCGTGAGTGTCAGGAGACACTGCCGAAGGAAAATCACAGAACCCCTCATTCTCCCTCGGGCAGAGTCAACCCGGTAAACTGAATACCCCGGGACACTCAGTTCACTCTCACTGATGTCACCTGTAAGCCAGGTCTCCGTGAAGGCGAACATGTGGGGTTGGGTGTCATGAGTCAGCCGTCTGATTTCCGGTAATTTATTAAAAAGGGTCAGACAGCTCGTATGCATGCATTTGAAAGCCGCTTCCTCGCTGGATTTCATGAGA
The DNA here is from genome assembly GCA_008508345.1 of Paragonimus westermani. Lineage (NCBI taxonomy): Eukaryota > Metazoa > Platyhelminthes > Trematoda > Plagiorchiida > Troglotrematidae > Paragonimus > Paragonimus westermani. The sequence continues at coordinate 209,658 of QNGE01000451.1, forward strand.
AAATAGATAGGTTGCGAGGAAGTGCTGGGAAAGAAGGCCTAGACTCGAGGAGGATGGTGGGGCTGGGCTCTGTCTGTTCTCCCGAGTTGTTCCGACGGCCCTCCTTGGAGACTGTGGGAGCGACATCACCGCCTGTGCGTAGGTCAGCGCCCCTACAGAGCGTTTGAACAGCATTTTTGGCGCCGTAACTTGCGACTTCTGCTCCACTGTCAAATTCCGCTGCTTGGTAGGGTGTTTGGAAGTTTTCACTCACGAAAAATTTGACTTCTTCGTTTGCTGGGTGCGGGATTTGGAATACAGCAATGCGCGCTGTGTTTTGAGCTACTGAAAAAAGTTGTTATCGGGGTGGGCCAAATTGGTGCTTCTTGAGTTGTAGGAGGCGGCCCTAGCAGGCTTCTTCCGTTCCAGAATTTTGAAAGGAAGAGTTTTCTGCAGGGCCGCTCGGTGGTTTCGGAGTGGATAACTCTGAAGACGGTTTTTGCGTGGTGTTGGTGCCCTCAATGCTCATGCCTATGCTTGTGGCGTCAGTCGTTGGAGCGACCATGCAGACGGTATCTCTGCTTTCTAAAACAGGCACAAGGGTCTGAGGGGATACTTCGAAAGCCGGAACTTTAGTCTCCAGTTGTAGCTTCTGGTCTGTCATGATTCGTGGCTTAGTCTTAGTCCGCTGTTCGCGTCTCACCATCTTTTTCCGGGAGCGGTCGAAAGATACGCCTTTCAAAAGGTCATTGGCGGACTTCAAAGCCCCTGTTATTCCCACCACGACCTCAGGGCTGAGCATGGCTAGCAAGGTTACCAGAAGGCCAAGTGACATTTTGGTTTTCTTGGCCAGCAGCGGACTCGCGAGTACCAGGTTTGTGACATGGGGAGAAAATGGAGTCGCTAGGACCATTTTAACTAGCTTGGTTGGAGAAGAGGTTGTGGGTGAACGGACCCATTAAAAACTCTCTTTTTCCCGAGAGTTTTTCTCTTCATTTTTATTATCGACTTTTGTATGTGTGCAGTTCACAAGGAGACTGCCTTCTTGGTGATTGCAATATCGAGCATAACAAGCGCCATATACTCATTTAGAGAGTGTAGTTCCAGCTTCATTTCGAACATAGTCCGTTAGTACTCCTCTATCTTACTTCCCATGGAAAAAATGGAGGGAGACAGAACTAAGAAGAGCCCCGCATTTGCGGTCGCAGGTTTCATGCGTCACTCTACCTATCGTGATGCACGTGAGACCAGTCAGTGGAGAAGCGGTGCGTTGGCTTTCGTCAAACCTGCAACTCATGCAGTTGTGGATGACAGATGAAGGAGCTGGCTGTCTGTACTGATGTTCGTTGAGGCCAGTGCACTTGAAATGATACCGCTTTTGGTAGTGGTGGCACTGCATGTAGTTTTGTACGGATATTTCACACCCATATCGGCCGCAGACACTTGTTGCCACAGACAATGTCTGCTGAGTCCCAACACTGCTGGATCTGACACTGATCATTGTCGACAGGTATGAGTAATATGCAATATGTGACAGTTTTCAGTGGTTCACAAAAAACAAAACAGACACGATAAAGCGGGGTAAACTTCGGATACTACATGGCACAAATAGTACAATACGTGACGAATTGTTATGTTATTCGATAACGAATGACAGTAGTCGTATGCAGTTTTTGATGCACAGTGCACCAATAGGACAGAAATATGAATAGACAGTAATAGCGAGAAAATTGAAACCAAATTTTGAGTTACCCGTGCGTATACCACCTGTATGAACGAGAACGTGAAAGAAACACAGTAACCGGGGTAGGCGGACCAATGTATCTCCCACCATACAAGGCCGATGCAGTCCTTATATAACCTAGATCACATGCAAACATGCGTACATACCATATACATCGGGGACCTGTCGTTGAAGAAGAGGGGATTTTCTTACAGAAACTGAAATAAATGTAAAAAGAACGGCGTGGGAAGCGTGGCCTCAAATGGAATGCCTAGTTTCGGGCGTATTGATATGCGATATATAGGTTACATGTTACTGGTGAGTGAACGCGTGCCCAGCAGCCCGTTTGGATGGCTGCAGATTGAAAACTGTACAGGACCGTGATGTTTGTCGAATAACAGTCGGAACTTATCTGCGATGCCGTCGTGAGAACTACCTCAAGAAGTTTATTCCAATATGCGCGTATCTGCAGACTAAGGAAAAATTCCAACAATAAACTTCATTGCATCACATTTGTGACTTCAGGGAATGTCCCCCTAAATTCGGCTTTTCGCTAATGACTAACGGGCTGGTGCAGGGGTGATTATGAGTATGCAGAATATTGTGGACCGGTACCATGGCTCTAGGGAAGCGTCGGTGTTCCAGATTCAAGAGATTGAGTTTCTCAAGCTTCGGGGATTCTTATTCCTAGTAATTTGTGGCAGCTCTTCTCTGAACACTCTCAAGTAGCCCGGTGTCTTGATTAAGAAAGTGAGAACAGGTTTTCAAGCTCAACTGTAGTAAGCATCCAAACTAGGCAAAAAATAGACGTAAGAAGTGAGCAGGGTATGGGCAACCCAGCTCGTGTTCAACTAAGTGCCTGATTACATTGACTGCGCTAATGATACGGTGTTTCGGGGGAAACGGTTAGGTCTCCTTGAATGAAAATCCCTGGGGCACGTTGCCATGAGACCGACCGGCGCAAGACTCCGGACATGTTATAAGTCCATTTGGTACATTGAGTGGTGTGATATATCCGGAACAAATAGAACTTAGCGCTAGACGAGTATCTCGCGCATCGAAGTAAGCAGAACACAGAGAAAAACGATAACCACACGATTTTATAAGTATTATGAACCGTATCAAAAAGTGTACAACCTGAACTTCAATAGTTGACGAGAAAGGATGTGTTCAGCAACATTTGAGCAACCACCATAAGCTGAACGGGACTGCGGGTTCTTGTAATCATTCCTAGGTATCCTTTGCAGCAATGAAGAATTTGTAGTGGACAAGTGGGCATGAGCTCGACCCTCGTCCAATAACAATGTGAAACACCTTTCCTGAAGAGCAGTCGAAACGTAGTCCCAACAGACACCGAACTAAAAGAACGCGTCAGGGTTTGGAAACAAACCATATATTTCCAGCAATGTTAGGAAATATGATGGGCAGTTAGTTCTAGCCTAATTTTTGACCAACGGCAGCAACCAAGGGGAGAAAGAAGAGAAGCGCGGAGTGGGCCCCAGCCCACTCTGCGACACTCAAAGGCGCGCCGAGAGAGAAGTGCGTGGAAACTTCGAGTGCGTTAAACAACGCTCGGAAAGGTCCAGGTCAAACGACCTCGAATAATGGAGGAATAGATGGGTCGTTAGAAGAGAAGCAAACATTCGCTGCGTGCAATTAGTTGCACGGCTGAAGAAAGTGGCACCGAGTTCATATCAAGCCTCCTATAGCAGGCGTACACAGAATCATGCGTACAGAACAGACAAGCAATAAAACATGGTTACAGCCGGGATCCTTAAAGAAGTCAAACGATCGCTGGTCACTACACAAGCCTCCCGCCAGAAGAGTGGCGGTAGGTAACCTTCGACCATGTAACCGGAGGTATCGACGTGTGGGCCACCCGCTTATGGTTTTGGTTATGGCACTCCCAATACATACACAAAAGTCCTAATACCACAAGGATCCCCTCCTTACGGTACTACGCCAGTCTGGGGGTGAAACTAACCCAATTTCTAAATAGTGTGAACTGTTGGGCTCAGTGCACAGACTGGTGAGTGTGACCATGTAGCTGAGGAAGTTGCGTACTTCCCAGGTCGTCGAAGCTTTACGTGTAAGACTATCGTTGATGGCCTACGTTCGCATGAATGGTGACCGTAGTGTGGCGAGCCTCACATGAGAAGGAGACAGACATGAGCCATACCGGTGATGATGCGTGCTGAGGCCTAATGAATTTGTGTATGTAGGGCGCAGAGCGGAGGGCAGGTGGGATTTTCCCGAGCTAATTTGCTGGCTGGTTTACTCCACAACGATGCATTCGGAGCGTGCCAGTTGGGTGCTGACAGAGGCTCGACGTCATAAGCATCGTTGTACCTCCTTTTTAGCCGCTAGGCTTCTACAAAACGGAAGCCCTGAGAGATGCAAAGTGCAAGGTGTACGAATGCGATCAGGATAAAGTCAGTTGTAGGCTAGAAGATGGGAGCTCGAGGGATTTCCATTGAACAGTCTTCCGACGAGTTCTTCGAAGGTTCAGCAAACATGTTCAAGCGTTCCAAAATGTCTGGAGCGAGCAGCCTGAAGGAAGTGTACAACTCACTCGGAAAAAATGAACGTATGACATATTTTGAACGGTCTCTCGTTTTTCAAAGGGTTTGGGAATGTTTTCTGAAACGTTTTTTAAAAACCTGTTCCTCAAATCATAGTGACGTGGGCCAAGTTCCGACGGTACACAGTAAAAGTGTTGGAACTCAACGTACAAATCTAGGCCGGTTAGTGCAAAAATTATTCTACGCAATGAACGTTCACAGATTAAAAACAGATGAACAAATTGATAACAACGCCTAGGACTAGTACGTGGTGTCTAAATGGACAAGTATTCTCAGGCAGGTTGTGCGAATTGACGCCAGGTAGTTTGAAATGAAGCCGATAGCGTGGGTTTGGCGCCGGCAGTGTCATCCGCGCAATCACTTAGTGTGAAATGATGTTGACCCCGGGATATCCATGGTTTGCACAAACGAGGTGAACGATTCCTTGCAAACGTGCGCAAGCAATCTCATATGGCCTAGTAAAGCTTCCGATATAGTGCTGCTAAAACAAATGGGCGGTGGAGATCGAATGTGTTTGTGCGCCAATGACCAAACAAGAATGACCGTGCAGTGTGGACCTTGATGTTAATCGTATTCCTCTTACCGTACCGGCGTTAAGTAGTGCTTACGACGTCGCAGGGTCCGATGCCGGCTGAGATGTGCCGTGGTTGAAACTGCACTCGCATGAATGAACGACAGAGATTGTCTCTGGGTCGGTCCTGAATATTGAGAATGCTGTGGCGAAAATAACATTAAGAGCGCGCTGATACTTCTAATGAACAGTCCGTGCCAGAAGCCGATGAATGGATGCGGAGATACATGATCTGGTGTGGGAATAACCCATCGATGAATGGTGCTGTGGCGAGCGTTAGTGGTTCGAGCCGTGAGGACCTTTAATCCCAGGTGTTTACCGTACTGCTTACAACTGTAAGAGCTACACCGTTGGAAAGATGTCCGATAGATGGCCAATGAATCGAGAGCCGCCAGATTTGGTGACCCGTGGGCATCATACTAGGCCAGATGCTGTGTCAATGTGTCAACCTCAATGTGGCGAGAGAATTTAGGGTCAAAATAGGTCAGTGATGCCGCGTTGGCTGGTGAATCCCGTTAACAACAGGTAAGGCTGGCGAACGTTGTTAGATAAATGTACTAGGTGATCCACGCGAATCGGACGTTGACATTTTCCGCGGAGGCGCTAAATATGCCGTATGAATGATTAATGAAGCGGCGTGCAAAGGAAACGATCTCGAGTGAGTTGAAATCTTCAGCTATACAACTAAGCAGGCGGTGCACGGGAAGTATGCAATTGAAAACTACCAAAAACCTAGGGAAATGCTTAGGCTTGGAAGATTCGCAGTTTGATGACGCTAAAACTGTGCCTGGTTAGACGTGCAGGTTGAATACTTACACATCGTTAGAGGCGTTGTTGGCAACTGAAGGAATCGGATGTGTATGGATTGTAAGACGATGGAAGATCGCGGATCACAGTACCAACACTAACCCTGTGTATAACCTGCTTCCGCTCAAAAAGCATGATGGAAAAATGTGTAAAATATGAACATGGATACATTTAAGATTAACGGCAATAAACGACGCGCATAATAAAATAGGTAACGACACAGAAACGATTATGGACCCGCTTATATTGGGATTCAGCGAAAAAAACGCGCAGTAAAGCGTAGGACAAAACGGAACGGACTCACTAATTTGTGTTAGTAGTGCAGGTAGAAATGCGCCGAAATAAAGAGTTGGAAGCAGGATCACTAATTTCCAATGGTGAACCAGAAGTGGGGTGCTCGCAAATGGGGGTACACCGCGGCGTGATATCGACCAAAGTGTAGCGAAAAGGCGTCCAACAAAGCACAATCTTTATTGTCCGAATCGCTAGTCACATGCAACGCGCTCTCTCTCGTTTATGAGTCGTAATTCCAACCCGCAGCACCCCCCGGTTTCCGTTCACACGTCGTGTGCACTACTAACCGGTTTACGTGTGTGACCGATGCCTTCTATCGGAGGGTTTTCCGCTTGCCATTCCTCGTCTGTTTGTCCGATTCCGTTGCGCGATGGCTCGTCCGGCTGCTCGTGCTGTCCGCCATCCACCCA
>QNGE01000451.1:218631-285545 GCA_008508345.1 Paragonimus westermani
TTCTAACAGCTTTCGCAACGTCTCTTTGGCTAGGGTGAGGTCAATGGATGTGAAGAGTGCTGTGACATCAAACGAAATCATTGTTTCGTCTTCTTCTATCCTCACGTGTTTTAGTTTGTTCAAGAATTGTACAGCATTGCTGATGGAATGTTCTGATCCGTCGACAAGATATCGTAGTCGTTTGAATAGGTCTTTGGCCAACCTGTAGGTTGGTGTGCCCGGTAGAGATACAATTGGTCGTAGTGGGATACCATTTTTGTGTATTTTTGGTAGTCCGTAGAATTGAGCAGCGGTTGCATCTTTCGACTGCGAATGCCACTTCCGGCCACTTCGAATAGAAATCAATCATTACTAGCGCACACTAGTTGTGGAGAAAAAGCCACAGTAATTCGTATGAACCTGTTGCCAGGCCCCAGTTGACATCGACGATGCAGTCCCTTTAGGCGGTGAATTGCGGAGTTTGTGATCGCAAGACGACAAATATCAGCGTCAATTTCTGGTCACTAGCAAGTTAACCTGGCCAGAGACTTCAAGTTTTCAACTCCAGGATGTCTGAAATGTAGACCGTCCAGAACAGCTCTACGAGGAGTAAGAGAAATAACAACTCAGTCATTCAAGCACAATGATCCATCTGGTGATTCTGCGTGATTATTCCTCCCCACGCACATAGAATGTAGGGAATATCCGTCTGACTTGTGGGATCCAACGACGTCTTAGCGCACTGAGGATGGGTGAAAAGCAGAGCTGTGTATCGAGAATCACCTCTCTTCAGCTAATCGGCAGAAGCTGAATTAGAAGGCAATCGGCGCTAGAAGTTTGCTCAGATGTGTATGGAACAAGTGACAAGTAGTCCACACGTTTGATTTGGTTGGCTGATTTATGCACTATGGTATAGTTCTATGCACTGAGTGTTATGCTCCATCGTTGAACCATGGCTGCTGATGAACATGCCAATGACTTGTCAGGATTATAGATGCATTTCATCGCTTCATGATCCGACACAATTTTGAACGGTATACCAAACAGACACGTATGAAGCCGCTTTGCCACCCAGCATACCACCAGAGCTTCACGGTGTGTCTGAGCATAACCCCCTTCTGCTGGATTGAGTCGGCGTGGTGTACACAAAACTGTTTTGTCGTCCTGCTCAAGCACAGCTCCAAGTTCAAATGGAGAAGCATCAGTAATCGACACAGGCATAGTTTTGGGAGAAAACGAACGAAGTATGGCATCGTATGACAAAAAAATCTAACAATGAACGTACACACCGTTCTTGAGTTGGAGTCCAAGTGAACCACCTCTCGGAAAGCAACCGGAAATAAACATTCATCAAGGAGAGAAAAATTTGGAATGAAATGGGAGTAGTATTGCAAAGCACCTAACAAAGAACGTAATTCGAGCAGGTTTGTGTATGAAGGTGCATTAACTAATAGGTCTAGGTGCTTGGCATCAGGTTTGAGTCCGTTACCGTTAAGTAAGTAACCGAGACACTCAAAACTGCTTACAGTAAAATCGCATTTGTTTGGATTAACAGCAATGTTTTTGTCAAAAACTAATTTTAAAATAGTTTCAACCTAATTTCAAAATAATTTCAAAAGACGAGAATCATGGCTTAACTTGTCTGGAGCATGTGCGATGACGTCATCCTGATAAGCTTCAACACCATGCATACCGTTCACAATATTATGCATTACCTGTTGAAATATAGCAGGAGATTTATTAAGTCCGAACTTCAAAAATCGGTGCTGAAAAATACCATTAGATGTATTGATTGTTGTTATCGGCATTGATGCCTTATCCAAAGGAATTTGGAGATATGCATCCTTCAATTCAATCTTGGAGGAAAGTTTGGATCCCGAAAGTTTGTTCAGAATGTCCTCAGATTCATCGGTCGTACATGTATATTGTTTAAGGCACCGATTTACACTAAGTCGACAATCACCGCATATACGCGGAGTTTTCACATCAAACTTCAAGGGTGTCACAATTGACGTGGCCCAAGAAGGTGAATCAACAGGCTCAATGACGTACTTTTTTAACCAGCTCGTTGAGCACCTCACTTGCCAGTTCACCGAGTCCATAAGGAATTATACAACGTTCCAGAAAAACAGGACTCCATCTTGTCATATGTAGCATTAAATTCATTTTGATCAATTTCTACAGATTGACAATTTCTGTTTGACTTACAGACACATTGTAAATGACCTCGTTTCCCATACTTGGGGCATACAGAGCTACGGTGAATGCATGTGTATCTGGAATGTTTCTCGCCAAATGAGGCACTATTCTCGAATCTGTTAGTGACATATGTCGTCTGATGCGAAGAATTTTGAGAAACTGGTCGAGAATCAAACTTAGGAGCTGAATTGAATAGCCGCAGAGTACTGTGCTCTGTAGGTCTCTTTTTTTATCTCCAAGTTGATCATCACCCACATTTGATCGCAGCCTTCGCATTCAGATAGACTTTCCAGCCGGCCTCTTTCGAAAAGAAGCACTAGACTCGAGTTTCGCTCTCATTAGAGCCTTGCAGGTTCAATGAGTTCAGTGATCTCGACCTGTGTTGGAAGTCCTAATATCGATTGGAGTTAACAGGACAGTTACTGTGTCTCCTCTCGAGACAATCGGGCAACCTGATCATTGCTCACAAGCGAGAGTGGTTGAGCGTTCAGAGTTGATAATTTGGTCGTGTCTAATGTGAGAAGAATGGTGCAGTGGTCAACAGGGTTGCGTCATGAACGTGTGGCCCGAGTTTAAATCCCGGCTGTGGCAAGGATATGCACTATTGATGAGCTCTAATGAGAGCAAAACTCGAGCATAGTTCTTCTTTTCGAAAGAGGCTGGCTGGAAAGTCCGTCTGAACACGAAGGCTGCGATCAAATGTGAGTGACGGTCAACTTGAAAATAAACCAAATCCCCGACTACTCACTAGTAATCTTTCTTATCTATCAAAAGAAGACTGGGGCCTCACTAGCACTCCCACTCTGGACTGTATTATTAACGTCTTCGTAATGCTCACAGATGACTTTGGTATTTTGATACGTAGGTTTTGGGAGTAGCAGTAATTGTCTATGTACATCCACAGCATTATTGCTGGCGATGAGTAGGTCTCTAAGTTGGACCTCCAAGTGATCATCAAAACCACATTGTGGTGCCTGAGTTTGGATCGGGAGAATAAAGTCACGGACTGACTGGTTCGGTTGGCACTGCGGCTTGTTCGGCGACCTCAAAATTTGCAGGGGTGACATGACCGAGAATTATTTTCTTCATGCGTTTTTATGGGAGATCCGTCAGCGAACCCGGATAGGATATATTCTTCGGAAGACAATAGTCCTCGTTCCCTGATCTTGAGAGAAAGAGGAGGAATCTGTCTTCTCATTTAGACTAGATGCGGTCCTGCACCATAGTTCAAGTCATTCAAAATAATTCTCAATATCACGAGGGGATGAATGAATGTCCCAAGTTTCAAGAGGCATGGAATTCATTGTTATTGGCAATGCCGTGACGCCAATGTGGTATTTCCTGAATAGATAGAACTTAACGCGTGACCAGTATCCCGTACATCCGACTTGAGCAGAACACACTGAGTGAAAGCTAACCACACGTTTGTATTAGAATTACGCACGTGTCAAAAAGTGTACAACCTGAACTTCAAAAATTGACGTGGAAATATGTACTCAGTGACACTCTGCGGTATCTACTCGGTCCACCGCTTGTCCAAAACCCGACGCAAAAGAAGATCTGACAAGCGACCAATCCAAATATCGCATTAAAGATACAACATCAGGAATGGACGGACGGTCTCAGTGTTGTGCCATCCGGCATTCGCCGGTTTGGTTGTTCCGTACTGCACCNCATTAAAGATACAACATCAGGAATGGACGGACGGTCTCAGTGTTGTGCCATCCGGCATTCGCCGGTTTGGTTGTTCCGTACTGCACCGACTGACATAGAGTGTGTGACTTTGCATGTGCTAATACGATCAGCCAATGACAAACTGTGATGTCTTTAACACTGGCATACATCCATAAGTCCGACTTCTCAACTCATGAATAACAACTGCTTACTGCTACCAGTACCAGGTCTTCTTATTACTTTAGTGGGAGGTTTCAATTCGAGCACGATTTCCAGGGCTAGTCGAAGTCCCTAATTCCGGGTACCACACATTCATCACAGATAAGCTTACCGAACATCTCCCTGAGGTCCGTATGTTTTGCTCCCCACCTAGTTCTTAGATGAAACTGGAAACTCTGACTGCCATCAAACCAGTTTTACCAGACGCCAACAGGAGGTGTGAATCCTTTGTGAGGGCATTTGTGGAATAAATCTCCCCGGTAAACTTTATGACCGTCAAGTTACATGGTATTCGGAGGACGATAGTTGACACATGCAGCAAGCATCGTACTACTGTCAGCTCTGAAGGAACACCGGAGGGAACCTGGTAGATCTGTGTGGGGGAGAATGCCATTATTGAAGTGGTAAGATACTGTGGTAGGTCTATCGTCACTCCAGCACACCGAAACATTTGGCGATCGTGGCAAAGGATTTTGACTCCCTGCAGTGAAATCTCACTACCTCTGGTACCTGGTGGTAAGCACGTCTCAATGGAAGCGATTTAATGGTGGTAAGCGTTCATCACGTAGCCTGTGTAACCTTGATGACTTGTTTTACAGGCTTTGTGCATCGTTATATAAAACTTCCGAGAGTCTGGTACCAGGGAAGGGCTGGTATTTTGGCCGGTTGGAGTTGGTTGCAGAATTGATACCAGAGTCAGTTCTAGGATTGTTCCTGTCACCGACATCTGTGACGTCGGCTGTAGGCCGTTTTTAACCCACTGGCGGAAATGCCATCAATTTCCTATCTGCCGTGATGATCTCGGTATTGGGTGTGTTCACAAGATTCGATTCCTGGTATCCTCTCTTCGCTTATGCGTTAGATCTACGTGAAGGCTTATGTCAGTTAGGGAGTCCATACAACAAGCGTAGCACAAATCCAGAGACTCGGTAGCCATCGCCTCTAATAATAAAGTGACGCTCAGTAATCCAAGTACCTTGAGAACAGACAGACGCGCCAATCTAGGTAGGCAGAGTATGCTACTCGCTACTCCCGTTATCCCAAGGTTACTGCGGAAAAAGAGTCATTGATCACAGTCGTGATTCATGTCACCACCTTCACGAATCCCGTGCACACTTATGTATCTTCGTCTGACGTGGTCATAGGGGACTGTTGATAAATGGTGACTCTGTCCCTTAAGGCACTCCGACCTAGTTAAGATAGGCTCAATACGGACATCGCCTGGCTGTTATCGCAGGATCAAAAAGGCTGCTAACAAAAACTTTCCCACATAGCCTGGGGGTTGAATATAATCTTTGCAATTCCTGGCCTCTCACCGTCTTGCGTTTAGTCTGCAGGAGACTAATAATAGTTGTGGGAAATGAATACCCTACTGTCCTAAAGTGTTGGTTAGAGCCCTTCATTGGTTACTGTCGCTTGTCTCTCTCTCATCAAGACCTGGAGAACCGGGTTTATTTGAGTTTGATATTATGACCGATAAAATGTGAGAAGTCCATTGTGCGTAGGGTTTGGAGTGGCAGTTGGGGCACCTCAGCTCGTCTTAAGACGCTCATTGTCTGAGGATACAAATTGCGGTGTACAGGGATCGTCGATCGTCCTAAGGCTATATGATGCGGGTTGCCGGGCCGGTTCGGAAGTTTCTTATGGTCCAATGATTAAGGTTTCTGATGAGTAGTCGGGCATTTGGTTTGTTTTCAAGTTGAACATCACCCATAGTTCATCGTAGCCTTCGCATTCAGATAGACTTTCCAGCCAGTCTCTTTCGAAAAGAAGCACTAGACTCGAGTTTTGCTCTCATTAGAGCTCCTCAGTAGTGCCACGACCGGGATTTGAACTCCGGCCATTCCAATCATGAGGCAATCGTGTTGGCCACTGCACCAGTCACCTCACATTGTCCACAAGCGCAAGTGATTGAGCGTTCAGATTTGATAATTCGGTTGTGCCTAATGTGAGGTCACTGGTGCAGTGGCCAACACGGTTGCTGATCATCACATTCTGTTTGTTTACAGTAAAAGAATTAACTTTGTTGCAACTGAAGTAACTAGAATATGGTCTTATAAAGACTGCTTTATTTTATTGTGTTCAGTTCATCAGATATGAAGATAACCATGCTTCGGGCTGAACAACACTGAAAGTTGTAGTATGTGTGAAATTTTTTTCAAGATCCACCGTAGTAAAAATCACTTTCTTTCTCTTCCATTATCAAGTGTTTTGGATCGGTTAAACGGTTGTGCAAATAACACTGGCTAACAAAGTGTGGGATAGTGGCATGGAATCGTTTTCCACTTTTTTCAGTGACTTGTCGATAACTGTGTGGTACGGCCAACATTCCTTTGAAAAACGGTGGAAGTGTAGGGAAGCCACCTGAAACAGTTCTGTGATCATGATTACTGTGAACGCTGTGACATCCCGTTTCGTTGGCATCAAGTAAAATGACGTCGTTTTGTTCCTCCTGCAGTTCACTTTCGTGCCTTTGTGCTTCGTGTTTGATCCATGACAAATGTCTCAAGAAACGTCTCTCTTCCGAATTCGTGGTCTGACTTCCAATAAATGGACTAGACTTGATCTGTGTTTAGAAAACATAAATAGAAAGGCGCAACATATAATAATCAAATAGTAGAGCACATGACCGATCGATTCGCCGGAAGGTTCACGACGAATAACCTATTCATTCTGGAAATTCTCAAGACGTCCTGGAAACTTAAAAGACCTCCCGGCTTATTTTGTCTGGATTGTGTTACGCATACTGCAAGAGATACTTACTCCTTCGGCCTTGTAGTGATCAGCGATCGTGTGACTTCTGTAAGAATCTCTGCTGCGACGGTGTTTTCTTAATTGTCCGTTCTGTACGCAATATTTTCTTACGATCTCACTGCTACTTTTTCTGTCGTGCAAATTATCGTAAGCAGTGAATGCCTTCCATTTTCTTGGTGACTAATTTGTCACTTCATTCTTCGAAGTCGTTTCACTTGGACCTTTTCCGGGTATCGTTTAACGCACTCGAAGTATCTACACACCTCACACCCGGCGCAATTTTGAGTGCCGCTAAGTGGGCTGGCGGCCCCCTCGGGCTTCTTTTGTGTGTTCTCTTGATCGTTGCTGTTGGTCCCAGACTGGACTAAAACTAGCTACTTATCATAGTTTCAAACATTACCGGAAGCATACTGTTTGTTTGCAAACACTACTACGTTCATTTGGTTCGATACTTGTTAGGACTAGATTTTGAGTGTTCTTCTAGAGGGGCATTTCAAACTGTTAGTGGACCAGGGCCGAGAGCATACTCACTTTTCTACTATCGTCTTGTTTAAATGGAGGAAATGAACAATAATGTAGTTTAATTGAAATCAACTATTGCCAGTAGGGAATATCCATGATTGATCTGGCAGCTGAACAGTGATTTGGCGTTAAGTTCGTATGCCATGCATTCTATAGTAAATATGACCAAACGACACCTAGGGAAATGTGTACCATGTTATTCCACTCAACGATAATAACCAGGAACACCAAATGAGAGAGAAGGAAATTAGAAACCCGCCAAATCTAAGAAGGGATTCCCGGTTGTCTTCGGACATACCCTCTAGTCTTCTCTTCTGCTGTGCAGCAGGCAAATGGCTGCGCAAGTGGTAATGGTTTTCTGGTCATGTGATCAATGTTTTCGTCGTATCATGTTTTACGGGTGGTCAACTAGCTGATATTGTGAGGTGAGTGTTGGCTTTCGTAATCACCACCTCATGCACTGTAACATGGATTTTTACTGAGTATGAGCAGTTCATGAACATAACATCAATACTACATTAAAAGGAAACAAACATTTCAAGCAAAAACCATGCCAGATAGTAAGTTCTCAACCACGGATAACAGTATGCGAGTTTAACTTGACGTCGTTTGCGACCTGCTACCAGATGTACTCCAACCATGCAAACTCAAAGAACACGAGGCTTTCCCCTAGAATGAAGCAACCAGTCAGTAAAGTCGAAAACTTACCTAACCCCGAAGATTTTATCTCATTGCCATACAGATTTGTCTTTGGTAAGGAGTGTTTATGAGTTTTTGCTGTAGCTGGCGGTCCATTTGCATCATCCGTTAGTTTCAACCATATGTTTGATATGATGTCTCATTCAGTACCCTTTGTAGTACTGAAACACTGGGGAAAAATGAGCTAAGTATTCCAGTTCACCGGGCTTGTTACGTAGCTGATTATTCCTTCCGGTCCGAAGCTGTTCAATAACCGTGGGATTTTATCTAGAGGAGTCGGTGTTGGATGACTCACCTAATTCTCAAGAAGCCGCCTTGTCTGTGTGACAAGCACAGCTACAGACCCTTGCTATTCATACGGGATATTGATTTACCAATGTAGATAGCTCAGACAGGTCAATAGATCTGAAAACGTGAGCACACAAATAAAGTGCTTAGATCGAAGGGAGGATTATGTTTGGAGTTTCACAGTGTCGCTCTTGCAAACCTGGTCGTCCTACCCACACTGAAACAGAAAGTCAATTTGACTGTGATGTTGGTTTTCCGCATTAGATCGAATAGATCAAAACGATTGTTGGGAAGACGAAGGCAAGTGTTGATCGTTGGCTTTTACTGAATAAACGATGAAGGCAATGAATACAGTGTTCTAGCACACAAGGTTGGTCAACTAACCTGGCATGCTAATTGTCTCAATGGGCGCTGAAAATTTTTACGGACCGGTTTCGGTCCGATTTATGTTACAGAACAGTTAAGCGTGGACAACGATCAGGAGTCCACTGTCTGACCAGTATTCACTGCAGCGTCTAATGTGTAGACCAGCGTCGTCACTCTATTTCTGTGTAAGTACAAGTGATGTTCAACAACATGCTTAGATAACTAACCACAAAAACGACTGAAAAAATTATCCCATTAGTTAGAGTGCACTGAGTACAGGTAGAGAGGGATCATTCGGCTGGGCTGATCGTTTTTTGTTCAAGCAGTCCGATCAGTCGGGTTATCAGTAGTTCAACAGTGAGTTATCTCTAGGTTGAAGGTCAGCTAGGGATTCGAACAAACTGGCCTGTAGACAGTATCTTCCAACATATCCTTCTGAAGAGCAAACCTTCGAAACGTACGTTTTGCTGGCGGTTGTTGCTGAATATTGTTTCGAACTTACTGGATACGGTTTGGAGAAGAGCATCGCGAAACCAGAGAACATTTTCTTGAGGTAGTTATTTATGTTAAACAACTCACGAGGTTTACTAAACACCTAATCCATCTGTCAGTGTTTGCAATACAGTATCATTCATTTCTCATGTATAAGCTGATGTTCGTTCGAATGGTTTAGGGCAGAATGCTTGTGAACGTGCACTTCACCACTAAGACATATTGTATAAGTTAACAATCAGTTATACGTTTGTCAGGAATAGTATGAAGTACTAGGTCTTGCTTCTGTCACATATTGTTTGGAAGAGTCCCCAACGCAGCGTATCAACCAGGATCGATTGTCATGCAGTCGTCCATTTACCCTGCTGTTGGTTCTCCAACTTACTATTCAAAAATTTGGAGAAAGCAAAATCAAAACATGTGTATAACCAGTAACTGTTTGTAATTTTATAAGTGGTTCGTTGAGCAAATCTTTTATGTGCACGTATCATGTGAACGACTCGCTCCGACAGCAGTCGCGATCAGGAAACACACTGCGTTTCAGATCAGTAGTTCTCAAGCAAACATTTTGAAATAGTAAGCAATTTACGGCAGGCTATTTTGTAGAAGAACATTTCATTTGATTTCAACAGTTAAGTTAGTTGAAATTATGACTATTTCATACATCCTTCTCAAACGCGATTAAACTAAAGTCAATTCGAATACATTCAATAAAGTATTTTAACACGACGACCGCAGGTGGTGTCAGCGTTAGCCAATAGGTTAAAGTGAGTGAAATGTAAGTTAGTTGATCCAAATCACCAATATCGAACACCCTGGATCAGCCAGTCTTCTCTACAAACTGAAGAACAAATTTTCTTACAGCTTAGGCTGAAACGAAATAAACCGTCGTTAAGATTCCTTCAGTGTAAAGATCAATAATCATGGATAATGGTGATTGAGTTTTGCAAGTGCCGATAGTCCTACTATGTACCGATGGGCTCAGGAAGTCTAAGGTACTGGAAGTCAGCGTCCTGACTACTGAAGGCAACGTTGCCGGATCGTTGAAAAACCTTAGAAGATCATGAGCGTTACCTCACCAACACCGTAAGAATCGTCGAGAGACGTTTGAAACGATATCTTTGAATTTTTAAACGTTCTTTGTGGAATGAACATGTTAAAAAAATTACTGGCAACATCTGCTCTACTACGACTAGTAACGAACCTTTGGACCAGCGACTGGTTTTTTCCACTGTAGCGACCTCTTAGAATGGTTTTAATTTTGCTGGTATTTTTTTTGCAAAATTTTACACTTCCTGTTGAGGTATGTTAGTGAAACCTAATTGTATTCCCTATCAGCGATAATTGGAAAATCCTCACTTTTCCTTTCCGCACGCTACATGCAGGACGCTTGCTGGCTGTACAGTTAATTCGTCTTTGGTCATGGTAATGTACATAGTACTGCGCTGTGTGTTGTCTTCTGAATTTTTGCTATTGAGTAATTCACCAAACCTGGAGTGAAACTTTATAAAAGAGTCACCCACAGCATCTCGACTTTACTGTTGACCATCGTTTCGAATCGTCCATTCCACAAATCGACCTCTGCAACTTATTACCACAAACAGTTAAGGTGGAATTTTTGTACCTTGTGGTCACGATAAGAAACTGCCAAGTTCTCTGTCAGTCAGGATCTTCATACGCTATTTGCGTCTGTAGGTTTCAGACTAGGTTGTTACGTGCTTATCTACAAGAGCTGCGTTGACTACACTTTGTGGTGAGTTACCTAGTAAGCCAACTATCCAGCCTTCGAGTGCAGTTGCATGAGTGGTTTCAATCGCTGAACTTAAATGCGAAAAATGGAAAGGGACCAATCCGTGTTGTTCCTCAATGTGTGACTCACAAGAAGCGGAACGACTGCAATTCCACATAGACGATTCACTACATACACTCAGATACCTTCGCAACAATTACAAACAAACTACGTTTGGTATGAACTGCGTTTGATAGATGGATACTTGTAAGTTTCAATGATCATCAGGCGAGCGAAAAAGACGGGCTGTTTAAAACACTTGTAAATAATGACCACTGTATTCCATTTGGTGAAAATTGTGCACAGACTAAGTCAAGCATCACCAATCTTTTTTCACTACACCTTCAAAAGCCTTCCACTCTCTGCTCGTTACTAAGTATTACGTAGACAAAATGACCTAACGGAGCCTTGCTACACCACTCAACCGGATTCGTAACGTCAATAGGTTTGTATAAACTTGTCAGTTGTATTTTTGACCATTCTTCTGTGAAACTGCTCCTTGCTATCATTGAACGAGGTGTACAAACCAGTCGTAAGTTGGACCAACAAAACAGTAGATAGTGAGCGAAATATTTTCTCGAGGGACACCTCATAATATACAATCAGCCTGTTTTAACTAGCCTCATTTGTTGTGAAGACATGGCGGAACTCCGCCCTTCTTTCACTGACCTTTTAAACTTCCCTATGGGGTATGACGTTCGTGTGATAGAGCAACATCTTCAAGATTAACATTGTCGTCGTCATCATCACCATTCTTATCACCATCTTTATTCATAACACTCTATCCAACACAAGTGGACACTCATGATCTTTGGACAATCACAAATAACTGACGCAGTTAGCACCATCACCGTTTTAACGAATTTACATGTCCCAGGACACTTGTGAACATTGCCCATCTTTATTCGGTCATACTGCTCCCAACGGAACAGGTAGACGTTATGCCCACACTTTTCTGCCGGTAAAGTACACAGTGTTGTCCCTCCGTTCTTTCGCCATTTTTGCTCCCAGTAACCTGGCGCACTCTGTACAGTTAGAATAATGTGTTGTTAAAACACATACGAGGTACTCAGCCAAACGTGCCCGACAGACTCCACAGCCATGAAGGGACACCACAAAATTACCTTCATTCACACATTCGTTAGTCATATTAAAGTGACTGAGCTGTAAGTATTTTCTCGCTATAGTAAATTTCTTAGTTACAACAAGACACCATGCTACACGGTCCAATATTTAGCCAACAGAGTCTGTTGCAACAATCCACAAGCTCATCGGCCACGTTATGCACGAACTAGGAGTTCTTACAAGTATGTTGCCTTAGTTTTGCAACAGAGCGGATTGGTTGTGAACTTCTGTGCAATGGAAATTATGATGGGTCAATAAGGATGACAGATGGTGTACTGAGCAACATGCTGAATTCTTGCAAGTAGACAGGCAGCGCTATTACAACTCAGGTCGTAAGTACGAGACGCGGGGACTCAAGTGCAATCGTGTGGCTTAGAACATGTGTTAAGAAAGTAAACAGATTGCCTAGAAACACACAAGTGATTTTGGAGCATCTAATGTGACTTGCAACTTTATGATACATTAGCAGCTCTCGTGACCGGTATGTAGTAGTTAGGTATTTAGGGAAGCATTTAGTGACCAAACATTTTCGGCGCCACAACTGCACACTATCGTCATTCGCTTTCCAACGTATCGTTTGTCACACAGCGATGAAACGGAGAAAACTATATTTCTCTCTGCTGATTATCCGTTTTCTTTACATCATCGTTCACATGACAAGAGTAGGTCTACAAAATTTCGGCTACATTCTGTCTTCATAACCATTATTAACTGGGAAAATGTTTCAGGATACCGTTGCTAACAGGTACAACAGACACCAACCAGAACCGTCGGATGAGCAGACTGTTCAAGCAGGGCAGCGGTCTGTTGAAGCGTGCTTAGGAAACTTACAAAGTGAACACCAAAAGCCAAGGTGCTGAAAGGCTTAGTATTCAATAACTGGATCGCTTATTTCGTATGCTGGCAGAGCGTCTATCACACGGCTTATTGCTCATCATGGCTGCTGGTATTTGGAAGAACACGCAAGGCAACCGAACGGTGGTACGGACACGGGTCAAGAAAATCTAGATCGCCCTACCGTGCTACGGCGATGTGCGCCGCTTGCCCACTTACGGAGTTCAGTACAATCCACATTGTTGGCTGGGGACGATTTCAGATATGGTAATCGCCATACTTAATAACGAGTTCGTATCCCTTAAAACTGTTGATTTTCGTTCTTTTTTTGAGTCACCATTCAGTTTTAATTAGTTTTTTGCCAAACTTTGTTTATTCATTAATTCCGCACTTTGTGGTCTACCATCCCGATCGACAACCGTTCGGTGCATGATATTTACGAGGGCTTCCCATTGGTTGCTACAATGAACACCGAGTATTTGAACGGGGAATGTGCTCAACCCTCTGCTTAGGATAATTTAAATTTGACTTATGATCATTTTAACGTCCCTATTCTCAATACCGGTCACCACAGCTTTACATCGGCATCATCCCGATTACCTCAATCTCCCTTACGAAGGGAGTAAGACTGACACTTCCCTGGTTTTCTGATCGGAACAGCCTGATCAGGAAATGAAGAAAATATGAATTTCTCATGAAAAAATTGATCTGCAATAGGTAGCACACGCATGGGATGAAATCAGTTAGTTAAAACCAGGCCACGGAAGATTCATGATTTACTTTTAAGCAAATGTGAAACTGACCTTTGATTGGATATACTCAATCGCTTGCTGCGGAGAAAATAAAATGAATTTACCGCTGGAACGCAAAGACACTCACCCAGTAACGGCGCACATCTACTGCGCTTGTAAAACTAGTGTTTGTCCATAGATGATACAATTTCTGCAATAAAACAACCGTGTGAAATGAGGTATAACCTGAAAAGTAACTTGAATACTAGAAATGCATTTTCTTGCAAGACAAGAACTAAAAATTGGTGTGAGTGTAGGATACATGAGAATTTCAGAGATTGTTAAGTAATCCTGGATTACGTGTAAGTAGATTGAAAGTCGCAAAAACTTACTTACAGTTATCTCACTAGGGTAGAGTTCTGAGCCAATTTATACCTCTCTCTCTCAAAAGAGTCCTTAGACTCAAGTTCTGCACTTCCCGAAACACGATAGTGGTGTACTTTCTCTCCATGACAGTGGTTTGAATTCGACCCCACCTTTTTTGGTGTACACCTTTATTGACCACTGACACATTAGTCGACACCGGAATCTATAGGTTTAGTTAATTTTATTTTTACCCATAAGGTTCACAAAACAATCTTCTTGTCAACTCCAGCCGATTACCTGTTCATTAAGGCTCTGCAACCAAATGCAAATCACCGATCTCAACTAACCTACTAAGAAGTGTTTTGGTTGATGGTAACTGGCACTCTTGAGAGGAAGGTTCTCTCATATGCAAGCAAATCGTAGATCGAAACCAAGTCCTAATAAAGTTATATCATACGGAAGGGCATTATGAAGGGCAAAATTCGATTGCAGTGCTTTCTATCGGAAGAGGCGGTCTAAAATTTGAGTTTGTGTACACACTGTTACAGGCATGTTTCGCTAATGACAATCCATCATTTGGTGCTGTCAGCATTCACAGAACATTAGGTACGGTTTTAACAATCTGGTGGTCAGCGTACCAAGTGAGTTAGGGGGACATACGTTCTGATGGCCAGGCTTAAATTTGCTAGCTGTTACTGGTTTTCTGTCAGGGGCTCACTGTGCCAATCAATCTTTAGTTTACACCCGCTGGTGCAAACTGTAAAGAATTAGATTAAGCTTTTGCTTGTCTGAGGCAATATTACATGCGCTACTCCCACCTGCGGGTCGTGGTTACGAGATAAAGTACAATATACTAGATTTGACGAGCATGTTCGCATCACTTATACAGAGGAATTATTCCATCTAGGTTTTAGTGTAGCCCATAAGTTGATGAGAACTATCTGAGGTAGACTATTTCAGAAAGATAACAAAATATACGTAGCTATTAAATCAGTCTGAAATCTTGTGTTCTTGATACATTTTTCTCAATCAATCGGCTGGACACGTCATTTTCGGTTGGCTTTTCAGCCACGATAAAGAAGATCGGTTTTATACCATCGACTACTAGGATTACTGAAAAGACAACATTTATAGACACACAGGCACGTAAACTCCCGGGAACAATGTTTCAGTGCTGGATATATATGGCCGATTCTTTGGGGAAATCTAAAAACAACATATCTTTTGAATGGAACTCCACTGAGATCGGACAAATTTTAAGCAGTTAATTTGATCAAAGTGGTGTCAGAAGGGTATACGTTTCTCTCTCCTTTGAATTGTCCAAACAAAACAGAAAGGAGGAAACAAAAATATTCACACACTTCAACGCTTCCGAGGAGTAGAGTCTATGATTGCCTGGCCCGTTATGATATGTTTGTTTTTGTTATAGAACGCCAATATCAAACCGATGTTCTAAAACAGTATACTGTCTCTGACTGATTCACATTTTGATATGCACTTGAGGAGTCTAATTGATACACAGCAAGTTTTGACGGTTTTCTTATTCGGAGGATCAGTCACCCGCTTTACTGCTTTTGTTGGTGTTACTCAGCTGTGTTCGTCTTTTTTCTGAAAAGAATTTAAGTATTGGTTCCTGGGATATGTAAGCGATTCCGTTGATTTCTTTTCCATCGACTTGACACTAGATGTCACCACATTATTTCGTAGATTCCAGGCACCCTGTTTTATGAATGCCACCTGGCTTAACCAACCATTTCGAGAGAGCGTACAATATTTGTAAAGTTCGACTTCGGTGGATAATCCGAAGACCATGGCATTTTTTGGTGAGCTTATGGCAACTGGTATCAGTAAACTGACCGAGATCATCGTTTACGATTAAACTACATCTTTTTTAAGTACCTACAGGCTTACCTACCGGAATGATTTGCAACAAAATTAAGATACATGCCCACTCACAATGTGGTCTGTGCAGTCAGATAGTGCGTTACTGCTGAACTGGAAGAATAATTATGGCTTTCAGAATTACAGCATGCAATCACAAAAATGAATGCACTCACTTGACATGCACGCTCCATAAGGCGTTTTTCCACAAAACAAGGTATGCCTCCGTTCGACTGTCCCGAGTACTTGCTCACATAATTGGCTTTCGACTCATCTACACTCGGCTATGAGAAAATGCAAGTAGAGCATTGATTATTAATATGTTTTAGGAATTCGCTTCATGAAAGGTGACAGCAATATTCGCCAGCTACGTAAGCTTCACTTACGCTAGTTACGGATGTGTATACAGGTTCGTCGTTGTTTAAAACATTCGAAAATCTACCCAGTGATCGACAAAATCGTCTCGAAGTGAACACGCTCATTTCCACTCTTTTGCCGTTAGGGTACTTGTATGTCAGCCGTTGCGAAAGCGGTAAAATAGGCTATGATTTGCAGTAGTTGGACACGAGTGGGTTTATGGCTTTGATCCACTTTCGCCACGTAGAGAACAAGAGCTCACTTTAAGAATAGTGAATGAAAAGAGATGAAAAGGGTGACCCATTATACTGTCAGAGTCTGGAATTAACCTTTATGACCTCTTAATTGTGAGCTTCGTTAACGATTCTCTATGAAGTTAGCTGTGTGCCATATCAAACGTCTGGGCGCTCTCACTTCACTAACGGTTACTTTTTAACAAGACGGGGCGCATTCCCAAAATGTAGGCTGTTTGATATGAATGTTTGAGTGTTCACCGGTATTGTTATATGTTTCATCCCATTCCTTTCGCTTTAGTGTCTTGTAAGATAAGCCTGCCTTTTTTTATACCATGGTTGTGTGTCAGCTGTACACCAATATCATCAGTTAGCATAGTTTTACTGACGATGCTGGACTAACTGGAAATCAATCATGGGTCTCGGTACCTCCCCTTCAATTGTCTTGCCTAGTCCACTATAATGCTTCACCGTACATGTCAATTCACGGGTCCAGTCCGGTCCGGTAAGCATGGTTAGCATGTCTTTCCACGAAGAAATGAAGAAGGATACAGAGGGAAGTTGGCAAAATAAACACTTTTTAATTCTGACTTCAGACGAAATGTTTTATGCTGACAACACAGAAATGTGACACACATTAGAGAGTAACGTAGAAACTGAGTGGCTGCATAGAGTTTTAGACTTTCTACACTGACGGGCAGCCGAAAACGAGTTCCAGTTTAATACATCTGAAGGTAGGGTAGCGCACCTATACCACAAACACATCCGAACCATAAACAGAACGGATACGTGAAAACATATTGTGCGTTGTGCTGGTACTCATTATTAAGTAAATCTCTGATTAAGCCACAAGGGGTTAAAACCAAAAGAGTTATCTGTTTCGACCCTCTCGACGAGCATTTATAAAGCGATTTAAATAAGAAAATTCACATTGTGCGGGCTTCAAATCTGTTAGTCATCAACTGGCACATGTCTGTGTGTTTAACACGCGGTGTGTGGACTGGCTACGAATAGAATGTATGGGTTCATGATTCACCTGAGGTCACCATGTGACGACCCCTGGGTGCAAGCAAGGCTAGATAGTTGTAAACTATACGCACCAAATTTAGTATGAATGAAGTTGAACAGTTTGGACTTTGTGTTCAATATGTTATTGAAAAGCAGATTGGGAATAACACAACGTTACGAGCAAGTTGTAATACTCTACGTTTCAACCACCTCAGGTGGCCTTCCTCAGGAGTGTTGTAATCGGTAGTGGGGTTCGTAATACACCTTACATGTTCTTTAGTGCGTATTTCCAGTTGCCGGGCAGTCTATCCAGTGTACGAGGCTTGACGATTTTCACATTTAATTCGGTAAACACAGTTTGACTGCTCCAGAACTGTTCGTTTGTTCTTCAAGTGAACTATCTTATTCCTTAACGTGTTAGTGGGTTTAAATGCCACTGATATTGATCCTCCGATGTATTCTTTCTGTACGGGACAACAATAGTCGATAGCTAGTTCCTGTGCTCGTTGACCTCGTTGTAATGTGGCTCCTGAATTGGACGTAGTATCCTGTCGCAGTAACCGTTGGTTTTTAGTGTCGATTTTACAGTCTTGTATCCTTTCGAGAGCTCGTCCTCGGAACTGGTTTATAACAAGGCCCTGTGAAATAATCTGGATGCGACTGCTTTCTTAGAACACATGGGGTGTTCTGAGCTAAAACAAAGTTACCGAGTGGATGATCATTTAGAATCCTTGCTACCTCCTGATACACTTTTAGTGATTCAAGATTTAGTGAAACAGCGAGGTCTCCATCGGAACGATATGGCACAACAAAGACAGCAAAAACAGTTTGAAAACCTCTTTTCATTAGTTAAACAAATAAGCGACTGTTCAACTTCAGGCACACGAGACACCATCATCCAACCAGTAATAAACCTGTCAGGTTGTGCACTGTCAGAAGTCGAAAATAAACTCTTGAACAAGGGATTGAATTTCAACGTCAGCTATAGACCTTTAAATACACTGGAATTGATTCCAACAGTGGAGGAGCAACTGCAGCTGTTACTAATCGATGACGCGAATGGAAAGGAATCATTGGAACCAACAATTATGGATGATTCCAATGTCACAACTTTGCCAGTTGTACTTTATCAACATATCAGAATTCATCTTGTGTGCATCTAGGAACTTTTAAAACTCAGTAGCCCATTGTGGAATGTATTCATGCTTAACACAACTCATTATCTCATAAGCAGTTCACTGAAACTCTGACGTCAAATGAGTCATTTTTCATTCAAGCAACACCTATCACTCATCCGAGTCGGTGTACTGTGACAAACTTTGAATAACTTTGTTTTAACAGTGTTAATAGATGCCGAGTTTAAAGACAAACCTGATGCAGGCAGTGAAGTCACCAAGCGCACACTTCGAATAACGTGGTCAGTGGAATTTTTTCACTAAACTGAAGTAATTCTACACCCTTTGATTCGCTGCCAGGTAACTGTTTGTACGTATACTGCATCCTGAGGTTCACTTGCTATGTGGTTAACAAAATTTGTACCGGTTTTTTGTTCGAAATCACTCTTTTTCAAGTTTGCAATTGCCAAATGCTTCCAACGGTTTCATAAGAACAATTTTACTTCACTCACTTTTTTCCATACAGTAAAATACAAGTTCAAATGTACGCGTACTTTATTGTTTCTCTCTAAGTTGTGTAAATCAAATGAATTATTTAGTCAGTTGTGTGAGCTGACGAAACAGGACGTTGGTTGATAACGGTAGAGTGCTTTCTGGGGGCTCTGAATAGACTGCGCATGGTCTTTAAAGGACAACACAATGTACCTCACGTTCTGTTTTGTTAAGTGCCTCATAGTACTGATTAGAAATTAATCCACGTGACCATTCTTGTACGTTGTTCACAGATGGGGACCAGTCCCTTTAAGTAATACCTATTGTCTGTACTCTCACAGGTCTTATTACCAGCCTGTTAAGGTTTCGTTTCATCTTTCAAGATGATTAGCAAAATCTTTCGAAATTAACGAGTATGTTTATAATCAAATCCAGAAAATCTTTTCGGTCATTTCGCTCGAGATCCTGCACAAATCAGATATCTCAAAGGATCAAAATGAAACTGACTAAAAAGCCCTTCGGATTAACAAGTAGGTTACCATCTGATTATTGCTCATGAACAAAGGTTTCACGAGCACATAACGACGAACGATTGTTTCATAGGGTTGTAAAGATCTAATTTTCAAAATGATTCCCGACGTCAATTCATAAATGAATTTCAACCGTATATGATATGCTTATATATAATGAAAACTTCCGCTAGCCTTCGAGCAACTACTGCTGTGCTTGATATCAATACAGGTGTGTAGCCTTTTCCAGGTTCATTTAAGTACAATTAAGGTGTGGTTCTGAAGATGAATTAAGTACATGGTCCAGAAAATGGCAGATGATTCGTACTGTTTGTAGTACGTCGGAACTACCGAGTTTGTTGTCTGTTTGCAGTTCAGTCTGTCTCAAACGTCGGCGCACCAGAATATAAAAATCGAGGTGCAACCATCACATTCATGAAGTTGCATGTGAGTGGGTCATACGCATCGTGCGTCAGCAACGCCACACATCCAGATTACGGCAGGTATGCCTCTGATTACAGGCTCGGCCTGCTGGCCATGAGTGTATTAAGTTGGTGATTCAGGCAACATGTTCGACGATGGTTTGATTGTGAGAAAGAATACAACTAGGCCGTTGATGACTTTTACTAGCTTCCCTAACTGACTATCAGAAAACTACCTAGATCGACATCCGTTTTTATGGGCAGCCTGTCATTATAGGCTGCATTAGAGATCCGTTGAAAGTTTACAACCATCAACCACTGCTCAAACTTGGAATGAACACTTTTAGTTTGTGCCTGTCTGATTAAGCATGTATATAATGCTTGTGCAATATATTTTGTAATATGTTTGTGCGTGGTTATCACGTGGGACGTCCCCATGGCGAACATGAGTATTCCTCAATATATATTCAAAAAAACTCCGCTTGTCTGCTTGAAAGCACTATATTACATGAAATAATTCCAAAGTCCGTAATTTGTATGCATTTTGAAGCTTTCCTCTCAACTGGTTAATCCTATTCACTCGTATTCAGCTTCCACAGAAGTTGTCGAGCACAGCTCATTTAATTCCCTTTATTTGCCTACTCGTGGACCGAAATCAACCGGCTTTTGTGAATGGCTTGCAATCTAGTAGGCATTTACCATTGCCTCAAAAATGTTTGATATAAGGTTTATACGCTTAGCCGAAGTGGTTGAAAGTTGTGTTGACCTAGTTTTATGGCATCATTGTCAGGCACTCTGCAGGGAAGTAAGTCCACAGCCTACCAGCGAGCATCAGAATGAGAGTTCCGACACTTATCCGTCAGATCATTGTGGACATAAGCTTTTTCGCTTAACGGCACTAGTTACTTAATGAACGCCACCAAAGAAAAGTGCGGCTGCTAACGGAAGTGGTCTGTATACCTTCCTGCAATCTCAGTTACTGTGACCCAACGGTCCAGTGGACACCAGCGTGGTCTTCCATTTTGGTGCGCGCCCACAGTTCAGAAAATTGATTTACGTGCGCGCGTTGTGCGGATGAACACAAATTAGGTCGAAACAACAGTTCATTATGCCACTGACGGTCACTGGGAATATCTATTGTAAAGATACTCTCTGCTGTTAAGGCGCTCGATCGTTCCAACCCATCTTGTCTTAGTGTTTGTACAAAGTTTTATATTTTAATAATAGACAGTAATGTACTGGAAGAAACTTATTAGCAATGAACTATGAAGATACGGTCTTATTTAGGCATACAATGTGCAACGCTTTCGAGCTGTGTTATGGTTGGAGATATGACAGTTGCCAGAACACCACCTCTGAGAAAATGAATCTTTGCTTCCTGTATAGAGTTGGTACGGTCTTTATCAGAGCCCAGGAAAGTGATTTCTGAAATTTGCTTGAATTTTGTCACATGTCCGTGGTGATAAACGTATAATTGAACTTACCTGCTGCAAGAATTCGTTGATTCCTTCACATGTTGTGCCTGATGTTCGCGGCATGTTTTGGCCAACGGAACGCTCAATGAGACCGCGTTTTGATCTTTTCCTCATTCGCATTTCTTGATTTCGTTGTGGACCTGTTTTATGCTTTCTGGTCGGTTTTTTACGTGCACGTTCGATTCGATCCTTGGGTAACCTGGGTGCATTCGGGCTAGCAAGTAGAGTGAGTCCTTGTGTTTCATTTAGATGGCAGAGTAAGTGTTCTTGTTCAGCAGTGGTCAGCTCTGGGTCACTGTCTGAATTGGAATCTGAAGAACTGCATCGAGTGGAAGAAAATGAAGGAACCGTCGGTTCGAGCGGTCAATTAAACAAATGGTGAAACCAGTCTTGATGACCATTCGCGGTGTTTTATTGATAGCTGTTTATTTCATAAACAAGGAAACATTAATTGAATGAACGGGCTCCCAACTGACCAGTCTATCTTCCAGGTTCTCAATATAACGACATGTTCAAACGGACAGACGCATTAGGACATCTTTCCTGTTCAATACAGATTTTAATCAGTGCTGTAGAGGCGATATGATAGTCCCCATGCATGTAGATGTTACCAACCAATGACAAATTAATCTTACCTATGAATGTGATTCAATAGTTTTGTGTTCATTGTGTCCAGATTCCGAACTACGAGATTTCTTTACTCTTTACGAAAGAAGTTAAAAGTTAAATTCTAGTTTGAGTGTAGTTGGTTATGTGTACTATCATGACTAATGCATATAGAGTGCAGTGAAAACGAACAGTGCCTAACACGCCTTTTGATTCATGTGCTCTGAGCTGTCCTTTGCCGTTTTGACAGTATGCCCATCCCATCAATTCTGTCTCCTACAGTTTGCCAGTTACTTCGCTTCTTGACCATTAAGAACACTAATTGCCACTCCCACAATTTCAACTTAAGAAATCGTTTGGACCGTATCAGCGACTGGGTGGATTCCGCTTGAGGTTTAATAGGATGTAAAGCATAAGCGGAATAAATAAGTCGACATACCTGGTAGACGGTTATTCCTTCGTTGATTCAGTCAAGCACTGTCAAAATAGTGACCAGAGGTTAGTATACAAAGAAATCACTTGTTGTTAAGTGTGGTTCCAAAGTAGCCGATTACATCAAGTGGCTGTACTATTAGAAACTGGCCGTATGATGGCAAAAATACGTAGGGAATATGGTTGGAACCGGATGACGTTAAGGTATTATTCATCTAAATCAATACTGATACTTGTTTGCAGTGATCTAGTATGCCAACCAACTGAATCTATTCTTTACCTAAATGCGGAGTAAGGTAAACGCTCATTGTATACCTGTTACTCATTGGAAGCCAGGGAAGCAACTTTGTATTTGAAATGTTTCCGTAAGTCAGTCAACTCCGGATGGAGTTTTCACCCTAGACGACATGAATACACTTAAAATCAGGTTAATGGATACAAGCATTTACATCCTCCGTCTGACGTTCTGTCGTAACTGTCCTAGTTTAGATTCACTGAATGAAGTCGGAAGACTTGAAAGCAGAGCCCGTCATCAATGAGTCCTCAATCCTCATGACCAGCTTTTTCGACAAGGCTATACAAGGAAATGCTCTCTTGACTGACTGCAGTGTTTCCAATCTCTTCAGTTACTTGCGTGGTAACAACAGCTTCGTTGCACCCATACTTCACCATACCAGACAAACCACAGAGCAGCAGCCACAGAGAAGCTGTTTTATTCCACTGTGAGAAAAGATGACCAGTTTCTGTGTTGATTAACTATGCATCTATGTATCTGATATGTTTTTGATTGTCAAAAGATCAGCCACTCGATTGTTAGTTAGGTAGGTCTCTTATTCTGTAATATGAATCGGAATGTGATTCGAAAGGACCTGTGAACGTTCCATTAGCTATCGCCATGCATTAAGATAGTTGTATGCTGAGAAACATCTCAAACTGCATTGACCAAGTCGTTTTGGGGCGTGACGAATATGTTCGCGCCGAAGGTGGCCATCGTGGACGCGTCCACAGCAAGTCACAAGCAAGGCGACAATGGGTGCGTTAAGCGTAGGAATGTATTCCTGCAACTCAGCGATCCCCGTCAATTGAAAGATCGCGCACGGTTTATTGATGGCTTTACTCTTGAATGGTTTCTTCCCCCTCTTCTATTCAGCCTTCTTGTATAACATATCCCGTCGGTGTCCCTTAATTCTTTTATCTTAGGCTTGAACGTATTCAACGTTACATAAAATTACAAACGACATTTACTTCCGATATTCCAAATCCCTCGTTAGATCATGTTTTTTTCAACTGTATCCTTTTGCCTGGTTGATTTGATGTTCATTTGTCCTCTCATTTAAGGTACACCAACATAAATTAATTGTTTTTACTCCATATATATACGAGGACTTTGCGTTCACTTGAGCTAATCACCTGGCCAGCAAGGTCGACCGATTGTGCTAAAAAGGCTTCTAATCAAATGCCATCCGGTCTTGCTAGTTCAAAGTCACAATGAATATGAGGCCATTTGAGTGGAATCGAATGTGGTGAAGCATAAGCCATCCTCGGTGATGTGTGTGCACGAAAGACTTCTGGTTTCGGTTAATGTGTTAAGCTTTGAATTGTCTAAAATCAGTACCCACACAAGTCGAATCTTCGACTTAAAAAGATTTTGGTCATTTGAAATCGCACTTCTGATACTTGTATCTAACCAGCAAGAAAGAAAACAATTAATACCGCAGAGTGTTATGGTTTACACACAACTAGTAATCAACCTTTAGACGAATTACAAACACGGGTATTTACCTGCTTGTGCTGTGTAGTGTTAATGTATTTAACGTCCCAACAACTGGAATTCACATCCACGTATGTGTTGCCGTAAATATAGTACCGATTCAGTTTGTAAGCCGATTATTGTAGTACAAATGGATGTTAAAATTATTTTTCTGTGTCACTACAACTTCAACCATTATCACTTCTGTTTTTATGTCTAAAAATTTGTGGAAGTCACAGACTGATTCCGTATGGAGACGGACGTTATTTACAAAAATACAACAACGTGAACAAAAGCACTGGTTTTCACGCAATGGTTTCTTTGTTCACTAGCCAAATGCTCAATATTCAGTCGGTCCGTTCTTCCGGTTTCGGACATCCATCCGTGGCTTGCAGACGTAAAACCGGAGAGGACCTTCTTCTGTCTACTGATAGAATTCGTGTGCATTCAAATTATAAATTGCCCAGTGACAGTGAAATCATTCTGTTGCACTAAAACGCGAAGTCTGGTACTCGGAAAGTACACTGCCAGGGAACCCATCGGTGTTAGTACACCTTTAAAATCAACAAAGTTTAGCTTCACGCCATCAAATCATCTGTGAGTGTGCGTAATATATTTATTCGATAACGGGAATTCCAGTAGCAAAGTTACTTAACTACACTGCCTTTTGTGTTAACAGTCTAGATCATAAGATTATATTCAGGCTTATCACTTGGGTGACGTAAACTGGATGAAATGGTGCAACAGCAGTAATATGAAGTGGGTGGATAGCTAGTGCGCTGTTGACTGTGGCTTTAAGAGACCCAGTTTAAATGAAGCACTCCAGCAAGCAGTCACGGTGAAACCGATCAGAAAAGAACTATACAGACAAGGTAGTCACAGTTGATATTTCTCGGATGATGAGAACAGGCAAATTAATTGTTACATTCGTACACCCAACCACAAACAAATAATGCCGCCGAAATGGAGACGTCATAATCGAAAAATATGCTTTAAATAGAACAGTTATGGAATTCAGCGAGAATAAATTTGTTAACAGTTTATGGTGAGAATAATAACGTTTTAAGTTCGAGAACGAGGCTTAACTAACTTTTTAATTCAGCACAATCGTATCTTCACCAGCTGTTGAATGTTTGTCTCTTACAGGTTCCCAAAAGAGGAGTAATCAGTTAAAAGACAAGATTTCTGGCCTGCTTCAGGAGGTTTCTAGAAAAATACTTGTCTCGCTATTGGCCAATTTAGAGGTTTTTCTGTAGGACCCTGTGGTTATTCACCTCATGGTGCTATTTCCTTACCACGTGTAAGGCGTAGTACTCACTCGTTTGGCCGATACCAAGATCATTTACTTTTATACAATGTGATCAACCACACTGCCTACATGCAAATTATTTTTGGACCGGCTACCACGAAAATACAGGAGAATTGTTTTTATTCTGGTGTATTCGTAGGCGGAGCATAACAATTGGCTGGAATCCCTAGACCTGTCTATGCACAGCTATAAATTGACAGTCCGTAAAATGCTACCCCTGTCTGTACCAAAGACTGTGCCAAACGGATAAACGGTTCGGATATTTTATTCAACCTTGGGAATCTTTTTCACAAACAAGACTTCTTAAATCGCAGGATACGACTTAATAACTTACCTTGACGGATCAATGTCTGTATTTGTGACCGATCTATCAACAGTATTCTGACATCCATCTTGTTCCAGCCATCTGATCGCTTCAGCAAATTCTTCAAGCGTCGTGCTCATTGGAATTGCTTCAATGAAATGGTCGGCCACAAGTGTTTGATCTTCAGATTGTGGTATTCCATTTTCCGTATTTTCACAGTGACCACTCGCTGTGGTCGCAGCCAGAAGTGCCAGTAGTTTACCTTCTGGTGACTGAGTTACCGATCGATCCTGATCAGTGGATTTTTCAGTTCGTTGATTATCTTGGGAATTACCACCTTCTGGCAGAACGCAATATCAGTGAGTAGAGAGGTGTGAGTTACAATGAAATACAGTTCGACTACCAAAACCTTTACCTAACAGTAAGATTTCTCGCGTGGAACACGTCAAGTGCATTACAATAACCTTAAACTAATGCTGTTACTAAACTATCTTGGAACCAGAAAATAAAACTCAAGTTTGGTGAGATGGACAAAGACAAGGTGGTGAGTTCACGAAACTCTACAACTGGCATTACTTTACAACAGAAAGCAACTGACATTCAAACACCAGAAACTGTGACATTCGAATAACGGCTTTTTTAAATGATTTCCAATTCTGTATTTTGAAACCCGTGTTTACTCCACTTATCAGTTGAAAGGATGACAACATTAGCGACCAAGTGCTTTTCTGAAAACACAGAGATTGTGGTGGTCACAACGAATCCGGACAGGTATTCGATTTGTAGATGTTAACCTAGTAGTAATCCAAACGCTTTGGTAGGTGGCACCCTAATTACCATCATAACCGCAATCGAATACCACGACAATAAGACTCCTAAGTCAAACTGAACCCGTAGAATTAAAAAAATTACCTATAAATCTACTTATTACTTTCGAGCAGTTAGTCAGGTGACTGGAATGAATTCAACAACGATTCATATTTCATAGCAGTTTTTATACTCGGACAGATGCTTATCCAACAAATTTTGAAAATATACAATGGATTCTAGTTTCATTCCTGTCGGAGTTGTCGCTAACCGTCCATATATTTTTTCTTTCAGCTTGTCTGCTCTTCACCTGATATCCTATACCTGTCGGATGTCAAGAAACGTTCGACCTGACAGCCGACTGCTTGTCACTTTCCTCACATACTTCTATCCTCTAATCCTAAAGATTACTGAAACCTGAGAGTATACACTGGTTTGGGTCTCACCAATTGATGCCACATTTCTGACACTATGACTAAATGAAATTGAACAGGGAGATTTATATTCGATTATCTCAAGAAGTCTTGAATCTTCAGTGGCCACGGTTTGGGTCTTTAGCGTAACTCCACCAGCCCGGTAAACTGGTGTGCCCAATGAAATTCAGGAACGTGATTCGCTGTCTCTAGAAATGATCTAGTTTTATCGAATAACTCCACGGCCTCGAAAATACAGTTCAGTTTAAGCGCATACACTAAGGTCCTTGCTACCGAAACGTTTAACAATACGATACGATCAATAACCCCCATATTTCCAATATCCACCACTGCAGTTTTGTTGAAACGTGAATCATTGACGAGGTTAGGTAACGCACCTTATGCAATAGGAATGAGCGCTACACATCACCCTAGCTTGTTTGTTCGGATTATGATAACAAAGGCAGCATGTTAACGTCGGCTCAGTCAAGTTTTGTTTATCAGCTAGGCTGGTTCTGTGAGAGCTAGGTGGAACACAATTAATATACTTTCATAGATATACAACGATTTTCCAGGATACGAACTGAACCCTAAATGTCTTCTCCGGAGGACTCAGTTGAGGCTGGTAAACAACTTTACCTGGCAGTTAATTTGGAATAGTGCCAAAAGAAAGTACTACTTAGTGTGTTGATTTATCCGATCTGCTAGAATGATCAGTTTTGACTGAGAAGAAGTTATGTCGGATGCACTTGCTTTGAGTACTCTCATCAACTACTAAAGTGGGGCATTTAAATCGATGAGAAAAGTCAAGGTGATAATCTTTTCCCGGTCTTGCCGCTTAAGAGCTCACGACCTAAGATAGTACTGATAATGATCACTCTTACGTTCAAACTACATCGTCTCTGCCGTTCTTTTCCACTAACCAACAGAAACTTGAAGTTTATAATCAGTTGGTCGTCCTTGGGGACTATTACCTGAATAGCATTCTAATAGTTTGAGTATCTTGTGTTGTACTGATGATCACTGGTTTGTCGGTCCTCATTCATTCATTCTGTTAACCGTGAAAGAAACATAAGATGGATTATCTCCTACCGCTCCACTAGAGCAAAACGTTACTGATGGAAGAACGGTGTCCCATAACAAGGAGCTTCTTAGGGAGAATAACCAGGTGCCACAAAAGTTGATTGGCAACCTGCCATTCACAAACTATCTCAGTGTTAATACCTACTCCGTCGGTCGACACTGGTCACTAAGCTCATTCGGAGGTTATATTCAAGACGATAGTTTGTGTCGCACTGTACATATTAACAGTGAAAAATGACATCTCGGTGGCTGAGGAGAATGTCGGAATCCTTCCCTGTAAGACTCCACACATTTTGGTCTTTGTAGACTGCTGTCACTAAAAAGAATGGTGCAGTACGAAAGGTAATACGTCAGGAATTCTGTACTGAATACTGTATGAAAGACTCCCTAGTCCCAACTTGACAAGTAGCCTTAAATTTAGTTTGTCATAGCTGATCTGAAGATGAAACCGAAAAGCGGTTTGACCGCCAAGTTCAGACACACGAGAAACTCTTTGGACATATATGAACGGCAGTAGGTAAGCTTACTAAATACAAATGATTATCCCCGAGGTACATGGAAGTACACTATAGGTCACTCGTTTGCTGACTCAATTAAGATCACTTGTAGTGACGAGCGGTTCGTTACTTACTACCATAAAATAATAAACACTCATCCTTCTTTTCACCGTCAGCACCGTAATCGTGATTATCGGTGGGTATGACGCAGTAGTGTTTTTTCGCGGCAGGGAACGTCTTTCTCCAGTCCACAACCTGAAGGGCAAAACTATTGTAGATATTTATTCTATTAATCCGCCTGATACCTGTGAATCTGACGACGTGGCTCTCTTACTATCCACGTTAGCTCCGTCATGTATCAAAATTTGCGGCTTGTCACTTTACCACTCAAGAACGAAGTACATGTACACAAGTAGACATTTGCACCATCACAGCCCTGAGGATTCTACTCCATATCTAGTGCTACATCCAATCACTGTAATTGAAAAAGAAAAGTTTTCAGCGAAAGCAGAGTCAACTTGTTTCGACCGATTCATCGTCTCAAAACTTCACGGATCGATGATAAAGTTGGTTATATGTTAATAACTTTCTCCGTGTATGCGTCCTCCCTTATCGTTTAATAGTGGTTCATTATTCCACCTTGTACTACTGGTTCATAACTCAAACTATGTGATAAGTTAGAAGAGACCTAGGTGTAAAATATCCATGTTTCTGCTGTACCCGAACCAGCGACGGAAGTAGCACGCTCAGAAATTGTTCCACCAGCTGAACTACAAAGTTTGTCTGCTAGTTCAAAAACTTCACATTTGGCCCAAGTTTTACTGATTTCATTCGCATGATCACGTGGAATCTCTTAAATGGTCCTGGTGAGCGACTGTGTCGGCGGGTTTTCTTCCAATGTAATTACAGTTCCACTGTTCACTAGTAGTGATAGTAGGTTTCAACAAGTACTGCTTGCAAAAACCTGCGAATAAAGTTGTTTTCCAGAATTATTTGATAAATTCCATAAGGCATTGTGAGTTGGGTGTATCAGCGAGTTCCCGTTTTGGCTTCCCAACACAGTTGAACGCCCTGTTTCTATTGCTGACCTGAAGTTAACCAAAGCCAAGGGTCTTTGCAACTGGATCTCTTCGAAGATATCCGGTGTGATCACTAATGGCTTAGTGGAATATTTGATCAGTCATGTCAGCTCATGGTTTTCTGCAATATACCGCCTCATTTTTGTTTCATGTTGAAACTATTTCCAGCCTGATATTTTCAATTCAAGACTTAGAAATAAAAGTGAGTTTATTATGGATGTTGTGTAATGTTTAGTCACAAACTAAAATTTCGGTACAGGTTGTGCTCGTTTAGGCGGCGATAGTCCAAACAGTCTATTGTTAAATAGCTTCGTATCAGGTTCCTACACATGGGGACACAAACATACAACTCCGGTGATGGTACCAATCTTATCTAGCGTCTTCCCATCATATTGCAACATTTATGCACGGGTTGTATCCTTAACTCCCTGACGTGTATAGTGTTGATGGACTCGGAAAGTTAAATACTGTGGCCAATCACCTGGTTGGTGGGTCACTGGGATGAGTTGTTTGTAAACGGTTGGCTTATTAAACGGGAGCTAACTTTTACAGCAATGATCCTGAACAAACCAATGCAGGACGCAACTACGTCCAGTGATATTTTGTTTTACGAATGAATATGATATGCGAATGTGATGTATTTGCATTTCCAATCATTGCAAACGCAACCATCGTAACGCCAGCAGCCTCGGATTAACTCAGTTCGTTCAAAGTAACAAGGTGATTACAGTTTGTGCGGTAGTGAGAAAAATTCTAGTTATTTTTCGATTATTTTACGCATTGAATACGGAATGTTAGTTCGTTAGTCGCGTTTCGTGATTTACAGGAAAATTAAGGATTGTCCATTTTAATTTTTGCAGGCAGATTGCTGTGCAAAATGCATGCAATGAGGTCGTACTGGGGTTGGAAGAAAATGGAATTCTGAAAGGTTCCGGTTACCTAGTTTGAAGTGACATGTGGGATGATTAACTGAATATATCCCTTTCAGCCATCTTTTGGTCCGCCTAACAATTGAAGTCACTGTAAATAGACAGGTAATCAAATCTGACGGATGTGAACACCGGTTTGAGGTTAACTGTTGACCCAGTCAACATACCTCAATAATGCTCATATTGACAAGCTGGCAGCGGCAGAACTGTACCTACTGCCCATGATTTTTCGAACATCTGAATGAAATTATGTGAATACTCCTTCATTACCGGTTGTATTGACAGCTGCATCTTAACTACACCTCTCACCTACATGACTCTGTCAACAGAAACTTATTCACATGTTAGGTAGAGTTTAACCAAAACCGGCCATCTGGCTCTATATGACTATACCTTTAAAGTGACTTAGGTACCATTAGCCGTAGGCAAAAAACACTAAAACTGAGTTGATCGTCACGAATATGAAAAATTTTGGGTACACCTTTATCGAATGCCGGTATCCTGGTCACAAGCCAGTAAGTTGACAACCACATGGGTGACTTCAAGCCAATAATGCAAGGTACTTCACTATAGAAAATCGTTTGACACTTTAATGCTTGTTTTGTTACAAGGTCAGAGTGTTAGTTGCAAACATTTTGCAATCCGTTTTCTACTGTACTTTAGAGAGTCTACGAAAGGTTGTAGTAACCCAGCAGATCAAACTCTTCATACTCGACATTAAGTTTTACACCAAAGAAACCTATATAACAGTACCTCATACTCCAGAGTTAGACGGACCTCAGAAACACCAGCAACACACAGAACTATGGTTACCACCAAATCATTCTTGTGAACAGAACGTGGATTATTCATAATACAGTTCCTCAGGCGACTTGCTAATTAAGTTAACCGATATGTGTATTACTTACAAAGCACTAGCTGAGGTTATCGAAAATGGTTGGGGGAAGATACCTTCCAAACTCACCTCCCTGTTTTATTTGTGAACTCAATACGGTTTGCCGGATAGATCCACGAGTTTTCACCAGATTGCAGAATATTTCTCGAGCCATCTTTGACTTTGTAATTCGTAGTAGGCTTATAAGAGAAACAGGCAGTTATATTTGAATCAGTCTACTGGACACGTAATATACAAAGCTCAAACCCAGGTGTCACACGCTAAACAAGTGCACCGGCCCCGATTCATAGTTGGGACTTCTAGCTCACATAACTTTTCACCGTGTGTAATTGTCCCCATGAGAAAAGGCCTGATACTTGTAAGTCGACAACTAAGCGAATTATTACTCGCCATTTTTAAGTAATTCGAGATTATTGCGTTCCCTAGTGTTCACACGTGACTGCTTTCCACCTGACAGTAAAATCGTGCAAAAGGTTACAGATTTTCGGATTTTGCACAGCTATACATGGCCAAAGTGATATTTTGCTCACCCACTCTCCATCTTTCACACGCTGCATCCAATTCGGTGGACCCGTGTAATTTTTACTGATATTGTGATGAATTATCGGAAAAATAACTCAGTGGAAACTTTCTTCAAGAATGTATCCACTGTGTTAACCTAACTTCAACTTACACCTCCAGTTTGAAAACAACAGAAATATACACTAAGTCTGTACTGTCAGCACCCTGTAACTACGGCAGTTTATTAGGCAGGAGTCAAATGAACTACGGTACTCATTTTACGAGCCATACTCTTTCGGGCTCCTGATATGAATTTCTGTCTCTTCACAACTCATCTCTTACCTTCAGATTTCGATCTAGATTGTCAGCGCAACAACTGCTCATTTGATGTTTAGAAGCCTTTCGTTAGCAAAGTTATAAAACATTGAGGTATTTCTTCCAAATGTTGTGATGTGGACGGGGATATTTGTAAATTGAGCATGTTTGAACTTGCGGCAGATACTGGTATTAACTTTCAGATTCACCAGTACAGTCTGCTGAAGTTATCAGGAAGTAAAGACACTTAATGTTTCAGTAATGATAGTGTCCTGTTTCTATCGCAAAACAAATTGGGTATCTGACTTCTGCTAACGTCTTGCCTGTGTGAGAATTGGAAAAGATCCATTTCGTCAACATCTATTTTTAGTAATGCGTTTAAGCAGATGTCAATTTCCTTCTTTTTTAAAACACATTCATCGAATACTGTCTGAGTGGGTGTCACCGAACTTTTGCATTGCTTTTAAGTGAGTCGATTTACAGGTCAGTGTTGGGCCAAGGACGCGCACACCACGAGAAATCCGAGTGGCATACCCCACATAGTTTAGTGACTCGCACTTACAGATGTGTCAAAACGTTAATGGTTAGCATTCGCCTTCAATAATTTCAACGTGCAATCTCTCAAAGCATCCTACAGGTGTCATGCCGTTTGAATCACAGGGCTTTGTTTGGATGTATTTGTACTTAACACAATAGATCCATCTTGAGTGCTATTAGTCAAATTGAGTCTGACGGACTTAGGGACCCATGTCTATGGAGTTACGTGCAGTGTAGGATGGCGCAATGGCGGCTTTTAATATTTTGACGGACCCACTTGATTGATTATTTTAAACTTAACACCAGAAAACGGATGGTGTTTATATGGAGAGTAGTCATGTTATTGAGATCTGATGAAACTTACATTTGCATATATATATATACATGTATATATATATAATATACTGATGCAAATAGACTTACTTCGGACTGTTCAAAACAGCACAAAATTGCAACAGA
The DNA here is from genome assembly GCA_008508345.1 of Paragonimus westermani. Taxonomy (NCBI): domain Eukaryota; kingdom Metazoa; phylum Platyhelminthes; class Trematoda; order Plagiorchiida; family Troglotrematidae; genus Paragonimus; species Paragonimus westermani. Next base: position 252,077 of record QNGE01000451.1, read on the forward strand.
CTGATTCCAATCTGCCGACCCATGTCGATAAAGTCAGCTGTATCGAACTGCTGTAAATCTGAACTGTCAACAAGAAAAAACATTCAAGTGTTTTACATTGTTCAAAGGGTCAGTGAAGTTTTGTTAACAAAGCGGCCACCGATAAACTGTCAAAAGTCTGAGCAGAATTGCATAGTTCAAGTCATGCCTTAAGTGGAAACAGGAAAGTCACTCACAAGTACAAGTAGCCGGGCGTTTGTACATGATACTCCAGTCGTGCCTAATTTGAGGTCATTGACGCAAAAACTGAAGTGTTTACCTCAAAAGAACATTGTCAGAGTTTGAGTCTCTGTAACAGATAGGGTAGATATCACTGAAAAATTCCCAACAAAGAAAAACTCGACTCCAGTGCTTTTACCCAAAAAGGACCGGTTGGAAAATCTTGGTGAATGTTAAGGTGGAACTAAACTATGAGTGCCACTAAGTACAACGGCGCTGCAAATTGATTCATCTTAAATTTCTACCCAAAACTGACCCTATGCAACCGGGTTCCTCCGGTTTTAAATGTATCAGTGGGAGGTGGTGGGATTAAACTTAAACTAATAACGTTTTTGGTGGAAAATCAAGCGTTTGTTGGCTCAGTAACCGATTGTGATTGATTTACTCCCTCTATCAGCCGTTGGTCAAAACCAGCACAATTGTCATATGGCTAGTTTGCGTCAGCTAGGACCACTACAACGTAGACAAACTGCTATCATCCGCTTGCTGGTGCGCTGATATACAAGACCAGCAGCATAAATTTACGGTCACCCCTCATATTCCAGTTGGTTTCGCCCTATTCAAATACGAAGTGCTAACTTTTGTACAGAACCACTTCGGGAGGACAAAATTTACTTCTTCATTTGGTCAATTTCTAAAGTCATGTTAAAGGCTTGTAGTGAAGAATTAAAAGCGACCGCGATAAATTATGCGATTGGCCTGAGTTTCACTTGTGTTTTCAGACTTAGACACTGCCACAGATTGATCCAGATTTTGGTGCCTAACATAGAGTGCAAGTGTCGCCAACGAGTTACCACTGTCTTTTGTCGGACAAACTGGTCGGTAACCGGTGAGTGTGAGTGTTGATCTAATCAATCTCCATGTGTTCAGTGTTTGATTCATATTCACGTTTTTCAAGCTACGTCATCGGGAAGGAATATTTAGCGTCCCAACAGATATAACTCCTTATATGAAGGTTTACCAGAAGACCACAGAGAATCAGGAATGCGCAATGTAGGAAGGCCAAACGACCTCTCAAAATCTAAGTAGTGGAATGACCGGTAGTGTTAACTATAATGGGTAAGTGATGAGGGTTGCGTGGAGAGCAACCTAAGGGATCAGCTGGAAGGTCTGCTTCATTGTCTCCAGGACAGTTGCACCGAAGTTGCTGGAAATTTTAATGCGTGAGCTGGAGGAATGTGAATATGTCCATTCAGCCGAGTTGATAAAAAATATGGTAGCGGTTAAAACAACCTGAAGTTAAAACTTACTTAAATCACTGCAGATGTGTGAAAAGGAATGCATATGAATGTAGCTAACAGGATTCTGTGGCTGGTTTACAAGCGATAAACTTTCGCATACCCTATGCGGGGCATCATTAGCTTTCGGACTGATTGAGATTAACAGAGAAAATTCAAAGCGTCGAGTTGTACGTTGAGACGCTGGATTACCTTCCTTCACCGTTCGTTCATTCAGAACAATAAAGTTACTCCTCAATATGATACTGAAATTCGTTTGTAATACACTGCGAAGGAGTAATTCGGTCTGACAAAAATGTGGGCTTTTTGGTTGACCTACTGGAAACCAAACATCCTCCTGCTCGGAATGATGCGGTGCTTACTAGTTTGCTGAATACACACACACACACACAGACCAGAAGGGGCAGCTTTTCCACCGAAATAGCTATTGCTTCAAAGTGAGCTTGGAGAAATGGAAAGTTTGCACCTTACGGCGTCTCTTCTGAAGCGTGTTCAACCGATGTGACGTCTTCATGTAGAACTGTGGCTCACACCCTGACGGTGAAATCTAAATATGCCGAAGTTCCACATTTTTTGGTATAGTTTTGTTTTTGCAAAGGCTACATGAGAAAGATTGGACCTACTAATTTTGATAAGAAATTTTTGTTTATAACTTGAAACAATCTCTATCGAATTGATCGTAGTAAAGTTGTTAGCATTAATCCTAACGACATGATTGCTGTTAAATTGACTCATTCCGTGTACTCTCCCAAATCTAGAAATGCAGGACAAGAACTTAGTGGGACTTTCACCTGGCGAGACAAAATCACTAACATGTCATGCGTTTTGAGTATGTTTCAGAAGTCTTGTGATCTCAGTGTGTGTGTGTGTGTGCGAGTAGATTTGTAGCACAGATTTCGGGCAATAACCAGAAATCAACAGGTCTTTAGAGACTTCGAGTAACCGGTCTACCCTCAGCTTCCTAGTCACAAAGAGCTGTGTATTCGTGTCCGTGTCATGTTTTCCATAGCAGAACAACATCTTAAACCGTCGTAGTAGGATGATAATTGTCTATCTTTAGGAAACAAGGTATTGGGCATCATGTGTAATTATGTTGATGGAGTTTTCTTAATCGTTCTCATTTATACACTACACCCATTCAGACTATAGTTATTAAAACTATAGTTAATCAGATGTCCTACATACTTGTTGGACTTTTGGGTGTTCTAGACAGGTTACTCTTTTCTTTATGTGTTTATTGGTATAGGGTAGCCCCATGCCAGTTTTTAAGCTACCGTTTCTACTAAAGCGTATATACGAGGCAACACATCTCGATATATTCTTCAGATTCGTCATGAAATATTTTCATTTACAAACTAATAGACTGATCAAAGCGGGTCAATTAGCACTGAGCAAGCTTACAGATGTTGCTATCTGATTATATTTCTTGCAGAAATATAATTGCAGGTTTCTAAGCGTTCAGATTCGATAATTCGGTCGTGCCTAATCTGAGGTCAATGGCGCAGTGGTTAACACGGCTGCTTCATGAACGGAATGGCCGGAGTTCAAATCCCGGCCGTGGCAAGGATGTGCACTACTGACGAGTTCTAATGAGAGCAAAACACGAGTTTAGTGCTTCTTTTCGAAGGAGGCTGGCTGGAAAGTCTATCTGAATGCGAAGGCTGTGATCAAATGTGAGTGATACCCAACTTAAAAAAACACATTGAAAAGTTGAAGCTTAAATTTAGACCCTATCAGGTACACATTCAGCTGTGTTACTTGACATCCACCAAATGATCTAATGAACGAAGTTTGCTGATGTGAGTTGTCATACAGTTAACGTTGAACTCAGCCGTCTTTTGTCGCTGGCTCAAAGGCAGCAAAAACCAGATCTGGTTCCAGATGGTTACTACGAAAACCAACAAACATCCCGTACTTTTGTTTGCGTTCAAGGTTTCAGCTCTTATTCTGTTAGTTTGTGTTCAACCTGAGTCAACATTGGCTGCATGTTATCATTAACACGAAGCAACCGTTTTTTTCTGTCGTAATACCGCACGTTTCCGGAATACCGAACTGAATAGTCATGTAAACTCATAGCCATGAAAGGTTGAATAATGTTTACATCGTTTTTGTGGCTTAAAAAGTACTCAATGATTTTTGGTCCGCTTTGGGTAATACTTTCAGAAAAAGTGTTAACTGGCCATTAGTCAAGGACTCGACAATGAACTCCAGTAACCATACAGAAGCGAGGTGTTTGTGCGCACCGTGACAGTTCCGATCCATTAAATGTTGTTTCCAGTGTGAAGCTATGTGATATTTCAAATTCGCGCCAGAACACTACGCGACCGGTAGCTTCCTTGGTGGGATGAATGGAGAATCGACAGCCGGAAAAATTGAATTTGTCCGGAACCTACATACAAAACGGAAATCAGTGGTGAGCATAGTTACACAAAGTTGGTTTCGGTGTTCACTGTGAAATGGGATAGACGAATACCTGTATAAACTTGCAAGTGACTACAGATATACGCATATTGATCAGTAAAAGCTGTAGACAACGAAGCTGGAATATACACGTTATTTGGACTGTTTTGTAATTCTAGAAGATTGGTTTGGAGTTCTTTCCTTCATTGTACTCCTCGTGAAATAGTTTTTATGTAGAGCAGTTAACTGATTTTACCCAAAGTGATTATTCATCATGCCCTGTGTTTTAAGTCAGAAAGCACCACGACAGTTTATTCCTAACGATTTATCCGGGAAATCACCTCTGAGCGTTTCACCGGGGAGAAGCTTCACCTTAAAAACACATCCAGCCACAGACAATTCGTCCTTGAGAGCTTCACTGCGATAGCAATTCGTCGGAAGAATTACGGTAATTTAATAATATTGCGCAATCTCAGTGAACATTTATTTGTGCCAGGAATAGTCCCAGTAATTGTTTGTTGATCTTGTGTACAACACACACGACACAGTGACCCTCAAGTTGCATTTCGTAAAATGTTTGTTGGTTTAAGTGTTATCATGACATGGTTTAATATTTTAAAGGACCTTGTGCAAATAGGCTTAATACGCCATATCTTTCATTCCTTAGGGCACCGGCTTTAATTGCCCATCTAAATTTTGTACCTAGCACCGTAGTTTGATTTCCTACTTTCGGCGAACATTTCTGGCTTCTGGTTGCTTTATTTATCGTCACTTCTGATTGTTGCCCATCTGTCTCATTACTTCTGGTTAGCCCGTTCGAGCCCATGCTTTCTGGTTTGTCCACACTCATAAATACGGTGTATTGCGGTCTAATTTGACCATTTGACTAAGCGCTCAAATGCAGCTGTTTTGGAGGCTAGTCTTTTCTCGTTTTGCCCTTGAGTTAATTTACTGAGGGATATCGTCGGGGCTGGTTGATCGCATTAATTAAACTCTGTCACCCATTTATTCGGCGCAAACAGTTGGATGGGTCGAGGAAGTAGTGTACCGTCACTGCTCGCTTGTGACAACAACAGGGACCAATTCCAACGTTATCTTTTTCCACAGCAGTTTTTCATATATGTGTCTATCCGGTTGCGAACCTATTCAGTGACCCAAACGAAGTTGGTTACCGTTGATAATCCGATAAAATTTGGCGTCTGACAAATCGTTCATTTCGTAATGATATGAATCGGAGTTGACTTGTTCCTTCGGGGAACTTTTTCAGAGTGAATTGTCTCAAGATAAAATCATCCACGGGGGGGACTGTTTTTCAGATGTCTTGTATTGTTTCAAACGGTGTCACCATCAGTCTGCACTACAAGTCAAATATGGAGACAATTTTAGTTTAAGTGTAGGCTATCAACTTTGTGGGCGTATGTGATAGTGCCGGCTATATCACGTAGTGTACATACCTGTTTGGATAAGAGATACGGAAGGATGCGTTCATTTAGGTAGTCAAGTTGACAGTTAGACCGTTGTGGTAACGCGCCGTTGGCAGGGATATCTTGTCGATAGGACGAATCACAACCGTACATGAACACATCGTTTCGGCGACTGTGTCCATGAAAATCGCAAAATATCACTTTCTGTGCAAATGGAGAGGTGGGAAATATCTCAGTGGAAGAGATGTCACACCCTAACACTTGCACTGAAGTAAACTCGAACTAATTGGCGTTTCTTAGTAAGGTCAAATACAATAAATTAAAATGAATGCATTCACGGTCTGTAAGAAAGTACATACAAGAGATATGCGTTGCTTTTAAAACAGTGGAAATCGGAAGAATTATGTGATGCATGTTCTACAGCCTGTAAGCTTACCTGACTGACTATATCGAGAACCTAGAAGAATCCATGTGTAAGGCAAATGTTTAAATTCACTCTCTAAAATTAGAACATTGATGAAAAAAGTGAATGAGTGTTTGATTAGAACGCACAGTTTGTGAATAAGCTTCAGAATTGACATTATGTTGGTCTAATGTTCTGACACTTATTCACAGGTAGCTGATTCCGCTGCCTGATGAAAATGAGGCTAATAAGACCCAACCAATTGAAAACACTTGCCCATCTTCCCAACGGAAAGTCCGCCAAACTTAACGACCAACTGGAAGCCAGATTACCCATCCGAGCTTCCTTTAGCGGTCGATACGACCAACTATTCACAAGAACTCATACACCCTTATTTAGGGTCGTGGTATGTGTGCACTAGTTTACAGGCCAAATACGACGGCTGATTGATTTTAGTCTATCGAGAAAGTAAATGCATCAGTTGGAGGAGACGATCACTTAGTTTATTCATTAAATTACTGACCTTGTATTCTATCGTGTTTTACCTGTTAACGGAAAATGCACACATACGTACCGTTTGCAAGATAATCATATTTTTGACACCTTAGAAAACCTTTATGTACAATATACACTCCCACATGTGTTTCTAATGCGGATAATTAATTGTTTGTCGAGTCCAGCATTTGGACTGCAAACGGTTCATTACCAATAGAAGTGACAGCAACAGCGTTCAGATGTTTGAGTGTCACCAGTCTCAGTGCAACAGCAGACTGAGCAAGACAAAAAACGGAATTGCGAATTTTCCCCCAAATTTCATTGACTGCCTTGTCAGAGTTGGCAACCAGCAAAGATTCGAGGCTTCCTTACACCGAAAACCAAACAACACCGGTCGGTATCTCAAATGCAGTAGGTGACATCCACCTACATGCAAAGAAACTTCAATCTGACTTACATCAGCAAACCAAATAAATTTTGTACCAATGAATTTTCCTAAGCAACAACTTGTTCTTAAATTCAAGGAACCTTCACTTAAACACCAGTGAACGTACGTCGAAAAGGAAAGAATCCACATTGGTTGAAAACCCCTGCGTTCAACGCGGTTTCAGCTAATAAATAACATCAAGCACAATTTCCCCCCTTGTTACGCCCAGCTGAGCATCATATAATGGTAGTCAGTTTCTGCCAATCAAGCTGGACTGAACGCACACCAAAGTGAAAATGATATGCTTTCTCAGTGAAGATGTTTTCAACTAGAAGGGTCATATCGATCAACCGAAGTGGCTGAAAAGTAGAGTACAACTGCTTGTAGATAATTTATTATGAGAGGTTAGTTGTTTAGAGTTAACCGCCTAAATAGTGCATTAGGTACAAATTAATCGTTTGTTAGATTCAATCATCATTTTGTACTTATGCTGCAATAGAGAACAAGGCAGGAAAGTACTGATATTTTTTGCATGGAGATGTGCACAAATGAGGTATTAATGTGACCACGAGGTATGCATTTGGGGAGTACTTTACACACATTGCAGAAATGATCAGGGAGAAGCCATACGACAATTTTCTTAAGGTCGTTGAAAAAGCTATTAGCAGGACAATTAGTGAGTGGGCTGAATGCATGTCCATCTGAACGGAAGAAGTTAAACAATGAAATATTCGTGTGAAATTGCACCAATTGTATTTGGTAAACGGTAAAGCCAGCATGGCTGCACACTGATCATAGCAAACAATGTCTTCGTATTTTGCGGTACGCAAATTACATGTTGTGGACAAAAAAAGAGTAAATCTGTGATGAGTTTAACAGACTTCAAGGTTGATAAGAAGACCGGAGAAGCATGTGTGAAAATAGTCTCCCTGAATCAGTAGACATGCACAGGCATTTTATCGAGTTCAATAATAATTTTCTACCTTCATTCTGCCCGAACCTTTAACGAGCTCTTAATAGTGAATTACAACATGTTCATGGATATCAAAATTTCTAGAAACAACAGCAACACAAAGAAAAACAGGTTTGCACAAAAAGTTTCGGCATTCAAACAGAGAAGACGCAACCAAGACCAGGAAGATTGGAAAAACAAATGTACCATGAAATAATTAATAGTTAGTGCAAAAACCACAGTTGCAAAACAGCTCCTACTGAATTCTGTGAAAATATACAGAGAATTGAAACAATCCGGAAGCGCTAAGTGTTTTGAGTTGTGGATGTGTTACCATCTTTCAATGTGGAATGTGAATAGATTTAAATTCCTCCGATTTGATTGTTTCAAGAATGGAGTGCAGCAACATGAATTTGACGAGTGCATGTCAGACAGGCGGCTACACACATTTTGCTATCGTGTGCAACTGGACTGAAAATGCTCCATGCCGTTTCAAACACAATCTAAAAACCCTTTTTGTGAGCGATTCGGACAATTAAATATCTTGTCTGTTGTGGTACCCACGTGTTTCGTGGTCAAAGGTTCACAAAGTTCGTGCACAACCCCTTGAATAAATAGAGATGTTTGGTTGCATGTAATGCGTCATAACTATTTTTATAAGCTTTCGCAGTCCCTACCAAGTGTTATAAATAATTGTTTTAAAGAGGGAATTTCCTGTATGGACTACTAAGAGAACTTCAACCGAACAAATTCTGTTTACTTACTTCGTCCTTCTTCCATACGAACAATGAGAGGCAATTGAATATCAGTAAATCTGTCCCGTTGCTCACTATTCCAGTCATAAAACGTTAATTTCCCGGGCTAAAATGCTCTCTCTTCTTATGGGTGAAATTGGTCACTTTTATATCGAGAAGTTCTCACTGCAATGAGGAGCTTGCCGGGGAGCTTTGGATGAAAATCAGAACTGATTTTCTATTTAACCCGGTGACCGTGGTCTTTGTTTTATTGGACCAGTACATTAACTATCAAAGAACATGGGTTCGACTTCCCAGACTGCTCGAAGTTACTGAGACCCAACTGGGTTGAAACGGCTATTCACCATCTCTCGTGGAACCACTCAAATTTCTGTTTGTGAAGCATAGAGTCTAGTAAGTTTTAATTTTCGACTGTTCACTTAGCCAATACACATATTTATTCAGGCTTAACTACAGAATGGAAACCCACGTTTCCCGTACCTAATCATTCCGAAGTCGTAGTCACCTGTTCACTCTCTCTCTCTCTCTCCTTAATCACTTATAGCATAACCATATGTCTAGAGGAAGTTACCCAGTGTACAAGTGCTAAGGTACTGGTGCAAAAATTATGTACTTGGCTGGTAAGGTGACACCTACTCTCTATCGTGACCAATGTCGAAGTGTATCTCACGACTACCTGGGAGGTCACCGGTTTTATTGTCCGCCCTTCCCTCCCAGTGTTTAAATATTTTTTCTACTTCTTTGTTCTAAACGGGTAAAATATCCAAATATTTTTGTCATTTCTAACAATGAAAACATGTTCTCAGTATCTATGACAGTTTGACTTATTACAATTAATGTAGTGCAATTGACCCACCCCCCCTATGAGAATCTGAATATACAGGTTGCGTACACATATTTTTCCAGTTTGACTACAAACCACTCTACGGAAACTTTTGTGAACAACTAAAAATCACCAACAGACCTTATGGTAGTTCACATTCATCTTCATATAAAAACATCTGCCGGTTTGCAATAAAGCTGCGAACAAGATAATATCTGTCGCTTCTTTTTCTCTTTGGTTATAGTTTCTCCGATCTGCAAAAATGTTTTGAAAAAGGTTGTTTCGTTTTTGTTTTTAGCTTACCTTAAAGAACAAAGCAGTTTTTGGCCTCAATAATCGTATGTGCTTGACTGCATTATGTATTGAGGCTTTTTCATGTGTGTGATTGAGCACTTACATTAAGCATCTTATTGTGGTTCAAGTGAAGCGGAATATTCACTGAAAACGAACATTGGTTGTTATGTTGAAATCATCCGCATAAAAAAGTTAGCGTTTTATTAGTTTAATGGTCAAAATGGTTAATCGGGTTGATCGGACTAGAAAGAAGTATAAACCAACTTGTTTGCTACTCATCACATTTGAGTAGTTTTGAACAGACTAAGAATCTCCTTCCATTTTACAACGAACTAAATTTAATAAAACTTTGTTGTTAAAAGTTATACTGAGATAAAATTCGTATGAGTAACTGACAACAAAAAGTTCTAACGAAAACTCGTTTGATAATTTTCTGACCCCATAAGGTTGCCTCAGTTTAGCAGAATGGACCAACCTGTGAAGTCATTTGACTAAGTTGTACCAAAGCTCTGGTGTGCCATACCGTCGGAAATGTGTCTTTTTGAGGATGCCGATAATTTCTGTTCAGGTCACTTCCGGTTACCGAGCATCTAGAATGACATTCAGATAAGGTGACGAATGTAAGCCTAGTTACAAGACTTGTATAACAAGATAATTAAAGTCAGGAATGTTCTGCTTACTGTCGTAAGCACGTTTAAAATTTTAGGAGTTTGTGATGTTACGTAAGCTCATCCAACTTTCCTCCAAGGAGACATTTCACTTGACAAACGACTAAAAGCTTATAATAATCTTCGGCAACAGTCTGTACATTTCAGAATCTGACAGTTACTTAACTTCAATCAGAGATAAGCGGCTTTTTGTTATAACGCATCATTACACATGTCATGTAAAGTTTTTTGGACAGTTCACGATGTACGGTTGCGTTCTGAACCCAACCAAGTTTTACGATCTAAAGTGGTGAATGCCGGAAACTATCGGCTTTTTGAAAAGAAAAGTGAAGAACAGAGTTGGTCGCGCTACGAAATCTCAAGTTTTTTTCCAGTTCCCATGGACTCTTATACGAACAGAATATAAGTGAGAAGTTCTCTTGTTTTCGAACTCTTGGTTTTTCAATTGGTTTGTTCGAATCTATCTGTAGACTGTTTATTTTCGCATGTGATAGCTGATCTTAATTAGGCATTCAGTGAAAAAAATCGGATGGTGCACTTAAGCATCTTCCCGATTGGCTCACTCGCTGACTTACTGCACTTCTCTTTTAGCCGACCACGATTAGGCACATCCTACGATGAATCATTGACTGTGTATTGTGGGGCTTACAGTTTACTCCATACCATCCGTGTGGTTGCAAACAACTCCGCATTAATGATGATGCCCCAACTGATCATCAATTGCAGGACGACAAGAGAGCCCTACGTGTAGTCAGAAATCATTTTGACCCCTAATGTTATGCAGCTCAAGGTACTGTGTATGGAACAGGTGTATTGTGACGTTCGTTAATCCGATTTGTTAATTTCACTGTTCATTAGTGAGGCTGCAAAACCAGAAATTTCTCTCTGAACTACAGATAGAATTCTTTTCGTGACACGGTAAATCTAACCTTAAGCAGTGTCATGAGCAGATGACCAAAATTAAAGCTTGTCGCACACAGTCCTGATGTTAGTACTGGTCTGTTGAAAATCTGGCTAACAGTAGAATGATTTTATAGTGCCATGTGGATCCTAGAATTAATACCATCAAATCAAGGCCTGTTAAAGCATGCTCATGTTGAAATTAGGATTTTCGTTCCAGTTCCTAGTCTGTCGTTATCTCAATATAGTCGTATCCGTTCAGTCCGTATTCGGATTGAAATGAACAACTACACGAGTCTTTTGTACATGTGACCTCTGTTGATTTGTTAATGTGAGTTCGATTACAACGTACTCGAAAAATGCCACCAGAGGTGGTTGAAATGTAGGGTATTGCAACTCGCTGCTTAACAATATCAATGATAATATCATTTAAAAATTACTTGGAAATTCAGATGATCACGTACATCCTCTTCTACCTAACTAAGACCCACCGGTAATTTCCCAGAATAACTCCATCCGGGTTGAGCATTGGAATGATTCTAAAAACAAATTGTCTGCGTAGAGCGACAGCTTCCTTGCTGGTTCCTGTTAACAACCTCAGAAGTCCAAGAATAACCCAACTGGAATTGGTTTCGCCTGGATGAACACGTGCTGTAAGGACTGCTGCAATTTTGTCAGAATCGGGTATCTCTAAAAAAGCAAATACTACTTTAGCTAGTGCAAACAGACCTATTAAACTACGGTTATTGATGTCACTAAACCAAAGTACCCGTATTATTAAAATAGTTTATCAGGATAACTGACTGTGAGTTAGGAAGTGCATTTGTAATGAAGACCCGTCTAAATGCCTTTAATGCACTTCTGTTGAAAAAACCGCAAATCTCCAGAGAGGCTCAATAGAAAGGTGGCTAAACACAACGAAAAACAACAGTCCCAGTCTGAGCGCTTGTGCAAAAGGATGGTTCTGATTAGATTTAGTAATCATAAACCCATTTTGCTGAAGTCTACACAGTTCAAACCAAATTTGTTGTATAGAGTGACGACTTGTTTTTGATTGCAACATAACACGTTGATTGTGCCGTTCCTTAAGTCTAGTGCCTTTTTTGGAAAGGGGATGACGGAAAGTCCATGGGAATGCAACAGCTGTGATCACTTATGACACAGATCAGTAATCAAAATAAGGATAGGATGATACCTGACAATAAATAGGTTCGCGAGGTCCAATCACAACGAAATCATCGTGAGTGTCTTACAGTAAGGTAGCAAAAGTGAATGTCAGAGTCAAGTTAGCAATTGAACAGATCACTGTATGAATAGAAGCCTAGAAACATGATCATATTCGAGCCCCGTAATGTCCTCGTCAAGGTAGAAGCGCTTGTTTCCTACCCAGCTTTCCAGATGTAGTAGATATCGAATTCTTCACGGTCTGTTGGTTTATTTCAGGACCTCCCATTTTCTCTTGTTAACTCTTGCGCTGTCTCTGTTCTGTTTGGTTGCTATTCCGAATACTATCAGTGTCACTATTGTTTCAGCGCTTCAAGGTCATCTTCTGTTAGACATACACAGTCTGAGCTGACCAATCATAGTACGCCACAGAGTGCGCCATTTTAATGAAACAAGTCCGATTCGAGGTGAGTGAGGGAAAATATAAACATATTAACCAATTATACAGATTTCTGTAGATGTCTTCTACTTGATTATCCCGGTTGCATATGTAGTTTAACATACTTACACAGAGACTAGGCATAGCTGGACTCATAGGATGGTGACAACTAGGTGAGTTTACTTGCTACATTTACTGAACTATGCTTCTGAGCAAGGTTGTCGAAACCGGAGGGATGATCAATCAAAGCCTTGGAGTAGTCTCCACAACGTTCATTGATATATGAACCTAACAAAACCGGGTAATGCTAATCTCAGACGTTTGTATTCCATCCGTCGTTTAAATATTTCACAGCTACATTGAGTTACCTTCGGTTCGTTGTGATCCGTCTCCTTTTATGGTCACATTTGCTCGCACAACTGAACCAGCTGGCACCGAAATCTGTGGACCCAGATGTGTTTTGCATCAGTAGCTTTTTGTGAGATTGGATTTCAGTTCGATCACAACGAGCAAACGGCATCTGAAACCGCTTAAGTACATTTAACTCATTGGTGAGACGATCAAGCTTCCATTTCTACATATGACCAGCAAGTACATCCTCCTGTGCAAAAACGCATGCATGAGAGCCTCCACAACACATGATTTGCTTGTTACATTACTTATTTAGGATGCTGTACACATGCAAACGTTGAACAGAAAATTCTTCACAAAAATGTTTCAGGTGTAGGATGCGTTGACATCCCATGTATCCTCAGGTCGCCAGTTGTTTCGCTATCCATGAGACCTCGAACAATCAAATTGGCAGTGATAGGATATCACACAAAACTCCAAACCCGTCGATCTTGAGAGAAATGAGGCGTCTGACTATCTGTGCCTGAGAACCGAACTACCAAGTTTATCTTGACATATGCCTTACCCGGATCGGTAATCGTGACAAGAAAACACGAGTTGCCTGCTCTTGTTTGGCAGAGTATTTCACATCTGACGGTGCCTTTGTTCAGATGATTCTCATCGGCCCGTTCCAGCAGAGCGTTGAGATCTGACTTCAACTCCGTGTACGAGTAGGGATAACAATAGGCCATATAGCACAAGTCATCGGCATGCGGAAAGGTCTGAGAAACAGGAAAATGAAAAGTGCACTGGATGTTGACAAGAAGGCTGGCTTAGGTCATAAAAAAATCGATTGTTAGTTTCAATGGAGCAGTTTCGTCCTACAAATTAAATTTGAACAACCCACAGCTAGTGTAATCTTCCCAAATGCATTTCTAATTTTTCTCCTTAAACTGAGCGTTGGTCGAGTAATTCTTTCAAGAGTAAAGCTGACTGTTGTTTAGGATGCAGTGAATATTATCCTTCGACGCCTGAAACCCGGTTCTGCACCCTGTGTAAAAGTTGCAGCCTATGCTTATTACCATCTGGGTCTAGATATTTTGTATTAAATGAGCAGATTTCCAAAAATCACCAAGATTTAGCAAGGTGCTCACTGAACTTTTGTCATCATCATCATCNATTTAACATCAAGGTGCCTACACCTTGCAAACAACACAACCGAGCTACAACTGAGAGTAAGGCATCATCAGAAAGAAATGAGAAGGCAATTGGCGTGAATCCATGTTACCGAGTGACCTTGAAAAACGGTTAAAATTTTCCGGAGAGTTACATAATTCTGGACCTAATATGTTAGCATTGTGTTAGTGTCTTCTATGTGGCACAGTTTGACGAGTGATAGCAGTACTTTTTGTTTCTCTAGTAGATCAAATGTATTTGCTGGACTCGTGCTGTTGTTTGCTACAATTCTCTACAAAGTTACTGCCTGTCGCAGAGACTAGTTGTCAGATTTTTCAAGGTACTGATTTTAGGTCTTTAGTCAATTTACGCGTAATATGATTTTATCCTACACTGCTGGCCTTCACCATCACATGCTGAAGCAATTGAGCAATTTACAGCCTGCAATGTGTTACATACTCATAATGGGATACCATTGAAAGGTTGCTGGGAAATGGCAATCTCGTAATTACCTGTAAAAATATGTAATTTACGCTATTCCTACACGCTGAGATATCGAACAGAAAATATTAAGGTATAGAGCTTGGTGAGGGAGAACAAACGCAGGAAATCAAACTCTATAACATCTCCATGAATGAGACTTCAAAAATTCTTGTCATCAGTGAGATCATCACATTTACAGAAGGCATTTTTAGAAGTTCCCTGTTATACGTAAGACGTTATACGTAGGACGGGAAAGAAAAAGTTGCCGGAACCGTGAGAAAAGCTAAGACCCCTTAGTTGTGAAGTTCAAACCAACCAAGCGGAATTCCATTTTGTGTGGTACCTTTGTAACAATTTTACCTGAGAAAGCTTACTACCAACCTGAAATGAATACAAACAGGAACGAAATGCAGCAAGCTATTCACACCAGGCACAACAGAATTTATGAGAATGGATTGTAGAATCACTGATCAAGTGACTGTAAACCAGTGTCATAAGCCTTGAGATGTTCAAAACATTGAGTTTATCAATGAAAAATGATTGTTATTGAATGGTCGTAGATCGGCGTATCTACGCTTTTCTAAAAACACAGTATTTCAGAGCATGCAACAACAAACGATTAGACATGCTAACATTAGTTGAACAGGAGTGCCTTCAAGCAGGGCGTTTAAAATCGTTGGGCCGAGTACCACCTGTTGCAGCTATCAATGAAGCTTTAAATAACTGTGTATAAACTTTTCTCCATCCGTGAACCCTATCTTTGTTGTTACACACATGGTATTATTATGCTGTATTCTTTTCACTGACTAGTTACATATTAGTCAAATTTCGACCTTGTTTACCGGGCACAATGAATGTGTGTTTGTATTTCCATTCTATTCTTGCTCATCCTATCCAGCATAGTGTGACCTGGTTGATTGTAAACAATCTGGCAGTCGGAGCTGTTGAGGTATCTATCTAGTTCAGCGGTGCTTTGAAAATAATCGTGTCCATAGCCTTTTTGGGTTAATGGCTGCTCAAATCCTCTGCAGAAAAACAAGTATTGTTAGTTACAAATTGCCTGGTTTCCTCTCTAATAACCACTGAAATGCGAGTTTTTACTATCAAGAGTAGCCCCTATAACGTGGCAACCTCAGACATGTAGTCTGTGCTTGTCTGTAAACGTTTGCATTGGCCATCCATGTGTTAGCGGTTTGTGATTTTGAGTGGATGGTACACGGAACACAATATTTCAAGCTGGCATTGATAACCTTTCAAAAAATGTAACGAGAAAGTTGGATGCTCTGGTGTGTTACAAGGGGATGATCACTAAATAGGAAACAGCTAGTGTTACTCAACTTATGTTATTCAGGACAAAAATTGGTGAGCAAAAATTATGTACACTGAACTGAATATGCTAATCAGAAGGGAAAATTTCTTACACAATTATGCAGCGTGAGCTCCTTTTTCAGTTAGTTCTTTAGTTATTTCCAAAGTACTGTGCAGACCGCACACGACTGGTACACATATCACGTGAAAGTCGATTGTCTAGTATTCAGCCTGATAGACAAAAGCGTGCAACCGAAAACATCACAGATGTCAGTGCTTTTAAAAGCACAGTAGCCAAAGTTCACAAGCATCATTTACCAACTGCTCCGTCCATATGATATCTTCACATGTTGATGTCTCTGTTCCTATTACATCTGTAATGTCCAGCAGGCCATCTGAACATTATTGACAAACATGTTTGGTTAAAAGTTTGAAGATTGTGATAAGTGAATCCGACCTGCGGTTCAGAATTCACTGAGCACGAGCGACAATCAAAGCCAAACAAAAATTCAACTCAATAGCTTGTTTTCAAATTAAGTCACTTGATAAAGGAATATTGAAAATACTGTTGCAATTGGCTGTGAGAAACTGTGAAATATTTCGGCGGGTGTGTCGTGTTCTCTTACTAGCGTACTGGGTGATTTGTTATCAGAACTACCTGAAAATGCTTATCACCTCTTTGAGTTTTTCTAGCTTTCAAAAGCGAACATGCACAGTTTTCAAAGCTTACCATTTCCCATTTGAGCTGATACAATGGTATATCGGACTGTGCTGTTCGATGTGAAGTACAAATTGATGTTCTGGAGTAACTGAATTAAAAAGTGGAACACAACATTCCGTGATTGATGAGTACAAGTGTCATAAATATATGCATACATTGCGAGTGATACTAATATAACACAATTAGTTTCGTGTCTCTTTGACAGCGATCATTATAACACGAGGAAATTATGTACTCATCCAACCCAGGAGGTTGTAACTAACTTGACGTCAGTAATAACGTTAATCAGCAAAACATGTCAGTACGGTGCTATGCTGGGCCGCACCCGTATTTAATTGGCCTGTGACCATGACCGGAGAAAAATGGCATACTTTCATATATCAAAACAAGAAGCATGCGCACGATGAATTGTAGAATCACCGATACGTCATTCATGCAGCTGAATTATCAAAAAAATACGATTCGGAGACATGAGGACAGAGGCATCTGTCACGACTTCTGTTTATGATGCACATGTACGTCATAGCCAGGATGAGATGCGAAAGTTGTCTGAACCAAATAAGATAAATGTGGTATAGGCTAGGTCAAAGCTAGACTTTGGCCAAAGACGGATTTCAAATTTTAGCAAGGACGTTCGGGCGGGCGAAAAGACTCTCTAATGATATACAGGAACAAAAACTGAAAGGCCTCAACCGTTTACTTCAGTGTTAACATCGCTAAAAGAGGAGAAGTTTTGACTCAATTACTTAAGTTTCTAGGCCTAGATGAAATATTTTCTGGTGGCCACTGCACAACTGGAGCTATCCCTAGATAATTTTATAAGTCATGATTATTCCGACGACAGGCAGACTTAACTTTCCAAGTGTTTTTCAGTGCACCAAGAATTGTCAATTGTAAGAAAGGAAGTTAAACATTTCGATAATCTCACTTAAACGAAATAGCCACGGTCGTGAACTTTGGGAGATTCAAATTCACTGGCTTGAGAGTACTTACAAAGGCTAGGTATTAGTAGGTTGAACATCAATCACATCTGATCGAAGCCTTCGCATTCAGATAGGTTTCTCAGTCAGCCTCTTTGGAACAGAAGCATTAAACTCGAGTTTAGCTCTCATTAGAGCACTACTGATGAGCTCCGGTTGTTCTGTCAACGAAGATATTACTTAATGGTGTTGTGACTGCAGAAAACACCTGTCTTGGGAAGGTGTTTATTGTACGAACTCCGGTGAGAGTTATATTAAAACAGAGAACCAAGAACACGTACACTCTTTTTCACGGCTGACGTGCGTTCACAAACTTCGGGTAGCAGTACGTCATTATTCACCGTGGTGGCACTTTCCCCACAGCGCACACACACTATCCCAATAGCCGCTTCTAGTTCATCGTCTTCCTGACGTTGATACTTGCCCTTTAGTTCCCGAATTTACTGTACTACTTTAAAACGAGGTTGTCTGTTATACAAAAGTGATGTCATATGTTCCAAATTTTTACCGCTCAGTTTTGCCCCTGCTTATGATTAATAAACATACGATATGCCGCCTTCAACGTGTTCTAGTTTGTTCACTCATCCCAGGCTGTGCACAATGTCAGGTTGTTGTGTTTACTGGTGCTGCAAAACGACGATGGGAAAACGAGTACTGTATTGACAGTCGCAAGCGCGAAAGTGAACAAGCATGTGCATGAACCAACGCGGTAAACGATTGGTAGTTACACAACAGCGTATGACAAAGCAACCAATCATGTGCATGACTCAGCAAGTGTTAACACATGTCAATCGATCAGTTTGGTCGGGCGGAACAAAGCAGGTGGTAATGAATGTGAAACAGTTCGCCCGCTATGTTACAGGTAACAGGAACGTGCAGTCGAAAACTTTTGCTAATTGACAGTCAAGTGCTGTACTCAATTATCTCCGATTGCCCTGCTAATGTCTGTTTGTTACCCACTCTTCATCGGCAATTGAACATGTTGCCTCCTAACAGCTTTAGTGGACTGCGTTATACAGTCATTCCAGACAAACCACAGACTGAAAGTTTGAATGTTGAAACCCTCTAGTTCCGAATAGCATCAGAGATGAATCAAAGTGTTTGTTAATTGAGAAAAAATAGTATGTAATCTTGCGTGAACAAACCAACTGAAGCGCTTACATTATATTCTCTCCGGTTCGATACCACCCGCTTCCTTTACTTGCGGTTTCCTTTTCAGAGAAGAACAGAATCTTCATTCCTTCAAAACAGATAATTTGGCAATGAGTGTAGACGGCGGTTTACTTTTTCTAGATGTACGTATTATCACTAGACAAGTCAAACAACAGGCTCAAATGATTTATGTGATTCAACTTTAACTAGAAATCCTAGTTGTGAGTTCATCGATTGGAATCAACAAGAAAGTTACACTAAAGGATTGAGCATCCTGTGGATTACCCGCAGGTGAATATTGCCCGGTGTTTGCGTACGATCATTTGGTTGTCTGGTTGGGAACCAATGACACAGGAGTCTAGGCAAGTGCCACACATAAAGCAGACCAGCACTCACGTCACAGTACTGGCATGAATATGCACTAATCCTGTCGTTCACTACTTCAGACTGTCCCTCAAGTTGGTGGTTAGCTAGTTAAGTTTATATTAATTATCATTGCTTAACACAAACTCATCTGCTTTTTTCAAAAAACAGGACATCACTTTTAGGTGACCGAGACGTATGTATGAGACAGTTAAACTCACCCTTGGAATACAAGCTTGTTGGTTTTGTGAAGTTGACAATGACAAATCGGTAAACAACCCCTGGGATTGCATTTCGGACAGCAAAATAAAACCACTGCACATGCCTTCGAGTATACAAGTCCGGTTTCAACGTCAGTTCATAGTCGTACAGGCCACTGAAATCGATGGTGGAGTAGGTGAACGCGTCTCAGAAACTTGCAATGAAATAAGTTGCAATAAAGATACGAATTTATCCTTTTAAACACATTTCTGAGCGCTTTCACGATTATTGAATAGTCCTCAGGATGCTACAGGAATTGATCGCAGACGTATAGAAAGACATTTATTCACATCGCGGGAAATTCTGTCAGCATTTTGCACAAAGAAGGTCAGTCAGTCTGTGAAATACCTGATGCAGTTTTCTGTAGCTGACACATGAACGTTGGGCTACGTGAGTTTATTCAGGAAAATGAAACATGTATGTGTGTAAACAAATTAAGAACGAGAACACGGTTGATCGAATTAGTAAAAAACTGAAAAAAAATCTAATTTGTCCAAGTCAGACTTTAGTAAACTCAGTTAACGATTATTGTTGCCACAAATGTGACGTGATGAACAAGGGAGAACTGATACCCTGTACGTCGTCATTACGAATAATGTTCGAATATCCGGCGAGTTTGAGGAGGAGGAGGAACGCTTTCAGGAGAATAAAAAGTTAGATGAAAAGACATCATTGCTTCCAAATGAATATCTGGAAGAATGACGTGTAACCACACAATAGTCAGCAGTGAGACATAAATACAACCGAAAAGTACCAGACAGTAAAAGTGAATGTTTTAGCGAACAAAACAAGTGAGCGGTTGAGACAGACTCTCGTAATCACCAAGTAAAGAATGAAAGGGGTCGGAATTTGGAAGAAATGTTTATTGTGACACACGGATAAAAGAATACGTAATTCATGGTACTTGGCTTTGGGGTACCGTGAAGGGAACTGAACATTTGTGTAAAGTAGAGAGATGACAGTCAACTATGTTGAGAGCAAGCTTCATTTTAACGAGCCTCTGTGTTACATTCAAGCAATTCTGGGTCAAATTTTTGAAATGTAACCAGCGCATCAGTTCAGTAATATGACAACAAGGTATGTTGGTTCTGTCACTATGTGCATTTGTACACGTTAATTGAGCGTTAGCAGCATACGCATAAATGGAAGTTTCATTAAACGATGGTGAACCAGAAGTGGATACTATGAGTGTTGAGAATTGTAATTTAAAGTACATTTGATTGAAGAAGTAGTCGCTGAGCCGTCTTAAGTAAGTGGGATTTATATTTTCAGCTTAGAAAGACTTGAGGAATTTGCTGTCCAGGTTGTAGGTTGCAAAAAAGGCATCGACCTCTCTGTAGAGGTCATGAATATATATATTTCAATAGTCTGTCCAGCCCAATATGTGGCTGATATCGTTTGACTGTACGGTGGAGTAACTCTAACGACCGATTGTGCGAGTTAGAATGTAGACTTTGCCCTATGTCAGTGACACAATCATATCCTAGAAAATAGACTCAAACTGGCTGAAATTGGCTCAGCAATGATGAATACGGACTAAGGGAGATGATCGTATGTTAAATATTCTTCACGAAGATTGAATTATGACAGAAAGACCTGTTATATTCGCCAGAACTTATCAAAACCTTGAACTGTCTAATTATGAAAAACACTCACTTCGTCTAGTTTTGGTAACTTTATTCCAGAATTATCAACGTAAGACAGAGCTGTGTATCGATTAAGCAAATAGCACAATTTCATTATTTTTCGGTAAGCTAATTTTTGAAGCGCTGTTTCAAAAACTGAGCAGGAACGGAAACCTTCTGTATTGTTGACCATCCTTTCTCTTACTTGACTTCATTCAGTCACAAAATTGTATGGCGTTGAACTTTCACCAACTTAACTGGACAACTGTACACGAAGTAGCCGCCTTGAGAATTGACGTAAGTGTTCCACAGAACCAATTTTCCATTATCTCCAATATAATGCACCTGTAACGATAGTTTGTACAGTCCGAACGCTTGTAATTCACATACCTTAGTCGTAGGAGTATAAGTGTCTGCAACAAAACCAGTTAGCAACAATGCAATTCACTCAACTCACACTCCATTCTGTTACTCATCGGATACGTTTGTTTGTTAACATGACCAAGGTTTGTTATCGTGGAGTTGTTTCTTGTGTATGTCCTTTGTGTATACTTCTGCGTACTAAGCACCGAAGCACAGAGAGAAATCAGGCGATTTCTCAAGTTCGTTTGAAAATACCATTTGTTATTCAAAAAAGTAATGTTTATTTGACTTTCAAGAACTCACATTCTTCGAGCTTGCCCCAAATTTCCGCATTCGAAGCGTGATTCAAATACCAGACTAGGGGGGACTAAAACAGATTGGGCCTTTCTACCGAGCAGCTGCGAGCTCGATGCAATCGCTTCCAACATGACCGGGGTCCAGCGTGAACTGGTGTCGCAATCGTAGACCAGTCTGGGTTCTTTCCATTCCACGTTCGCGCTTCCGTTCGTTTTTTCTCTTGTGATAATTTTTGGGACAGCATTTGATATCGCCACTAACGAGTCTTTGGTGGGAAACAGAAAACAGGTTATGCAATTTTCCCCACTGACAACGAATAGCTTCGATTACTTCTTGTTACTGTTGTCATGTATGATTAGTGGGGCAACTTCCTGCATAAAATATTTCGCGGCACATATGTTGGTGCGCCGTCATTAGATTCGGATAAAAAATGTGCTACTGATGAGTAGTCGGGGATTTGGTTTATTTTCAAGTTGACCATCACTCACATTTGATCGCAGCCTTCGTGTTCAGACGGATTTTCCAGCCAGCCTCTTTCGAAAAGAAGAACTATGCTCGACTTTTGCTCTCATTAGAGCTCATCAATAGTGCATATCCTTGCCACGGCCGGGATTTAAACTCGGGCCACACGTTCATGACGCAACCCTGTTGACCACTGTACCATTCACCTCATATTAGACACGACCAAATTATCAACTCTGAACGCTCAACCACTCTCGCTTGTGAGCAATTATCAGGTTGCCCGATTGTCTCGCGAGGAGACACAGTAACTGTCCCGTGAACTCTAATGAGAGCGAAACTCGAGTCTGGTGCTTCTTTTCGAAGGAGACTGCCTGGAACTTGTACCTGAATGCGAACGCTGCGATCAAATGTGAGTGATGGTCAACTTGAAAAATGTGCTAGTCAAATTCGGAAGGAAAGCATGAAGTCTGCGATCGAACTGTCAACTGCGATAGACTAAATTCGTGTAACAATCGTGGTCGAATTGAAATCCTTTCAACCAATCAGATAAGCTTAATAAACGGTTATTATCCTCTGGGGGCGGTAATTATTACCTGAATAAAGACTGTTCCGTTTACTGAAAAAACCAGTCCGCTTTTCAATTAGTCATTCATCTCGATCTGCCTACAAGCTACTAATCTTGTTATATGTCATAATTTCATATACACCAGTTTTGGGTTGCAAAATTGTTGAGTTCTTTAATCGCTTTATCAAAGGTATCTTGAACCTCGGGATTAAGCATCCGGCAAATGTTTTAACGATTTCTGATCCGCATAGTTCTGTATGTGGAGTTTGATTTAAATGCTTCCGAATTTATGGATTATTCACTAAGCCAAACTATGACTCTAGGTTGGAAGTAAGAAATTACCAACATAATTTACTAATCGGCCACCTACTGATTGAAATTTGTTTTAACACTTGAAGACATCACGATCCATCACACTAAGTACCCACGTGTCCCACTGTAAACGAATATTCTGTCAAGCACTGTCATTTGTGGATATCAAGAACATGTTTTTGGGACAAAATCTGTCACCGATTGTTGAAGTTACGTCAGAATTGATAACTCATCGAAGCATTTAGCTTTAGACGGTAACTAGTAACAAGATACAGTTATGGCTATCGCGCATTATAATTTGCTTAACTTACCAAGCACACAGTTGTAAATACTCTGTCGATTGCCAGACATTTCACTTGATTTTCATTTAAAAATGGTTTTTTCACCCAAACAGGTACCCAGTTAGTCGTTATACATATGACAATTCTAATGTATAGATGTCAGTCTCACAAGTAACTAAAACCCACGCTTTCAGCGGGTTGACGGAGTAGCTCAAGTGAGGAATAACATACAGCGAGCAAACGTAAAGTTGTCAAGACGCAATTGTTAGTTACAAATGTACGAGTTCATATTAAAAAACAGTGTCCTGTATTGCGCAGTGGTTCAGAAGCAGTGATTCACAATATACACAGTCCAGCAAATTTGTTAAAAATAAATCTGCGGCCTACTCAGCAGTTGGCGAAAAAAAGGGTTAATTTGGTCTTCGTGTACATATTCAACATCCAAACGTACTTCATAAATGCCTCCGTCTGGGCTTAAATACAATCTACTCACTCCGTACATAGTGTTTGTCTGTTCGCAGTAGCCCCCTGCCATCCGGTCGCGAATGCCGGGGTGCGGGGTAAAGCGGCCCTCGTCCGGTGGGCCAAAATGGTCCATGTCTGTCCCGTACTACACCGCACCAGTCCGCATAGACTGGAGACGTACGATGACCATGTGATTCAGTCTCGCGACTGTTCAGTTTGTTACCAGCGGGCTTTCCAATCGTCATCTGGCTTTCGTCAGATGAAGCAGTTTTCTGTATTTGGGGCTTATCCGTGTTCATCATAGTTTTGGAAAATGTAGCATGTTGGAGTTTGGAATATTCCGAATACACCTGGTCAATTTTTGTCCCGTCCGGTAGTTCTGTTTTTTGACTCAGTGCTGCTAGCAGATATGCCACCCTTGTGGCACTGAAGTAGAATTTCTGTTAATATAATGGTGATCGTGGATGGTGTAGATTCGAAGCATGCAGGTTTGTTCAAACACACTGTGATCCACTCTAAGGGGGATGTAGTGGTTAACGTTTGTAAGATGTTCACGG
Source organism: Paragonimus westermani (assembly GCA_008508345.1). Lineage (NCBI taxonomy): Eukaryota > Metazoa > Platyhelminthes > Trematoda > Plagiorchiida > Troglotrematidae > Paragonimus > Paragonimus westermani. The sequence goes on from QNGE01000451.1 coordinate 276,418, forward strand.
AATTGTATATCACTATGGATTAGCATATTCAGCACTTACAAAGACAGTTCATTGATTTTCAATATGCCATAAAACAGAATCTCGATGGTTTCGGTTACATCTTGAGTCTCATTCATTTTACGTTCGGTGAGTTTGGTTAAAGACTGATTGATTCTAGGTGTATGGTTACCGCTAATTCTATCGCAATCAGTGTGATTGTCCATCACTCTGTGACCGATTTACTCTATTGCAAGAACCCTGCATAGGGTTGAATACAAATATCCGTTGTGAGTAAGAAACGACTCGTGTTGCATAATGGAATTAGAATTCGTGAACTACGTGGTGTCATCGTGAGTTCTTCATCGTCCTGAGTACTTAACTTTCCACTGACAGAAAATTTCGATTCGTTGTTTGAAGAAGAAAAATTAGACACGTAACGAAAACCGTACTAGTTGATTATGCGTGAGTCCAAGAAACTAGATCAGTAATATCTGTAATTTTTGCTTAGTACAGTTTCACTAAACTTGTGGTGATTAAGTGTTCGTAATTACTCGTTTGACTCTCTGGGTCGTTTTGGTTAGTCTTGACTCCATCCACCTTAGCCACGTTGTCGAAGTCCTCTAGTAAGTTCCACAGTTTCCCATCCTCAAATCGCAGCACTCATCTAATATACGTTGGTGGTCTTTGCCACAACACTGGCTGTTTGAATCCAGAATAACTAGAGAACAGTGACTGCTTAGCGGGTAAACCAAAAGAAACTCCGTGTATTCTAGTTTAACAGCAAAAAATATAACCCACATCTTTAATACAAGACCCCGGTGGTTTACATATGTATGTGAAAATGATAACCTCAAACCTACCTTCTGTATGTAGTTAATAGTAAATTTAATTACGTCCGCCCCCTCAAGATTTACTTCATTGAAAGGGCACGATTTCAGTTAAATAGTTTGATTCGCAGTCCTAAGGCTGCGAGTTGCGATGTCATTCTACCTGATTATCCCAGACAATGAGTAACTTTCTCATGAAGTGCTAATTTCATTATGCACATAGTGAACCGTCCAATTTTATCGCACTGTGAGTCATTCTACAGTAGTCACTGTTTATGGTCCAGTTAAGCTGACATGGTGTGAACAGGTCAAACAATGCTGCTCGCTGTTGGCTTTCAGTCTTCAAGGTCCATCTGGTGTGTTATGTGAGATGCGTTGCAAACCTTCTATTTGGAGGACAATACAAAAACGTATATTCGTTCTCGAAAACCAACTTAAATGTACCCGTGAATTTAACGAGTGAGTAAAATTGTTTGTTCTTTACGAATAATAGTTCAAGTATCCGCAGCCTTAGACAAACCAAACTGAAAACCCCAGATGTTTGGCTGTGTCCATCCAGACTAGCTTTGTGTATTAGGGCTCACATAACAAAATGTAAAATTTCTGGTGCTGTGGAGATTTTTGGTGTTCACAGACATGGACCAACCTGTCTTTCTTCATCCGATAACGTGTTAAGACGTTGTAGCAGAGCTGGTCTGGTGAGCACTTTTCGCGATCTGCCTGCTCTTCTAATCCTGTCCAAGTCTTGTCTACCCCTAATGCTTTGCAATTCTTCCATCAATTTAACATCATTTTCTGTAAGAAACGCAAACTTTTCAACTAGGTTTGAACACTTCAATATTTCCGGTTTCAAATAGGATTCAATGTCCCATTCAAAACTGAATTGTTCCCAATTTTCTTGAGCAGATGTGAGTCGTTTTGTGTTTGGCAGCAAAATGTTTTTTAGTGCATGAGATTCAGCAGTGCTGGGTATAGTCGCGAATGTACAGGATTTATTGAGCACTGTACCGTTTGATGTGTACAGCTGAGTACGGTTTGACCATGTGGTGTACGTATCCATACTTTTGGAGCTGAATCGTCCCGACCCCGTGTCCAGTGAATGCACACGCAAAGAATCATTTGGTTTGTAACAGCTCCTCGAGGTTGACAACTGTGGACAGTAACAAATATAGGACGCGTAAATGATTGTGGAAGGTAATTTTTATATCTGATAGAAAGTGAATCTGCCAGGACAATTCGAAGTCGAACTGGATGACACATAGACAAAACAAATTTCATATTAATTTTGGATTCCGACAACTCCAGTGAGGATGAAATAAAATAATAGCTTTTCGCATATGACCATTATGGCAATAACATATATGAGAACATTTGTTTTCCACAATTCGTCTTCGGGCCGGTATGATGATGTAAGGAGATGATAGATTTAGATCGATATATCGATCGGACTTATTATGGGGAATCTAGGCCGATGGTCAATCAGATGGGATGGCTCAATTAGTCCTTTACGCGACTTTTGTCCACTAGCTTAACTGCGCACGTTTGCCGTCGACCTGTTGTATTTGTGGCCATGGTAGATGTAACACCCGAACAAACGGCTCTTGATGACATGACACCAGCTCAGTTGATCTGTTTGCGTTAGCCTCGGTGGTATGTGCTGCTTTCATTCGGACGGCCTTTAATGGGTTACATGACATGATAGTGACCATTTGGAAAGTTGGGTCAGTGTTCACATTCATCCAAATGGGTGACCATAGGAAGTTTGATCGAACGCGTGCCGCTTCACTCCGACAAACGTGGGTGGTGTTCCCGGATCCGTCCTGAAGGCTGGTCGGAAGTTTGAGCAACATAACCTGCCGATTATCTAGTTCAGTCTGTTTATCGAGCATTCTGTAGCACGGTTACTTTTAAAAGGCGCTGGGATGAATAAGAGCTTCTTTCTCATGTCCTACATTTTGGCCTAATGATGAAACACCTAAAACTAGTTTGTTTGCTTAGCGTTCCCTTTTCATTGCCACCTCGGGCATATTCAAGTTACTCCAGTTTTAGGTAGCGTTCTGGTCATCTTTCTGGTGAAAAATCACTCCAGGTAGCCGGTTTCATGGAGCATGTTCACCTCAAATTTATGATGATTGTCTGGCATATCAGTTGAACAAGTATGTGTGCTCCGTTAGTCAGGCAACGCATTAGATGTCCATTTTGTTTTAGAACTACAGATCTGTGGAAGCTGACCTGCTGATGCATTCTTCCAGATAATCCTGCGTTGAACATTGACGTCCATCCGCTGGTTTGAAGGAACATCTAGGGAGGATATCTGGATTTCAGTATCTTCTTCGAATGTGAATTTAACTGATCACCGGATAGATTCATATTGAGCACAGCTCGTTAGAGACCACTTTATAGTCTAGTTCTTGTCACACCCCACTTCTCTAAATATTAGCGTATGACAGACTTGAACGTAATCGTTGCCATTCGCATCACGTTAACTTAAGTTTCCACAACAGGCAGTGCGATCATTTTCGAATACGTCATGTTGGTTTCAGTAACTGGAATCGTAACCGTTATGTTATTCCAATATGTGTTTGGGATATCCAGAAAGCAGAAAGTAGAATCCGTACGAGTAGGTTCATAAAATTTTAAATTATCCCAGTCTAACCAGCCGCCAGGTGATTGACTACGCTTTATGGCTAAGAGCATTAAACCACACCGGATGAATAAAGGATAAAAACGAAACGGTTATTGTATGAAATCTTCTGAGCATGAGAGTTTAACAGTCTTTCAGTGCGATAATGAGGACCACAAGCGTATCTATCTCACTATTCGCTGAGGATATCGATAATTATTCAGTTAGTAGTAAGATACAACGATGAACATAAAATGAAACTCACAATTAATTGCGCCTTTCACGTGATTGTAGACGATTTGGCCAACTTCTGTCAGGAAAAATCGCTATACTCGAGTTTTGCACTTGTTCGGACTCGTGGCTGATGCATATTCATCCAAAGATGGAACAGAGGTCAGTAATGTTATTACAAGACACCGAGGCCGGAGTTCAAATCCAGATCCTATCGAGGACATTTTCTATTAACTTCCTGATAAAAAGTCTGAACCTGGAACGGTCAGACCGTCCTGTGAACGCAAACCCGTTATTTCTGACCATAGTATACCCGTTTATTGTGCAGTTACCTCTGAGTGAAAAACGATATTTTGCAAGCAGATGCGACTCACAAGTACTTACCAGCATATCTAACACAGCCCTCCAGATTCACCTCCAGTTCAGTTCACCAGATCAATACTCCCATTTTGTGACTTATGTCAAACAGTCAGGGCAGATGTGCGTGCACTCGTGCTTACCGAAAGTGTACGGCGGATTGTACCGATTGAACTTCACGCCACTTAATTCCTCGGTCATCGTTATCCAAAAGCAAACTAAAAGCGATCGAATGTGGTCAAATGGCCTTAAATAGAATAGAGGGGCAAAATATCTTGAGTCCAAAAATTAAGTGTCCCCGATGATTTGCTAAAGGCCTCTGATACGTCGAATTGATGAGCGTAGACGACTGTCCGTCTTATGTAAATGTGCATACACTTTCCAAAGACGGACGTGAAGGGGTCGATAATCACAAGTGAATGCCGTTAACGGACGTGTTGTTTTTCAGAAAAAAACGTTTGCTTCGTCTTCTGTGCTTGTCTCAACAATCGTTTCGGCCAGGTGACTCATTGGTTAATTGGGCTAATTCAAATTTTTGAATAGGCCACATTTCCAAAGTCATAATTCCTTAATTGACCAAATGTCGCAATCGTTTAAAATAACGTATACATAATAACGTAAAACGATGCACCCACGCTGTAAACTTCTTCTACGTGTTTAGCAGGGTCTAGCTACTTTTTGAACGGTCTCAAAACGAGTCACGTCATCGAGTGACACTGTTCCTTGTTTACTGCTCAGTAAACCGTTTTTCAGGAAGTGAAGCCAAACTGTACCACTAGTCTGTTCCACAACCTCTGACTGGTTTCTAACTAGCACCCGTTCACTCACTTGATTTAAAGACTATCTTAACAGAGGTTATTCCTGGAAACCAAAACGTCAAGATTAACAGTATCACTAGTTCCAAACACCTCTGTCAATAACATTTTCACTAATCTGATATCTGCCTCCTCTATGTAAAGTTAGAAGTTCTTTACCGGCTTTTAAGAAGAATCAAACTGAAGATTATCAACAATAACCTTAAACGCACTATGAATGCCCACATACAAACTGCACGAATGCGATTGGCTGAAATACACTGCTGTCTTCTGTCAATAGTCGAAAACTTGGTATTGTTTCATGTCATATTTGTTATTCTATATGATTCTACGAACGGGATCTATATCGATCTCTTGTGGAAATCTCCACTGGATCTCAGTAAGTGCTCTTCAGCACAACTTCTATCACTGCAGCTAGGAGCTTTAACCGCGGATTTCGATTGGGAAGTACCATCGTGTAAGCGTAATCAAATTTATGTCGAGAATTTTATGCATCAGTTTCGTGAGCTTCCACCAGCCTTTGCTGAAAACCTAGGCTGGTGAAAACAGGAATGCACTGGTATAGCTTATGGATTCATCATGATTCCTACCGACGGCTGGTTCCTTATCACTGGTTAGCACCTGCAATCGTTAAGAGAATTTACATCAAAAGACGTGGTAATACTTGGGCTGAACAAGAGCCCTGCAGCAGTCACTTTAGGCCGAATAAATACACTGCAATATTGTCAGTATCGAATGGTGAATCGGAGCTTCAACGAACGGACAGAGTGGACAGTGTCAATGAATGATTAATTCATCTGAGCTATCCATAACGACTTTTAAAGCAGTTGGAGACAAACAAGTTTGGAATCCCATTTAAGTCAGTTTGGAAGCTGCCAAACATCATCATCATCATAGACACTAATGCTTAACTGCCACACAACCATGAAGAAAAAGCAAACCATATATAGAAAGAAAGAATGAAAAAGAAAGGGACAAGAAGGGACCTAACTACTGAAAATGACTACGTCCATATTGAAACATTCACCACCAAGGTGCCTATACACTGCAAACAAACAACCGAGCTGCAAGTGAGAGTAAGGCGTCACTAGCAAGACAGCTTCCTTACGGCTTTCACTGTCCCGCGTCATTAGATGCACTCGCATCACAGACAACTCGGTCAAACTCCCCCTATTTTAAGCTGACGCGCTGTCTAGTCACTACTGTGACTCCACTCAAGTTCCATTAAACATGTTTTCTGAAAAAATGTTTTCTGAAAAAATCAATCTCGTTATTGAACCGATGTACCAGTTTCAAGTTCAGCCACTGTCTACAAACGTGCAGCTGCACGAAACAGCTGGTTACATTAATGCGTTCATTGAAATGAATCGCATTAAGTTGTCATCCTCGACCGATATGCTGAAGCAAATTTTTGCTGTTTCGCAAAGGAACTCAATTAAACAAACGTTTAACACAGTTGTACTTCTTATAATCACTCGAACTTGAAAAGTACCAGTCTCTTCAATCAAAGGGGATCGTCCTATCGATGTCAGCTTACATTGCGTTTATCAGCTTATGTGTCACTGCCGGGGAAGTTTAACAAACAGAGCTGAGAAATGTCTTATCACTAGATCGAAAGAACAGATGTCTAACTGTGTGCAGGAGTCCGTGTTATCAATGAACGATAATGTTCTTACAACACGTGAGCAACCGCTTTCTTCATTCGCAAGATACTTCTTGTCCGTGGGTCACACTGTCAGTCCAGCGTGTACACTGAGAATCCAGGTAAGTTTTTCGAACCTAAGATTTTTACGGTTTGTTAAAGCGGTTGTAGTTAGTTCACTTAAGCGAGCTCTGTGTACTCACAAACAAGTGTACGCGACCTTGGCGGTTTCACCAAGCTGATGACCTTTCCAAACCCAGCGATTAGCTACCCACATACATAGGCTCTGTAAGTGTTTGGTGCAGAAGGCCATTTATGCTGTCGCAACGATGGTACTGATGCTTGTGTCCATCGTCTTTCCTGTTCCAACAGTTCTATCCAGACTTCGGAACGAAGCCAATTGCTTTTAGTTTGTTTTTGTGTCCGGCATAGTTAGACCACTTTTGCAATTTTCCTTACATTCCTCAGGGTGGGAGAATGCCAGATAGTGATCCCGGTGGCATATGTGTAATTGTGTACCGCGTCTCATTTACCCCGTGTTTAGTTTCATGTTTACAATAACCTACCAGATCACCTGACAGAAACGTTCACTAGAACAGTCAGAACAAGCCGTCAGCGTCTAATCAGTAAGTCTAAACAAATAACGAGGTGCATCCACTAATCACATCCTTTGGGCCCCTACCGGCTTGAGAGTAAATAACATAACCCTCTGAGCGAATTGTGCACTGGTACACGTCACATTCGAGTAAACGGTCTAAATTACCACATTATTAAATGTAATAAAACTTACTATATTTGTGGCTGTATACTTAGAATCACTGGCGCCATTGAACCAACGTTTTACTCGGTTCAGCGTGGTTGACAACAGCAAGTCTTCTTCCGTCATGTTACTTTCCATACAAGGTTTGCCCATGGTTTTCTTAACTGGTAGCGACCTCGCGTCGGTCGATCTTAAAGCCCGCATCAAAAAGTGCTCCTTTCCGGTCGCCTCCGTCATTCGCCAGTGCTTTTGAACCACACGTGTTTCTGGATGTAGCCTCAAATCGATTGTATTGTAAAGCGTAGATCTTTTTGGCGCATCCTCCAGGATGATCATCCTTGAACCACCGACTGATTCGTTCATCTTTGTCACCGTTTCTCTGAAACGCAGCTGTTCTTCCGACCGATTTTTTGAATTGTGAGCCTGCTTAGCAGTCTGCCGCTGAGTTAGCTTGACTAATGGAGGAGTATGCACAGCCTCACGCACACGTCGATCCAGCTCAGCTTTGAGTGCACCTCGAAGTTGGTTCTTCCAAGATTCGTAGTCTGTGGTATTATATTTATTTGTTTACACATAGGTGGTTAGGTTATCGGAAGACTATGGCGTGTTAATGAGTATAATTCATTTTTCACTAGTGGTATCCCTTTGTCTCCATCAAAACAAAATCGGGATAGAAAGATTTGTTTCAGATCCCATCAAACGACAACTTACATGTGTATTTCAAAAATTTTTCTGATCTAATCTGCATTTTTTCGGTGGAGTACATAAGCGTGGTTAGTTGAACCCAATCTCCCAAAACGCATTCACCCTCGATATTTGGGACAAACTAATTACTTATCCAAGACATCTACTTTAAAATGCATGCATTCTCTAAGTAACATTCAGATGAATGATACAACCAATGCATACCACTGTACATTCGGCATAGTGTCACAACAGTTATAGTGGGACTCTCGAATAAGCAACGGAAACATGTCCGTAAAGTGTAATGCCAAGACAACTTGCCTAAGCTTGCTTTCGCCCGATATGTTCACGTTGTGGTCCCAATATAACCGGACGGTCCTCTGTATGGGTAAATCTGAATAACGCTTTCTGCTAAGAAGCACAAAACCGGACGGTATTTTCACAATTCTCTGCACCAACGGAATTTATTTTCCAATTTTCAAGGAATACAGTCATCTTCCGGATAATGAAACTTCAGATATTCACAAGTTTGTAAGAAAACTGCCTCTTTTAAGTGTATTAGTTGCTAATCTAAGAGGTTACACAGCTGGTAAAGATCTGTTCGCTTGTTGCTGCATTACCGACTGAGTAAACCCTGACAGTTATTGCTGCGTTGTCTAGACAGTACACATCCTCGTTTATCCACTAGGTTTATCGATCAGTCAGCTATCCAGGTTGACTTCTGAGTAAAGCTTGGCTGCCGGTTTCTAGGAGATATTTTATCATGTGAAATTTTGCACATAGAGAGGCCTCAAGTAAGCTGCTGGGCATAACTGTCGTCAATCAAGCGTGTAGTCGCATGCTTTTATCAGTATGTTTGGATTGCAAGCTAATGTGGCCAAATTGGTTGAATTCACATTACTCAGAGGATAAGATTCGAGCCTTTAGTAAAATCTGAATATTGTGATCGGTTTGTGTCAAACCTAAACCCAATGTCGAAGATAGTGAATTAAGATGGAGTATGAAGCGTTATTGACTTAGACAGGCAGACGCGTTTAAGAATATTGGCATCAGACGCTCGAGAATTAATGAATAGCGAAGCAATCAAAAAAGTTCGGGATACTCATTGTTACATGTGTTATTTTACTTTCTACAGATGGTGAGAAATTTTGCTGTCAGTGTCACTCGCAAACTGTGGATAGTAAGACCATTGAGGTATCTAAAAGTCTTT
>QNGE01000452.1:0-23554 GCA_008508345.1 Paragonimus westermani
GAAAGCTGTCTATACTTTGAGCAAACAGACAAAGGCCGCAACTCGCACCCCCGACCTGGCAATCCACCACAATAAGACTATATCTAGAACATTCGTAAGGCCGTGTGACATAATACACAAAAGGATTGCTTTCTCATTTTACTAAAGACGGTCATCTCGTGTGCTACCTGGGGAAGGTTTGCGGCAGAAAGATATGTGGACTTATTTTCATGATCACCATAAAACACTCAGTCACACTGATGAATAACCTTCACCTTTCAAGAGGAGGGCAAGACATCCTGTGCTTTAGAAGTATTGCGGGTGCAGTGAACGAGAAACAGACCGCCTGATCAAATCTGCCATGTCATCCTGCAAAAATAAGTGGAGTCTTCCATTCGGATTTGAACAACTCACCAACTTGACTTCAACATAGTTGAAAAGGAACGTGTTGGTGGGAACGCGCAAACCGTTCTCACTTGTTTACCGACAACACGAACAACTATGGGCGAGCGACGCGAGTAGAAACCCTTTCCATTTGCCTTTGAACTCCAAAATACAAAGATCAGTGAAAACACTGACAATTCGGACTTCTAATGGACGATGTATTTGGCCCTCAGACGCCTTTCGAAGTTACACAGAGCACTTGCCTGTATTCATACAAATAAACGGCCTTGTGACCGCATGGGCGTGCCATGATGCATTTGAATATCACACCGATTCATATACCAGTGGCTGTTTGAGGTATCGGAACTCTGGCGACAGATTCGTGTTGTTCCGGTACGGCATAAGATAAGTCGAGCATCTTTTAGTCGTACGAAGGAATTCGCGGGTTAACCTACAGCGGATGTTACTGGCCGTCGTACCATATCAATCTACCGTCTTGGGAGCACTCACTTGGCGGGTTGTGCGTGTTGGCAGTTGTTGCTACAGGTTTCGCCTGAGAGAAACCAAACGTATCTGTCATGATCGTCAAAGGTACTTGTGTTTTACCCGGTGGTTTTCCGGTTGTAACCATGGGTTAGAGATGTTTGGCATGGCATATCCAAAAGTCTTTTCCGACTTGGGGTTCAAAAATAATTGTTCGTTTCCCTCCGAATTCGACCCAGTAATTATTTAGCAAAATTGTTGCGATAATCGCGCTCTGAGATAGTTTGGTTAATATTGAAATGTTTGCTCGATAGTGCATCAGTAATGTTTCCAACACTCATGCTTTTTGAAAGGCACAATTGAACGTGTCCAAAAAGCGCCTCGCCTGGTCATTGGGCTGGGGGCGATAAGGCAGTAGTCAGATTTGATCGATGCCATTCTAACGACACGATTCTGCAAACATTGGAAATGTAAGTTGCATTCCAGTATCACCAGCCAGCGTTTTTAGACATCCGAATCGGCTGTAAATTCTCAGAAGTTGCGGAATGGTTAACGCTGTGGTAGCAGTTGGCGTCAAGACGACGTTTGCCCACTTGGAGTGGGCGTCGGTGACAATCAGGAAGTTCTGACTTTAGGGAGGTCCCAAAAATCCCAGTGTACTCCCGACCGTTGAGCTATAGGGATTGGCCAAGATTAAGGTGGAGTCTTCAGGATCGTTTTGGTCTCGAAAGCGCAACCATGGCAACATCTAACTAGTTACTCCGGTCGTTCTTCCATGTCAAACCAGTAGTCGGCTGCGACCCACTACTTTAATTCAGTTGATGTTCAGACGACTGGTATGAATTTGGCGACTCACTCTGTGTTGAAGTTCTGGTGGGATAACAATACGTCCTCCGAGCTGCATACAACCATTGAGAGTTGAAAGCACGGAATGTCTCCAGAGGAATTGTGCCAAACCGCTTGGTAATCCTTTATCCGACCAGCAGTTCGGAAGATGTCATTTCACTAGTTGCAATATTCCGTCTCTATGGGTTGTTTCTTTAATCATCTCGATGATAACGGATTGTTCAGGTGACTTCCAAAAGCATTCGGTTTGCCTCGATCTCGAAGGACACCGCCGCAATCTCAACTTTTTTTGGATCTGGCGTCTGCTAGCCAATCAGGTTGGAGAGAGCGTCCTCCCGTTCAGCGCTCGTCGTTAACGTATACCTGGGATTTAAGTCGCAGTTCAGCAATGTCCTCGTGTATCGTTGAAAATGGTTGGTTGTGTTGACCGGAATACCCTTCTTTGTTCCGGGAATAGGGATCAGCGGTTTGTGATTTGTCAGTGAAATGCAGTGGCGACCGAAGAGTATCTTCTCAGCGAAAATGGTGGCGAGTACTTCTTTTTAGATCTGGCTGTAGTTGTCCACTGACGGTAAAGAGTGATTGCCTTCCTGGGACCCACTAGGGTCGAGGTTCAAGATGGCAGATCCCACTCCATAGCTTGAAACGTACGGTGGGACCACGATTTCGAAATTGGGTCAAAACACATCTTCAATTTGCCATATTTGAACTTTATATTCGTTTTGTTAAACAAGTTCTGGTAATCGGTGGACCAGGTTGTTTACGTAGCGGCGATATTCCTTGTGACCTTATGCATTGCATTTCTGGCCAAGCGTCAAGATGCACTTTGGTTTACAGCAAAAGATCTCTATCAATGCAATTTGAGTCCTTGGCTATCGGGATTGTAGGATTCCTCTTATTATAGCCGGCGTGTTTATGGTTCATGGAAGCGTGCACTAATATGACGTTCGAAAGTGTCCACAGAAAATTTTCAGTGATTATCTGTGGTTATCGCATATTCCCAAGGTTGAAACGACACCGAGGATTGTAGAATAGATGAGATGATTTAAAAATCAACGGGAAAATTGTAGCCAAAAGTAGGATCAATACGAGCCATGTATATACGAACCGATGGCGGATAATGTGCTTGGTTATCGTGTGGTCACTCAGTTTAGCATATATCGCAAACAACTATAATAGACTTATTTTTCTTCCGCCCTAGTGCTGTTTTGATTAACACTCCTTCTGGCACGTATGTTTGTTTCCATTATTTGTGTGTATAAACTAGTTCCTAATTATCCCACACACCTGGCTTCCTCTCAAAAAGTTCATGTCACTTTCCAGGAAACTTCTTGAATACCGAGTTTTTTTTCACCCGCTAGTGGTTAGCTTGCAATGCTGAGTCCTGCTTTCCATTCATGTTTACAGACCGACCAGTTTTGTTAAATCCATTCCAATCTGTGAAGAGTTCAACCCCTCCCGTCCTGAGCTGCAGCGCCGGCACCGAAACTGCAGTTATCGATCTGAATCTCGTACCTCTGCGCGTTCTCCTGGACAAAATCGTCTTGCTACCGTTGACATCTTAGTAAGTAACTCATTTTTACCGGTTCACGTGTCTTTTGTCAGTAAAAAACGAAAGATTTGATAATGCGAAACTGACCCAATTGCGAATTCTCTTCTTAGGAGGATAAGCTGTTTGGATTAGCTTATTGACTTGATAATGAACGACTTCGGTGCACAGAACAATCTACCTCGTATACGCTAGTGGCCTGAGGGAGTGAGAATTTTCATATGTACAAGGATGCTACCCCCATATATGACTCATCCATGTGGCGTTGTGAGCCCGTGATTCGGGATTTCGCTTACTCCAAGAGTGGTGTGGAATAGTCTGGAAGAAGAAAACTTCACAAAAGTTGTTAACACAATGCTAATCAGAAGAAACGGTATTAATGCAAGCATTCCATTGACTGCAGCACATTGCCACCTCAGATAGGGTTCGTGTTAAGTGATTTGACTGATCCTAAGGATTTCAGCGGGGCAGGTGACACCTGCCCACCTTAATTAGTGGAGTAATCAGAGTACTCATATTTCTTCATCACGTTCTTGATTGACCAGCATGAAGTTTTGTCCAACGGTTGGTTATCTCAGTACATTATGCTCGGTGCTCGCATCTTGCAGACTTTGAATGTTACTGTCACGTTTAATGTTTCGTTTTTCTGACGTTCTATTGGTATCTCAATGGCCACAACGCCTTTATTTCATCATTGTGTTGCGGGCTCAAGTTTGGGTTACCGTAACTAGCAACATCCATGTTTGGAAAGCCTGGCAATATCTAACTCCCTACGCGCGATCTGACACGTCATGTGGTAGCAAGACTGAAAATGTCCAAAGGACAAAATGGCTGCCGACGCCTTAACTGTCGGTGTTTTTGTTACGACCCCTTGAGAGAGGAAGGCAAGAACGAAACACAAAGACCGCGAGCAGTACCTCGATTACGAACGAAACGCAACGATATCGCAAACGACACTAATAATCGGAACGCAAGTACTCGGACCCAACTCTTGCAACTTAGAATCTCCCAACAAGAAAGGAAAAAGTCGGCCTTCAAACGAGCTTTATTTGCTGCTCAACCCGAAGGCAAAACAGTGGCTCAAAACGGCTGTATTTATAGGTTTTCGGTGCCCTTGGTCCTAGGACATTGAACGGACCAATCAGAAGCAAGCGCGCGAACTCGAATCTTCCAGAATGATGGCGGGCATTCGAGTTCTCAAAATAGGAGCATCTATTTCCCTTGGGAAATATGACGAGTTTTTGGGAAAAAGTGCTTTTCCCAACAGTGTTGGCTAGCAAGATTAGGCTTTTCTAGCTAGGTGGATGTGTGATTTTCCTATGAAACCACCACTTTGCGCTGCTCTGCCTCATTCTACGACTTAAGGTGCAACACCTTTGCCACATCCAGTAACCTTACTGATTCTGAGTTGAGGTATTGCTCGGTGCCGTAAAATTATGTTGGTCATAACTTCAGCTGTTTGTGCACAGTGCAGACATTTTCGGGCCAACGCACAATTGCTGTGAGCATGTGACTGCGCATATTCTGTTTCTGACTGACTACTTTAAATTTGTTGCAGAAGAGCCAACAAAATGTAAACAATAACCTATGGCTAACGAATCAAAGCGTTGATAAAACTAGTTCAATTCGCCGGTCACCATTGGTTTTGGTCACGTTCCACGCGCATAAGAAATGATTTGCAAAGACCTATCATCCTTATATGCAACCGTTTGAGCCTCATCAAAGGTAACGGGGTTGAGCACATGATTTCCACGACTATCCGATTGTCATTGTGTCTACTTGAGGCTACAACGATTTCATAATCTTCTTTTGTGACAGCATGATGTTTGGGCAGCCGTACGATACCGTCCGCTTGGCTGCACTGTCGTACGTAGATTTTTAAAGCTAATGTCTTTGCCCTGAATAATGATAGCCCATCTATCCTGGATACCAAAAATGCGATAACTCCAAGTAACATTTAGAGTTAGTTGAAGGTTGTCTACACTGTGTTCATGTTTCTGACATGCTCATCTGAACCCACCACTGTGGGCTACGAGGTACAAGCTTTCTTACCATTGTACGACTTTTCCTGACCATTTCCGTCCCGTAGTAATTGTTTTCTAGCTCGTGTTCGTCGTTTCACCCTTTTCTTATCTCTCATTTTTTATCTCTTATCGGCTCACGAAGAAAGAAAACACACTAAATGCATTTGCTTTTTCTTGCGAAATGGTCTACTTAGGCATGTTCGCTGAATTCAACGCGTTTATGCATCCATATTAAATGTGCACACTTACTCGCCAACACCTTTATTTTGCGCTCGGTATGCTTAGCTTATGATACCGGCTGATTGGACGTTAGAACGGTGCAAACAGGTTATATGCAGCGGATTGGAGGCTAAAACCATGGTCGGTGGCAGAATCTTTGTCTACTGGGTAACTGTCCACTGGAAACGGTACTTGTCAAAAAACAGTAACGATATGCAGAAGTGTCCAAGGAAAACTAAGTTATTAAGATAACACTCGTTGTTTACCACGCATTATTCTGTCAACGCGAAATGGCAAAGGACGAAAACGAATGTCACCTAGCCGGGATAAGGATTCAATTTGCATTATGCGAGTAAGCCAATCAGAGTGCGACGAACAACCGGTCGGTATAAAGAAATGATTAATCTAAAGCGAGCCAGTCTCTGGAGACGTCAGAATGTTGCAGAGACTTCCTTAATAAAATCTTACTGCTCATATTTGGTCATAGCTTTTATATTGTGCTAGATCCCTAGCGTCGATGGTTTTCGATAGTGGTCACCAGATTGTTGTTTCGCTGTTTCATTAGTGCTCATCAATAACGCATAGTCCTGACCAAAGAAGATTGACGTAGAGAATCCTACTAAAAATGTTTAGCTCATTTGTTAGAGATATGACGCACAAAGTTCACGAGCTAGTGTGGCCTTCCGTACTAGTCCAGTCATCCGTAGTGCCCGCGTTGAAGTCTTATGCGACTGTCCGTTGCACCATCAGACCCTCAATTAAACATTGTGAACATATGTTGCCCATTATTCTTAGGTGCTAGCTCAATGTTGTTTGTTAATTATTGTCAGTTTTTCTCCGGGATGAATTTACGTATTAGAATTGTCTTCTCTGGCACTGTTCGAATTTGCACATGATTTCTCCTTTTTTCGCCTATAGCATTCAGTCCATCGACAGGGTTCTTTGTGATCATATTTTATACAACCTTGGTCTGATGGAACATTTGAACTGCTTGCGACAAGTGTGCTTTCTGGAAAACGGAACATTTGCACAGTTGCTTTGCGATGGCTTGTTTGAAGTGGTACGTACTCTTTCTTTAACCTTACGTAAGTCGCATCGCTGACAATTGGATTTTATTGTCGACAACTGCGTAACATCTTGTTGCTATTTGTCCATTTTGCCATTTTCTATCCTGGTGTTGGCTCAGAACGTTTCATGGAGCTATTAATTAGTTCACGTGGTTTTATATACTATTGACGACCGGAGTAGCTTTGCTTAAAAATACACAAATCGCAGTTGTTTTGACCACTAAAATATCGAAAGAAATCGTATTCATGTAAGTCTAGAAATATCACATTTTTTGAAACTCATTCTAAAAATTGGCCGACAGATTTGAAACGTTGAGTTCCTCTCAATCACTTCATCGAAGCATAAAGATGACTTACGTTACGATGTTACTCGTATCATTTGTGAACGTAAAACACGCAGGCTGTACAAATCAAACAAATTGGACACACACTTAGTAGACACGCTTACAAACATAGGCATTCTGTAGGGGAGACCACGGCAATCTGGTAATTTGCCTAGCTACACAATGCTAGCTCAAACGTACGAATAAGCGTCGTTTCGCAAGAATCCAGTAACTTCGAATGTCTGTCTCACAACACGAGTTAACTGCGTTAATGTGATGACCTGCTGTCGTGAGAAGTTTAGCAACCGATGATATTGGATTATGTGGGTGGCGCGCCATCAACTGTTTCATCCACTTCGGGGTGTGTTCGCCACTCAGTATTTTAGTCATCGGTCTGTTCTGCCTCTTTAAGCACCACTACAGCTGCAAGTGTACTGGTACAAAACATAGAAGACAGATGAATTTGACGAACTGCGTTCGTGATTCTGGAGAGCTGGCCTTCTGCATGTTTTAACGTAAACGAAATGCTAACATATTTCAGCATATCTTCTTATTGTTCTAATGACCTTATGTAGATTTGCACTGTTACCCAAAACAATGTTATACTGATAGGTAGTTTGGCAGATTTGATACATTAGAGGAGACCCAATTGCGAAAAATCTGGACTTCGGCTAGATTCGAACCAGCGATAGAAACATACCCAGACGTGGCAAATGCCCTACTAGCTGAGTCGAAATCCAAATCTTTCGCAATTGGGTCTCTTAGTGTATCCAATCTGTCAAATTACTTATCAGTACTACAATTTCAGCGCTCACCGATGACTAGTGGGGTCCAGTGTGATCTGCTCGAAAAGTCCTGCCTCAGCGGTCAGTCTTCTGTATTATTTGTTAGATTCCACATGACAGTTAGTTGGATGGGTAACTAGGCACGGATGTAAAATTACTGAGCTCCCAGCGTGGCTTCTTACCTAATGTTATGTTCATTCCCATAGTCGTGGTAGCGACGCCCGGTTGTTTTTACCGAGTTTTTTGTCGATTACACGTGAAGTGGAAACGTTTTTGAATTCCTTTTACTTATGGTGAGGGCAAGAAGACATGTTGAGATGCCAGCGTTCCACTCTAGCCGGTCGACTAAATGAAGCATTCGATTATATTGGTTTAGTGCGTGACGATAAAACAATGAAATGAACAGACTTCACACACGTACACATTAGGTTGAAGTGACCAGTATCAGTATCACCACAAAGAAATTCATTTCGTCAGCACCTTCTGCTAACAGAGGTGATGTGTAGCGTGTGATTAACAACGCTTTGAACACTGCCAACATTTTGGGTTGCGCTTGCTTAATAAGATGACAGTAAACGAAGTACCTGTGCCAACCACGTGGTCCGTCATGAAGGAGCGTTTCCCGATCGTAGGCACCGGGTTTCTGTAAAGGATACCGAGATGCCGGTCCGTGTTGCGTCGATGACTGTTCCGGCCATTGGCAGATATGTTTCTCCTTTATGTTCCGCAATTCTCGGTCCGTACTGCAAGTGTACACTTCTCTGAAACTGTGGGTGGTATATGAGGCGGAATTTCTGAAGACCACAGCAATAGAGAGCAAATCTATTGACGGAAGTAACAAACACCGCTCGCTCCATGCAATAAATTCTAACAAATTGGCCGGATGTTCGTTGACGTTTCTCAAGAACTCCTTATCGAACTGTACGCAGTCGAGAAACCGTTCGCTATAAACGACGTTTGTGGATCAGAAACACAAATGAATAGAATTGTAATTTTTGTCCGATCCATCTAATTTTTTGATAATGAGATTGGTTAAGGACACCATCTGAGCTCCTAAAAATTGAGATATCTATTAAAAGCAGTGAGTCACACAATTCTTTTTTCATGGTTCACAGAGATATTTCAGTGAGTGATGTCTAAACCGAGTCCTATCTAGACTACGATAGGTTCCTGAAGCTTGTCCTAACCATGGATAGTTATTTCATATTTTTGATTTCATCCGTTAGCCCCTCACTTCCAGATGTGCGAGAAATGTTTTTCGGTTATATAGCGTTTTAGAGTTTACCTCAGTGAGTTTCTCACAAAACTACTCAGCTGAGGTCTATTCCGTATTCATGAACGTCCCCTTGAATGAGTCGGTTGTTCTTATGTGTGAATTCGTTTAGATCCACACTACTTTGTAATGTATTCCTTTTGACTCCCTTAAAGACTTCTTTTTTATGTGGAAGGAAAATATTGGTTTCGAGCTATGTGCATGTGCTTGTAAAGCAATTTGACGGTTTAACAGTCCACCTGGCACCACATGGACTAATATTTTTTTTGAAGTGACCGAAGGTGACTCATTTTTGATTGTATCAATCGTTCCCGATGTTTCCAGCCTTTCTACTTGATACAATGAAACCCTTTTCATCTCTCAAAGGGTTTCACTTTCTGAAGCTTTCTGAAGAACTGTCACTTTTTCCTTTCGGTACCAGGCGACTGGCAATCTCGCCACTCGGTCAACAATCTACAATGGTAGTTTTCTTCATGATTTGATGCAGTCTGTCATCAAAACCTTCCTGCCATCCCCCGACGAGGTGAATACTGAAGATTGCTTTTATCGATGGATCGATGATTCAGCCCCCTTGGTTATTCGAACTCCCATTGATCTGATTTCTTCGAAAACGATTCACGAAGAGTCGGGTCGGTCGGGTAACCGCTTTTCTCCGTTTTCTTTCGATCATTTGACGATTGTTTACCACGCACCTTGGCCGCTCAACATCCTGATACATCCTGATGTTGTGTCGAAGTACAACCTGGTTTTTCGTCAACTGATACGGGTAAAGTTCGCAGTTTGGGTTCTTAATGCTGCCTACCACCGTCTTCGTCAGTTGAATGTGGCGCAGTTGTCACCACCTGCGTCGGCCAGTGTCCACCAGGTTACGTTGTGGCTTCATGAAATGGATCAAGTCGTACGTGGTTTGGAGGCTTATTTGGGCAATCAGGCTGTCAAGGCGAACTGGTCCAAATTTGCCGCGCGCCTCACCGGTACTTTCGTTTCCTCATTTCCTTCGCCTGCACAGAGTCTTTACTTGAAACAGGTGGCACATCTGGAAGAGCTAGCTGAGGCGCACGATTCTTATCTGAATGAGGTTACTCACTGGTGGGTGTTTCTGCTTCCTGTCACTTATCTTAACCCTTGTTGTGTCGAAGCTGTCTGTGCACATAAGAATAAGTACCTGCTTTCAGGCTATTGACTGCAGTTATGTGCATTTTAAGATATTGTCGTTTGTACTGTCCCTAACGGCTTTTTCTTATTCACTCTGCTGCTGTGCGCTTTGATTAGTGACGCATGTATAAATACGATCATTTGTTTGTAATTAAGTTATGGCTTGTTTTCACCTCGTTACTTTGGATAGACACAATCCAACTCGGTTTTTCAGTTTGCACTGGCTACAGCCGCAAGGTTTTGAGATGGTGTTCGTATTACTTGATGTTCACCTCGGAACTGACACTCCACGACCAGTTTCATCCGTGTTCGAACTCATCATGTTGAAATAGCCTGAATCAGCTCCGAATCGGTAACCATTCGCGTTATGAGCCGAACGTTTTGTCCGGTCGACCACCATTTCTCTGGCCATCGCTTGTGACGGGCGGATTTGTGTGTATTTGATTGGTAACTTGTTCACACTCTGTTAGTGTGGATGAGCACAGTGTACTTTGGGTTACCATTCGGGCTATCTTTGCGTGATGACTCCAAGCAAGTAGGAAGCCAGTAGTGGATTGTCGGTTTGATGAAAAGCATTTAGAAATATAGTAAACCCCATTTCGATCCATTCTGGTCGTGGCTAGCACAAACTAGCAATCCACATTAACGACGTACAAACAGTTTGCCTATCGGTCAAATTTATTGTCATTTATTGATTGATGCAAATAGAGTATTCGTCTGCCTTCCACTGTTCTGTTTGTGCATTAACGTCTAGGTTACTAGATAGTGTTGACAGGAAACTTATGTGGTGGTCTAATCAGTCGAAGGGTAGTCAAGTACATGTGGATGACCTCAGGAAACTGTAATGACGATGGTTTGATGCAAGTGTTCATGCACAAATGAAATACGATGCATATAGGGTAACTGAAACGACTCACTGAGAACACAACTCCTCTGAGTTTATAGAGATCAACCCATACAAAAAAGCGTCAAAGGGTTGAAGCGGACGACGCCTGAGGAATACCTTCCACAAACAATGTAAACGGAATTAAGCGTTGAAGGATCGATAGTGTATGCAGCTAAATTATTTCTCAGCACAGTTGACGTTTCAACCATAAATGACACACGAGGGACGGTGCGTGGAAACTCCCGTTTTATTGTTGTGATGACGGACCAACTTCAAATTTGGTGAACTTTTCCTAACAAAGTCACAAGGTATGTTGGGAAAATTTCTTTATTGAAAACTTGACGGTCATTTACAAAAACCACAAATGGATGCAGTTAGTGCCTAACGCCGCTTCAGTAAGGCGTGCCTCTCCAGAAGTGGAGCGCACGGTCACTACAGGCACCGTATTGTTATATGTCCACAGACAGTGGTTGACTGTGTCTGTCTCCCTACATAAATTGACCTCAGGTTTTTGTCTATGTTTTGCTGTCTGACTTCTAGTCTTTTCTTGTATCTTGTGAATGTCCGTTTTTATTCACTAGATTCTTTTGTCACTGTTTCCGTTTGTAGTTTGAGACCAGTGTTTCATCAGGTCTGGCTCCGAGACTAAACCGATTATGTAGGAGTGCCAGTTAGAGAATAGGAATCATCACTAAGATTATTCTACGGTCCGGTGCCTTAACTACCATACTTTCATTCAGGAAGCCCCTTTCTATGAAACCGGGATTGTTGCGAGCTTGTAGTGTTTTCTCCCAGGATATGTTTCAATCACCTGACAGTACGACAAGCTTTGCGAGCACAGTGATCTACCATTCTTTAAGATTGCATTTGCACCTACGATTGTTTCTTGTAGAGTTAGCGCCTTACATATTTATAAGTTGTATACCACTGACCGGGAATAGTTATATAGTATTGGGTATGCGTCAGTTGAGTAGCGTTGGGATTTTACAGTTTTGACTGAAACGAACAGATCGTTCAAGCTGCTCGTTGTTTTTTCTGTCACACGTGTTTTCTACCTCGAGTTCAATAAGCCAAATACTTTCAGCGTCGGTTAATCACACGGTTATGAGCTAGACCCATTATGGAGCAGTTTGATGTTGCGGCTGTTCATTCACCATTTGTGACATAACAGATTGTACGATAGCTGGAAGTTTGGTTTGCTTGTAGGTGATCACTTGGGAGCGTTGATTCTCTTAGTTTGGTCAGTATACGGCCGTTGTTTCTTAGCAAGCCGCATAGGGACAATAATATTTTGGTGTTAGGGATGTGAGCCTAGCTTTATTTGTCAACTGTTGTCCGTATTCACTAATGCATCTTCATTGGGAGTTTATTATCCTATTTTACGTGTTTTGCTGTTGTTCATGGTGTTTGTTATTGCTACGCTGCTAGTTGAGTGTTTTCTTCCTCCTCTCTCCCTCCAAATTCAGCTGTCTTCTTGATTCAGCCGATCGAGAAATCCAACAAGTGGTCCAAGGTTTGTTGGCCTGTGTGCACTGGTTCCACAAAGTTCTCATAACCGTTCAGTGGCCCACGTGCTCAACCTCGACTCGTGGACTTGAACGTAGCAGGCACGCGGGTTTAGAACAATTACAATCTGCACACCAAAGTTTTAGACAACACGCTAGATTTCTCCGACTTCGTGCTGGACGTCTTTTGTCCGCCAGGTCTGGGAATCAGGCCAGTTTCAACCTCAATCACCTTATCACTGCTCTAGGTACAAATGACTTCTTTGCTCATGCTGATTTACAACAGACGTAAATTCCGTTATCATGTTCACTTGAGACGTCTTGATTGTATCAAAAAATTATTACGTTCAAACGACCTTGCTCAGACATGTGTTTTCACCCAGATCCTGCCCACCTGCATTAGCTTTCTACTGTTTCTGATTTGTTACATTGTTTTGTATTTCGTTCTTCCGTACAATTAAAACTTTTAACATTTTTCTTATGCTCATAGTACCTTAAGTGTTCGATAGTGGGTTGCGGATAGTTTTACATTGCTTTCTTTCTCCGGCTTTATCTTGGATAGATTTGGATTGGTCTCAGTGCATCTATTTTCCCCATGAAAAGGGAGTTGTTCATTCTAGAGCTCATGCCATCCTTTGAATGACCTATGGATCGCCGTACGCGATTTCAGTATGCTTGAAAGTAGCGAACATTACTGTAGTTGTTTCTACAACTTTTCTTTGGAAGACTTAGTATAATGCATATTTAAACAGCAGTCTCTCCATTGAAATCAGACTAACTTTACCCATGTGTTATCTTCACAAACTTGCTCCCTGATCGGTAGATTTATGACCACCCATTGAAACTGACGTCCGCCATTGCATTTCGGTTCTCAAACGTAATAGGGCTGCTGGTCGAGATAACCTCGTGCCAGCACTTTTCAAAAGAGGTGAGCAGGCGCCAGTGGTGGTCTTCACTCAATTATTTCAACCTGTGTGGACGACGGAGAACATCCGTCCGTGCTGGAGTCACTTGATAATAGTCCCCATATCCAAGAAAGGAGTCCGAGGTTCTTGCGAAAACCGTGGAGCAATTAGCTCGACACCAGTTATTACTGAGGTTTTGACATCCATTATACTTTGGGAGACAAACAATAGGGAAGAGCAGGCAGGGTTTCTGCCTAGTATTCCTTCGCCGAATTCTTGAGCAGTGTCATATATACCGCCAGCCAGTGTTTGTCATGTTTCTCGACTGTGGAGGTGTGTTTGATTCACTCGATCGATGTACAATTTTGAAGCAACTTACTCGCGAGGGTGTACCGACGAAGTATGCGAACTTACTGTCGGTGCGTTATTCCCAGACTTCAGCTCGGGTTAGAGTTTACGGTGGACTGTGACAATTTCAGCTGCAGGAAGGGCGTACGTCAAGGCTGTCCAGTTTCACCATTTTTGTTTAATTTCTCCATAAATTGTTCGCGACACTCACAAGATGTCGGCGTGGACCTCCTACCTGGTGAAAGATAGACTGATCTTGATTGTGCTGACCACAAGTTGTTGTTCTTTGACAAGTTTCAAGGAGCACAAACAATATTAAACGCTATTTAGTGTTCTGCGAAGTACTTCGGAATGTGCTTTGCAGCACCAGAGTGCAAGATTGCTGTGGTAACGTCGATTTAATGTTGGATGATGAAGTCATGAAGGTTGTTGACCGGTTTGTACAACTGGGAATCTGCATCAGCCGCGTCGGAGACGGAGGTGTAGGGAATGAAATAGAAGCGTATACCTCTAAGGCTAGGGCGGTGTTCGCCAATCTGTGACATCTATGGCAACGGACAGGTATATGTCTGATGCTTTAAGGTCGCATGCATCGGACAACAGTGAGGGCACTATTACTTCACAACAGCGCAACTTGGCCGTTCAGGGTAGAATACGTGAAACGTCTCAGGTATTTGAGCACGGACGTCTGTGTTTCGTCGCTGCTATCTGGGAGTAAGCAACGAGGAGTTTAGGAATCGGGTGTTTGGCACTGATTGCCAAACGAGTTCTTCAGTCGCTCCTTACATTTGCACAGACTTAAATGGTTAGGTCATGGATGAAGGATGCTGGCTGGTCGTCTGCCACGCCGAGCACGCTACTGAGACTTCGGCCGACTGACGTAAGATGCGAGTTGGACAGATGATAGCTTAGCTTATAGAAATGAAGTCGTTCACGAAGGAGTTGTCCAGTGTAGTTCGGGTTTGTCTCTCGGGATAGGCCCTCGCGAACCTCATAGTCAGACGTTAGGTGAGATGGCAGCCAGTCGGGCTGAGTGGTGTGAATGTTGTCGTTGTTTGTCCGAGTTGTCTGTGAAGTGAGTGTATTCAGTGACGCGGGTCAGTGAAAGCCGTAAGGAGGCTGTCTTGCTGATGACGCCATACTTTCACTTGCAGTTTGGTTGTTTTTTACAAGGTCTAGGTACCATGGTTTTGAATATTTGAATACAGACGTAGCTACTTCTTGTATTCATGTTCTTTCCTCTCCCTTTTAATTTCTCTTTCTATTTTATGGTTGCTTTATTCTTCAGGGTTATATGACTCCGAAGCATTAGTGAGAACCACTGATGTATTGTCTATGATGATGATTAACTTTACCTCCCCAGTTTTCTCCTCTCACAATATATGCTCCCTTACACTTCCGCGTTGCTGACTTTCAATGGAAGGAACCATATGGACCATCATCTTGTCTGTTATGAAGAAATCTGTTGAGCCACCGTTTATATTTATCACCGCCTACTTTCAACGCTTATCGTAAACCCATCTCCCACTACATGTGGCGCACTTTCTCACTCGGCTGGTTGAACAAGTAAAGCGAACTTTTTGTTCCCCGTTTTCATCGGTGTGTTTTGGGCGTGCAATTTGGAATAGCTTCCCGGTAGGTCTAACTTACACTTCACACGCGCTCCTCAGGGTTCATGTGCAGTGAACGCACCGGCTAATGGAGGTGTCAACTGCCCAGTCGGATGTAGAACTTCATTTTTACCGATTGCCATCAGTTTGAAAAACTTTCAGCTGCGAGGCAACAATGCAGCTCTATCGTGCATGGTTGCTTAATACCTTCCAAAAATATTCGCCAGATTACACACCGTCCTTTGGTCTACAGGTTCATCACCCCTGAACTCTGCTGAGCACGTGCGCGATTTAGATTCTAATCAAACTGGATTGCAGAACACCTTCTACAGTAGTTCAGTTGAACACCAGGTGACCGCAGAGCAGTGGGTCATTCGTTCTCCTTGGGGCTGAAATCCGCAAGGTATTTCAACTTGTTGGACTTTGCGAAGTCCCTGGTCCACATTGATATTTATCTGACTCTTTTCTAGGCTAGCGATGTTATTCCCTTGTAGCCGCCAGCCTTAATCAGTGTAATTTGGGTTTAAGGATCTACGCATGCGATCTGATTCCTAGCTAATTTTATTCCACCCTGCACACAAAAACGTTTGCTTTTTTGTCCCGTCGAATGCTCCGGTCTCCTTGATCCATTCTGCTCTTCCTGGGATTCAACAAAGGGGAAGAGCAAGCTGGTTTCCACTTCAGCCCTAACTGGACCGATCAAACGTCAGCTCCTCGTCAGACTGACTTGTCTCTAAATACGTTAGTTGTCTTTTTTAACATTGGTGAGTTCTCCGGCTTTGTGGATAGGTTTGTTCTGTGGTGTTGGCTTGTAAAGAAAGTCTTCGAAAAGTACGTTATTATCGTTCATAAAGGCCAACCGCTCTGGAGGTACCGCATAAATTACTATGATTAAGCCTCCTCCCCTATTGCTTCTGCTGTCGTTTTGGAAATTATTGATCGGAATTAGTCTGGAAAGATTCTATAAACATCCCTATCTGTTGATATTGGTGAAAGGATAAAGTCTTCGTCATGCTTCGTGAATGTCCGTTCTGCCATGAAACGAGATGAAGCATCTGCTGGATGTTCTCTTCAGTTGGATTTCAAAATAGCACCCTAACAACATCGTAGCTCATCGCTGTCATCGATTTTTACACCAGTAATGGACAAAAGAGGCAGATGGTTTGTGTATAACGTAAACTTTCACCCATATAGCATTCTGTGTAATTTCAAACAACAAATGCAGGCGCTGAATATTTCCTTTCTATTTAGTTGTGCTTCTTTTCGATTAAATTCCATGTGCATGGAACACGCGGACCTGCTTTTTGTAGACTGTTTAGAAATTTATGCAGTATAATTGCTCCGCTGCCGCATTTTGACACGTCCGTTGCAACATTCATCTATAATGTTGGGTTACGGTAGCTTAAGAACAAATGTGAGCAGTCTGAAAGCCAACTAATCAGAGGACAAACCTACTGAACCAACATAGCCATATCGCCAACAGACAATGAGACGAACAGGTGTAGAGACAATCTGATGAATGTATGTCGGCCATCTGCAACGGTTGGAACTCGGCGCAATACTGTTGGATCCCACTCAGGCTTCTGGGGAGAACCAGCATATTTTCCGGACACACCAGAATAGTGCTCCGCCGATGGCTACTGTCGAATCGGTTTCCCAAGGAACCCACAAGGCACATCAGTAAGGTTCGGCAACCGTCGAGCGGTATGGCGCATACCGCCAGTCTACACTCTCTGTCCCGTAACGGAAGACATGTCGCAGGTTGTCACATGTTGACTAGGCTATGACAATTCATCAGAAAATATATTCATCGATATATTCGTCTGTTGAGGTGTACTTTTCAAGTAGACAGTCTTCGATTACATCCCAGTTGCTGCTCACCCGGGATAGGTACAGACAACCTCTTGTCAGTTTTTCTGGGTGAGCCATGCTCGCATACTGTGATATGAACTACTGCATGCCTTAGCAGTACACGGAACGGCAGATTAATGATTAGGTACACCTGTATAGAGGAGTAAAATAATCAGTAAACTGGTAGGGGAATTCTAAACAATGGGCTCCCCATTGACTTTGCTACACTGCGTGTCCGAGGACGTTTTCAGTCAGCAATTTAGGGGAGTGCGCACTCCTTAACTTAGCCAGCGATACCTTCCGATTCTGCCTAGTACTGCAATTGTGGCTTGCATAGCTGATGACATAGTCTTTGTCTGGCTACTTTGTAGTCTCTTCAAACGGTTGTCAGCCACCTCGAATAATTTCATCCTATAGGAAGCGTTCTGCTTATTGTTAGTACAAAGGACAGACCACATATCCAGTCTTTAATTGTTCTATCCCTCCTCTTTTTCTCTGTATATTATCATCGAACAGCCAAATATCAGTTATTGTTTAGGCTTACACGTTTACTTTCTAAATGAAGTTGATCAACTTAACCAAAGGGAGGCTTGGGCTAGATGTTGCCGCTGACTACACTGAAGAAAAAGGAAGTCTTTGAATTTAGTCATCATTAACCACCGTAAGATAGCACTGATGGACTTCGATGCTTAATTGTCTAACGAGAAGAAGTTTTAATCTGAGGAGTACAAGACATACAAGAGTGAGCCTAAGTCGATTAATTCATGATCGGAATTTTACACTACGGTCAAAAACCTATTTGGTCTTGAATGTTCTGAGTTCTTTTTACTTTCGTTGAGTAATCACTTATGCTGTTTGGTATAGCTTAGATGCATTCAAATTGATTCTCCGTTTTCCCCTTCCTCTACGAATTTGTCAAATTCAAATTTCGATCATGATTAAACCCATCAATGATGCACATTCTCCTTGATTTCTCATCGTCGGTATAACAGTACATCGGTAGCTCTCACTGATGCCCAACTGTCATACACTAATTAAACGAACCAAACCCTAGCTAAGAAGTAAGAAAAGAACGGCAAGAGATCGGACTCAACCGCCAAAAATAATCACGTCTGTGTTCATACGTTCAACATCAGGGTGCCTACACCTTGAAAACAAACAACCAAGCTGTAGGTGCAAGTAAGGGGCCTTCCGTACGGCTTTTTTGTTCCCCGCGTCAATAAGTGCACTTACCTCACAGACAATTCGGCAAACAACGACAACATTCAAGAAAATGAATCTGATTTGCCGCAGTCTCAAGAGGATTTGAATTTCGGTTAAGGTTCTCGACTCGGTTAGTAAGTCTTTCTCAAGACGATCTGAATCACGAGCGAATGCAGCCGGGCGTTTAGAACCGGTTATCCTGTCATGTCCAACGTTACATCAATTGTTTACTGGTCAGCATCATTTTCTCATGAGAATGTGAACAATAGTTCAACTTTCAATCATGGCACTAATGTGAGCTACTGATTTTGCATACTATTGGGCGGTGCTAGTGAGTAGCGTAGCATGAATCGAAAGGAACGGTTCTTGGTGAAAGCATTAGCAGTACCCGACGTCAAAGAGACCAGAAACTGGTTGTGACAATCTGAAAGGTGTGTTTGATTTGCATGGATCACCTTAACAAAAAAAAACTACCTCGGCGCAACCGGCAATGAACAGGAATACATTTCAGTCGTGCAAAACAGTCTGTCATTCTGTATTTTCATGTTTCTCGTAAGTTGCACACCTTGCGGATTCAATACTAATAATCGCAAACTTGTTTGATACCAACGTTCGTTATATTTAGTCACGAATAGGTTATCTGGAATATCTATTTGTGTGCGAAAGCTCGTATCAACCGCTGGTAATATTCAATTTGTTTCAATCAGAATCGTCGACCGCTTATCTGTAAACTACAGCAAAGTCAAATTTGACAATCGCGCCATGCTGCAAATTCATGTCAGGTTTGATGTTCAAATGTAACATACAACTTGTCATTATTCGAAACAAGTGTACGAAGAAGAAAAACCTTAATTTAGTGACTAAACATGGCAGAGGAATGAAACTTTATTTTCGATACCCCTGTGTAAGCTAAAAATTTTATCTTGTTCTGTTGATAAACTTGCGAACTGCATGCGATAGATGGACGGCGTCTGCAGCACAGCTTCCTGGACAACACAGCTTTCAGCACTTCAAGTTACTAAGTGTTGTCGCTTTACAGACAAAGCAATCAAACAACGGAAACATTAATACCACTGGATTTGGTGAACTATCCTATCTTCAGATTTCAACCAGAGACCTGATGGGTTGCGAGCGTCCTAGCGGAGGAGGCGATCTACCGCTTATGACTTTCTAGTGTCTCCTCCCACTCAAAATCCGTTTTAGTGGGCGAGTGTGTCATCATTATCCGACACGAAAATCGCCGTTCCGCTGTTCTTCAAGCTTCGAAGAAGTCGGTTTTGCTGCGTAGGTAACAAGTGTAGAAAAAACTGCTTAGTCTCCATTACTCTCCATTGAAAAACCGCTGTTGAGATGGACCGTATCAACCCAAACAATCAGTACAACCAAATCACAATAAACAGTTTTCTCATTCAAATTATCGCGTGATTTTATTGTTCAAAATAATGACGGTGAAGGTTTTTAGTCACAAAATCAGACACACTTGCCGTGCCATTTGAATTTAGTCAAGTTGATGTCCAATTCTTTGCTAGATTATGCAAACCCAAAACAGCATTGCTCTCAAAATTAGGCACCTCTTCTTCCATGTTCTTGTAAAGATGCCCTGCGTTTTTCCTTACACCCGGATTTCGGACGACTTGTACGTTTGACCTTAGCCACTTGGGCTTGTTCAGTTTCTTCTAACTCCTGCAACATGGCTGATTCATCTAGATCGGCTGGATGACTTATGATCTCTGACCCTCCTCGAATTCTGGACTCAACAAAAGCCTCATCCTTAAGCGATCGCCTGCCATTCGCATGTACCCCGCTTGAAGTCGGGTATCTGATCTTTGGGCTGCTCCACGAAGTTGAGTAACAATGGGATGTAATTTTTCAGTGACTTCACGTGCTTCCACAGACAGTCTTCTCTTGGGTACGCCACTACCGGTAGTTCTGTTCTATTGTTTCCTTGATGCGTTGTCGATACAATTCCTCCCATCCTTGAACTAGTCGCATTTCCGTTGTAATTATATGTCTACAACGAAGCTTTCCTTCTCCTTCGGTCAAAACTTGTTTTCCCACGATTCGTGCTGATAGCGAGAGAGGTTTTCACGTAATCAACCGTTTTTCTCGCATTGCTAGTATCAGGACATCTAATTCCCCTTCGGCAGTCTCGTCCCAGATCATATCAAACTCAACCTTCTTCAAAGCTTTGTGATTTTTTTTCAACGAGCCATGGCTGTGGAAACACAAAACCTACCTATCCAAAGTCTGGTAAATCCCTTGGGATCGGTTGCGTCGCACTTACACCGCATAGTTTATGAACGGTCGCATGACAATACACTGCAGCAAATCGATCATGGTCTTCACGTTGCATGTATTCACTACACTCCCCTAATTGTTTCTGTTCATATTTCAGCTCGCTATCGACGTACCACGAGTTGAAGATGAAACATCCAACTTGTGCACATTGTTTAGTTACAGAGGATATAGTGAGTAGGATAAAAATGCAACCGAATATACACGCTGTCATGAGCCACGGATATTCGTCAAAAACCAGACGAATGTAATGAAGCGTGTCTTTCCAAAACCATTTTTTCCAATGCACACTTCTTCCCAGAAGGTCACAATCAAAATGCTCGAAGAAGGCTGGTAGATTGCCGATGGCATCCGGCCAATGTTATATTCTCTTTTATGGCCTTGAAATGTAGATCACTCAGATGGTCCGCCACACATTCAAATACATTCATCCGTGCGTCTTAGATCTTAGGTTATCGGTTTATGCTGTCCAACATTTGAATATACATTGATTTTCTTTGGATCGTTGCGCCAGATTCATTTGAGGTGCACCGTCATGAAACTAGTAACCACTTTCGTAATAATGAAACCTGGTGGAAGTGGAGACCGTTTAGTTTGCAGTGAATTATTCGCAGATGAAGCCCTTCCTGTAAGAATCGTCTTCCTTCAAATGAAGCTTGAATAGTTTAAAGTCAAACGGCAGTTTCATCCGGAAAGCGGAGCTTCAACTAATAGCAAACTACCGCACCAACTTACACGTCTCAACTTGTGTTTTTCGGTAGCCCGATGATCCTGAGCTTTCCTGCAACCGATTCAGTAGTCAAGGCATGACGCTTGATATCTTGAGAGGTAGATTTCGCAGAGAATATTTCTTATCAAGGAAGGTTGCATTTTATAAAAGAAGCTCACGCCGGAAACGACTAGACAGAAGTCTAACTGTTTGCCAGTATAACTTTCGCCCCTAATGGTGATCAGTAACAAATGAACGTCAGCAATGACCAAGGCATCCTATCAGGTCCAACTAAACATTTGTTCCCAAATCACTTGTCTTGTATACTCAAGGCAGGATGTCCGCGTCACTGTGACAGATTAGTTCAGCTGTGAACGCTATTTGCGAGCTTAGCTCCATCGCTTCGTTTAACCCACGCTACCTTCATCGAATCTCTTTGGAACTCGCTTGTTGCTTGTAGAGCTTGCCCTGTCGGCACACATTATTGTATTCAGTGGGGCATTTTTTTATCACTCTGACCCGGACTGAGCATCCACTCCTGTTTTGGCAAGCACAAACTAACCTCACTGATGACAGTGAATGCTCACTCACCCGACCCGGCAAGGGAGCTTGTCAATGTCTAAATTGACAAAACAACGTGAGTAATGCGATGCAGTGTTTTCGTCCTCACTCTGTCTCAGCAATCCAGTGCGTTCCGCTTTGTTTGGGCCATCGTGTCTATGCGTCCGGTCTACTGTATGTCACACTGTACACATCTACGACTTCAGTTTTCAGCTGTATTGATGGGTACTTTAGCTGGAGCTTTTGTTGATTCTGTCTGCAATCCACAACGTGACAGAGTACTAGCTAGACAATTATATGGGAAAGAGAAATTATTTTAAATTGACGGAACTTCTTAAAAGAAGTGACTTACTACTATTGCGGATCCAAGCTCACCAGTGACTGCGACACTGTCATGACTGAGGGCGTATTCAACCGGCCATGCTGATGGTCAAGCACCCCTTAATTTGACGAGCGATTTCTCCCAAATTTGTTCACAGAGGCGATTATGCGTCACTTTTGCATAGGTAACATGTGTATCCGGTGCAATTTTTCAATGAGTACAGAAACATTGATTCAAGTATATCGAGGACTTGATGTGTAGTGTGACCCGACGCGACCCTACCAAACAACGCCAGCCCGCTTCTTCGATCGCCATACACCTGCTAGAGAGCGGTCATGTGGTCGACCCGACAAACGCTTTCCGCGTGTTGATGCGTCATCACATGCTTGTCATTCTTAAGTCAATCGAAGCGCTGCTAGTCACGCGTAGCAAGCCGGTCCTCTGCGTGCAAAAGCTGTTGACCTTGAACCTCCGTCTGCCATGGTTTTGACCAGTGACAGACCAGTGTATACATTGACTTGATGCATGAACTTAATTCGCTTAAATATTTTGTGATTTTCACCGCTGTTATGTGTTAGCAACTGACGAGAACATACGAAATGGTATTACCATCTTGCAAAACCGGTCTTCTGATTTCACCGTTCAAATTATTAGATGAAATAATGCCAGAAGAAACTGTGTTGACAGACAAATGTTTTCGGGGTATTCTCAGCATTTTTGTTCTTACATATGATGTTACTACAAAATTAAATATTGATTACGTGAGGAAGGTGAAAACAGACAAAATATCAACCAACTTGTCACACTGGTTGACGATTGTTACATCTATCGGGAACATACCGAACTCTGTTGTGTACCGTCGATTTAAAGTAGAGAAATATTGTTTGCTATCTCTGTCACCGCCATTGATAAAGCACCAGTTTGAGATCAAAGTAAACGTAGTGGTTGGAGGGACTTATTCTGAACAAGATCACGTAGTTTAATTGTGCTCACTTCAGCCACTGTCTTACTGCTGTTGGATTGATTTTTATTGACCCCTTAATAAAATATGTAAGGTTTAAGGGCCGAATGAGATTATTATCATCATAGACAGCAATACATCAGTGGTTAACACTAATGCTTAACTGCCACACAACCATGAAGAAACAGCAAACCCTATATATAGGAGAGAAGAAAAAAAGAAGGGGAAGGGAAGGGACCTAACTACTGAAAATGACTACGTCCCTATTCAAACATTCAGCATCAAGGTGCCTACACCTTGCAAACAACACA
>QNGE01000452.1:26669-166892 GCA_008508345.1 Paragonimus westermani
GGAGGGGTCAGCAGTAGCATGTTTTCGCCTATCCACCCTGCTGTATGCAGCAGATAGGGCGACCCGGTTTATACTGCGAGACGGCCGATGCAGTATGGAATTGTTTGTGTTGTGGGTATTCATGGTTGTGTGTGGGCTGAGATACTGCCAGGACGCCCAGACCTAGACAGGAGAACGATTAGGGCTCTCAACCAAAGCCTTTGGCTCAATAGCCTGTACCGCAAGGCAGCGGGTGGGTGGCGGTGTACCAGAAATGGTACGTTTTTCAGGAAGAGATGCCAACCATCTTCCAACCCCCAACCTGGAGGACCAGGAGACTGTAGTTTGTCAGAACTCTACTTGTTGGCCTGACTGTCCAGTTTAGCCCAAAAGGTCATAGAGATGCGCAAGCCGTCACACCACGTCAAGGTCCAGTCTCACCGTGACGGAATGAGGTTATTATGGTGATTGGTGTCAAAGAGATGAGTGGCGGTTGCCTTTTTTACTCATTCCATTGATTCGCTCCCCACCTACACCGGGTGATGGTCCTTCACACGCTAGGCGGTTACCCAGTCGTGTGGTCGATATACTTTCAATATAACAGCACGGAAACGAGTAGTCGGATCTAATTTGTTTCCATAGTAAGAATTTATCACTGAGCTGAAAAGAGCTCGTTAGAGTGGACGTGAAACTAGTGCTTGCATCTGAAGTGGGTAGAGTTCGGTTTGAAACAGTTTGTTCACTTTATGAACTTGAACAAAACAATGAGAAGACGCAATCCATGTGATGTTCTCCGGAGTAACATTTCGTACGTTCTGATCACACATGGACATGTAACTAATTTTAAACGAATCAAAATCCCACAGAGCGGAAGTCATGGCTTAAGGGATTAAACAAACAGACACCAAAAATGAAAATCACAATTGTGGGACTGCTGACTACCAGGGTAGCCGCAGTGTCAACACAAATCGTTTTGAACACACAGGGGGGACTGTGACATTTAATGGCCAAAGCCTCAGCAATCTGGAGAATGCGTTTCCGGTTGCTCCGAAAGATCATCGAGAACGCGTCAGAAACTTTGACTATGTGTTCTGTTTGTATTCTGTGCTTTGCGACGGAAGATGCGGGGT
Organism: Paragonimus westermani; assembly: GCA_008508345.1. NCBI lineage: Eukaryota > Metazoa > Platyhelminthes > Trematoda > Plagiorchiida > Troglotrematidae > Paragonimus > Paragonimus westermani. Next base: position 27,779 of record QNGE01000452.1, read on the forward strand.
ACCGTCCTTCAGCATCTATACAGGCTCCTGGCGTTTCTAATTGCGTCTCCAACCATTTGGGTACATGCTCCTTGATACGAACAGCTAGTTGTCGGTTTGTCCTCCCTATGTAACTCATACTGCAGCTACATGAGTATTTGTATAGATAGTGAGATGTGACAGACGTACAGTGTTTGTTCGTAACCGGGGCGACTGGTAGAGTTCTAGGCCGTCGCATTACACATAGTTTTGCAGCGTTATAAGTCCTGGATACGGCCGCTGTTAGACGCTTCCTCGTCATTGTTGACCAGCTGTCCCCTAGAAACGGGAGTTCTAAATACACCGTCCTCTTCGGTACCGTCGTCACTTCTACGGTTGGGATGACGGCTTTGCTATACTTTTTAATAAACCCCAGAGGGTACGCGTTGACCTGCAGAGTGTCTGTCAGTAAGCCTAACTCTAGCTGTAGGTTGTCTTCCGTGCAAATCCTCCGTGCTCTATGGAAAAGCGTCCTGACTAGACTTCTCTTATGCTGCACCGGACAGAAGCTTTCGAAATGCATGTACTGTCCAGTCCAGGTAGGTTTCCTGTAGACGGATCTCCCTACTGTGCCATCTTGTCTTCGAGTGACTAGAATGTCCAGGTACGGAAGGCAGTCATTCGCTTCGTTCTCTCTTGCCAGTTTTAGGTTCGGGTGTGCCTGGTTCAACTTCGAGAATAACGCATTCGATTCACTGGAGCTATCAAAGATGGCCAGAATATCATCTACGTAGCGCCTGCACAGCACTGGTTTTGACAGGCTTTCGCATAGTGTGGATTCTACTTCAGCCATGAAGAAATCCGCTAGAAGTGGACCCAGCGGACTGCCCATTGCAACCCCATCCACTTGTCGGAAACTATGCGTTTGAAAGTTGAACCTTACATTATGTGTGCATAGGAGTAATAAAGATTTCAGTTCGACAATCGGGATAGGGAAAGTTTCTGACGCGTTATCGGTGATCTTTCGGAGCAACCGGAAACGCATTCTCCAGTTTGCTGAGGCTTTGGCCATTAAATGTCACAGTCCCCCCTGTGTGTTCAAAAACGATTTGTGTTGACACTGCGGCTACCCTGGTAGTCAGCAGTCCCACAATTGTGATTTTCATTTTTGGTGTCTGTTTGTTTAATCCCTTAAGCCATGACTTCCGCTCTGTGGGATTTTGATTCGTTTAAAATTAGTTACATGTCCATGTGTGATCAGAATGTACGAAGAGTTCGGTTTACCGTTTTGTTGCGTGAAAATGCTCCTTGAATCCCCTTTAAAAGAAAGGTATATAAAAAGGTGTTCATTCGCCCACAATTTTTCTGTTTCCGTTTTCTTTGTGTAACCAGTGGTTAATTTTATAATGTCACCATTTTTGAAAATCCGGTTAAAATATCCCGAAAGCTTTTGCTTATCATACCGCTTCTTCTGGCTTTGTGTTAGTTTACATTCTCCTGCATTCCAGTTCCTCCACTAATCTTGCGAACTGGGTGGGGATTTACCCATAGAACACCGACCAGCTACCTAGTAAGTGGATCTCTGAAACCGACTGGCTGTGCTTCCATTATGTGTGGCCATAACTAACTTCGAAGACAGATTGACATCACATCACAGGTCAGCAGGAAATCCACTATGGCGTCCGGTTTAGTCGTGCTTGTGCACTTGAAGTCAAAGCGTTGCACGTTACTGTGTTCATCTATCGGATGTATTCTAGGTCAAGCTTGCACTTGTTAGAAGTCAAAGCAATGTGTAGCTTATAATAAGACTATTCGGAGCGACGCCACCTACACTATTGGATGCTACTAATTCTCTGATACTAGATTTACAGCCAGAAAAGCTGACATCAAATATGATGAGCATTAATTATCTGAGGCAAGGTGATTGATAACTTTGAGTCATCGATTACCCTTGCAATCATTTACATTCTTCAACGTGTCGCAAGACGACTGCGTAGTTGCAACCGGAACTCCATGACCTACCTGAAATTGGTCACAATAAGCGGAGTGCTTTGCGAAACAATCGGTTGTGTAATATTCACGCACCTAGTTACGAGGCTACTCAACAATTGGTATCGTTTCTTTTCATGCACATTCATTCGGAAATTACTCTTCTAGTTAATTGAACAGTTAGCTGAGACAGAATCTTATTACAATACTCACATTGGCGTTAGAAAGACGGCTTTGCTGGCTGTTTTCAAATAAATGGGACAAACGGAGTAACTCTGGCTAGCAAATCGCCAGTATTAGCATGAACAAATCCGTGTTCGACTTAAATCCCCGTGATATTGATGTCACCCCAGTTATCGTACTGTGATTCTGCGTGTTCGATTTTGTGCAATTTATTGATTACACGGGGAGTTTCGTTAATTCTAGCTGGAAAGGAATCAATATTTTATGGTACATGTGACAATGTAACAATATGGGTACTATTTCAGCTCGAATGTGTTTGCAAATTGACGATCAGAGATTCGGAATCCAATAATAACATTTCGCCCTCTAGGTAGACCAACCTTGATCAATCCCTTACGGAAAGGTAGATTAGCTTATGATTGTCATAACGGTGAACTGCGCTGACGATGGACAGAAAAAATGTTGATTGCGAAACTTCACTGGGAAGTCCTACTCTCATTGTGTCCGCTCACAACAACGACGAAATTCGGCGTAACATTGATAGTATGGTAAAAGTCAACGTTTGTACAACTTTGGATTTGAATCAAAGAGCAGAGTTTCGAAGATTTAGAAGAAAACATGATGGTCATCGTAAAATAAGCGCCGCAACTGTTGGCAACTGTCACCTGTGCACGTGTTCCACAAATAGACTTGCTTTGGTTTCGTGTATATTGGAGATTGAAATTTGTTGCAACCATTCGCACGAAGCACAAATCTTACTGACGATAGTTTTCGTGGTGCTCACCTTGAACTCTGTTTTCCCGTAGGTCTATCATTTTGACGTGCAGTGTGGCGTTTATTGAATACTGTCCGATAACCCAAATAGGAGGTAGTGGATAATACGCTGATCCCAGTGTTTAACTCTGAGTACGTCCAGGTTTTCATATATCCATCTGCGTTTCCGTTAACTGTGACATGCTCCAGCGTTTCCCATTGTTACAGACAAGGATACTTTCGTCACTCGTGGAGAAAATCATTACCAATACCTGCGATCGCCTAAGCAATAAGCTGATCAGCTTTTGAAGATCAAGCCTAGTGAATGAGAGGGACAGTTGTAGTATAAAGAGTCAGTACTGCAGGACTTGTGGCCCTCCTTTCAGCATGATGGTAATGAATACAAAATTTTCAGTCGGGATGAAGAACAGTCTGTCAGTTGCCGCCCTGCTAAACTGCTGGCGAAAACGACCAACCACAGTGTGAAAACTACTACCACTAAGGGTTATGTATGTCCTTGACACAAAGGCGGCCTACTTTTCAGCAAACTGACAGGTAACAAATGTTTCCACAACACTCCGATCATAAACATTTATTTCTAAATAGTGACAAACCAGGAGCACTGTTTTCTCCATCGAAAAACTCGTGAACTGTAACGCATTTCTTATCAGTCTGTTAATCGATATTTGTTTAAGTATCTCCCTCCGACACTTCAGTACTGCACTGGCTGAGCGAACACTTGCCCAGAATAAGAAAACCAATTTGCTGTTATGAACCCCTTTTCGGATGTCACTTACGTGAACTCCGATGAATGCCGGTCGTTCAAGCAAATACCGTTTATCACTCGTCCGTGCGTGTAACATTAACTTGTTTTACAGACCTCGAAGTATCAACAGTTCCGTAATCGAAGAAAATGTTCTCCTAGTAAGCCCCTTTAAATCCAGCAATTGACGGGGCGAGCATAACAAATGAGCTCCTTCTAGGTCACCAGACGGCAAATAGCACGTGCCCTGAACCGATATCACCTTGCATTGTGCCCTCCATGTGGTGACACCATTGAGCTAATGAAGGTCTGATTACGACCGTGTCGTACAATTTAATCATTGCTTACTAAAACTGTTATTCCAATATGTCTGTTCACTTAGTGCATGCTAGTCTGTCGTGAATGATTTATGTAAGCTAACGCTAGGTATACAGATGCGGTTGTCTTGGGTGATGCAAAGAGTATCAGTAACAGGTGCGATGGAGATCGGCCGTAACTGTAGGTGTTAAAGTGTAGAATTAAAAAAGAGAGGTTTGAAAACGTTGCCCTAAAATCTCACGTTTCCCATATTCGTCTATAGGTGGTGTTCGAAACTGAAATCCCCTGTAACCCGTCAGTAATATAAAAATACCGCTCAGACCGGAGAGCAGTCCTAGTCGAAAGGTTATCGATTGTAGTGAACAACAGAATTACTGTATTCTTTCGGGGCGGTCAAACAATCAGAGCATTACTCAAAAGCGAAAGTGGTTGAGCGTTCAAATATGATGATTCATTCGCGCCTAATTTGAGGTCAATAGTGGAGTGGTCAACACGGTCGCCCCATGAAAGCGTGGCAAAAGGTCTAGTCTTGGCCGTTGCAAGGTTATGCACTATTGACGAGGTCTAATAAGCGGGAGAACCGGGTTTAGTGCTTCTATATGACAGGGGTTGGCTAGAAATTCTATCCGAATGCGACGGCCGTGATCAAATATGGTCGATACTCAACTTAAAGTCAACCGAATCCCCGAATACTCAGTAATCTGAATCGTATGAATTGCATTTCGGGGATTTGGTTTTAGATTGAACATCACTGACATTAGAAACTAAGAGGTTGCCGATCGCAAAGTTATCGATTGGAGTTAACACGTCAATTACTGTATTTCTAATCGAGGCGATCGGGCAATCCGAACACTATCCACACAAGTCTGTGGTTGAGCGTTCAGATATGATTGATCGATCATGCACAGTGTGGGGTTACTGGCGTCATGGTTAACGCGCTATTTTCACAAACACGAGGGTCGGAGTAAAAATTCCGGTTTGGACAAGGATATGGACTAGTGATAAGCTCCAATGAGAGCGAAACTTCTGTTTAGTGCTTTTTTCGAAGTGGGCCGACTGGGATATCTATGGGAATGCGACAGCTGTGGTCAGTTGTGACTGATGGTTGATTTGTATGGAAAGCAATGTTCCCGAATGTGTGCAGTTCAAATTGTCTTGTACTTTCGTAAAGTTGAGGACCCTTATGCACATAATAAGGAGAGTATTCTGCTTTATGCCACAGTGACCAGAGGAAGTGCACTAGTTTTAAACTTCTGGCGAAAATCAGCAAATATCTGCATGTATCTTTTCTACATGCATTTATTTATTGGCTGTTTATAAGAAGCACCGGTTTAGACAGGTCGTCACCTTGTTCATTCTTGCATTGCTTCATATGCAGCATACTGCACAATTTTTCCACGAACACTATACAGCTCGCTTCAATACTTCCCGATCTATTTGCAGATTAGGAAGAAAATAGAACTGTAAAACTGACGGTGCGGCCGAATTAGCTCAACACTGTCACCCAAGCCATCCATACGTTATTACAACCAACAAAATTACCCTGTTCCGTAATTCCTTCTTATCCATACGTTCACTTAACCTGACTGCCCTCAGGAGCAATGCTTGCCAACTACACACATTTATGTCAGTTTTGCTCTTTGTGAGTATTTTCTAGTTGACATCGAAGAAAATTATTTCATCCAACGGATGCACAATAATAATAAACACGGATACTTTTTGACAAACTTTTGGCAAACAATCCGAGTGTTTGATCAAAATAACTTCGTAAACACAATACCCCGGCGAGTAAGCTTTGGCAGTCTATAACTACCTGAAGAGTTCACCGGCTGGCTTGTGGTATGACGTGTGAAACTGCAACAAAACGTGTGGGTTAGGAAGTTCGTATGATATATGTCGCCCGTTTTTTGTTCGCTTGTCGTTTGGGTGTCATGGGGGGGTGAGAATCGAAACATACAGTTCCGGTTTAACTACTAGTCAACGGCTGATCCTTAACTTCCGTAAATGTTACTCCGTGTCGATGTTGGTTGCGGCCTTATACAAAACGGCCTGAGCATTCCCTCTAATGAATATTCAGTCTTCATTTTCAACGGCCTTTTTCATATGATGTCTGGAGTCAAGTGTGTCTGAGACCAGCGATTTAACACGTCCTGTACGAATTCGTAAACCTGTTCACATTGTCTTTTTCCTTTATTTATTTATCTCCCTTACAAGCGTGAGTTACTATTCTAGCGTGTTATATATATATATGACATTAATTTACTGCATATTACTGCCTCCATCAGAAAGAAAGCACGGAATCAAGCTATGTCAGATGTTTTGGCAAATGTATAGGCACTTCCTTCGGTCCATTCTTAAGAGGATAAACCCAAATCTGGGGCTGTGTGAACATACCCCTGTTTTGTGCTACATCAGAGCGTTTTGATTAGTTTCAGCGAGTCCACATCACTTTATTGATGAGATGAACGATATTTTGGAACTACCGTACACCACGAAGACATTCCGTCAACGAAAGACAGCAGCAGTTAATCGCGTTGGCTTTTATTACCGTCAACTCATTATGCAGCTTTTAAGAACGACCGGGCTCCTTGGCAGCATGTAACGGTTAGCACGCTAGACACAGACATGAGAGATCTTATTTAATGAATTATGGATCCAATGGCTTTCTAAGGATACAGTACACCCTTGGCGCTAACCCTCCAGCACTGTTTCAAGGCCGTATTTTGGTGGATTATCAAAACTGAGGTGGGTTTATTCCAACTCTCGGGGTAATGCTTCAACGCGGTGGGGAGGTACGTCCAACAGCCCCTAGCGAGCGGGTCAGGAACAGCTTGGGTGATCGGATGAGCCATCGGAACAACGGACGACACATGGCAGGCAAAATAAGGTAGGTGTCCAGATTGAGGGCGCGATTATTCCAGCACTCGGAGGAATATCTCGACATAGTCGTGGAATAGGGTCAGGGACCAAAGTGGCTAGATTGTGGACAACACGAGCGACCGGATAAACCATCGTCCAACAAGGTCAGGCTAACGGACGAGGACTGGCAGGCGTCGGATACACACAAACTCGGCCGAAGTGCACAGGGAATGCGAGCGGAAATCGAGTATGTTGTGGATCGGAATTCCTGTTCACACACGCGAGATAGCGCGTGAGCCGAGAAGCAGCAAGTTGGACAATAAAGACCGAGCTTTTGTGAACGCCTTTTCGCTACACTATGACATTACCTACTTCATTTGGAAAACATGTGGCAGCTCAGCAGTCAATGCAAGATCATAACTTCTGGCTTTATCATTTGACTGACTGTAGTACGGACTGCTCGTACGGCGCGCGAATCCCCACTTTTCAGCAAACGTTCCAAAATCCGTGCCAATGAACTGTGGTCCGTTATCGGAAAGACGATCTCAGGTATACCGTAATGCGCAAATTGGGCTCGAAGTTTATCATTGACCGCGCTGGAAGTAGTGGAACTCAGCCATTCTGGTTCGTAGTAATCGCTGAAATGGTCTTTTGACAGCAAGTTTTGCTTACTATTAAATGCAAAGATGTCCGCCGATAATATTTACCAGGGTCTTTGAAGGATTTGACACATTCGCATCGTTTCCTCGGTTTGCTTCCCGTCAATAGTCCGACACGCATTACAGCTCTGCATGTAGTCCCTTCTGGAACTGGATATCTGAGGCCAATAGAAAAGCTTTTTTGCTGTTCGGATACAACTGTTCACTCCCGTATGTGCCAAGTGAACGTGCTCCAACATCTTCCGTTGAAATATCTCTGGAATCATGATTCTCCCTCGAATATTAAGCCGTCTTCCTGAATAAATCGATCGCGGTCATTAAAGGAGACTGCTAATTCCTCGGACAACTTTCTCTTATCTTGTAACCACCCGTTTCTAATTGTTTCCGCCAGACGTTGTAACGTGGAATATGGTGCCGTTACTGCTTTTAGGTTGATGATTAGTATGATTTCCGTCATAATGTAGCCCATAGCCGCAATAGTGTCAAAATGAAGTTCTTTTTGCAAGAGAAACCTTTTCCACAAACTCTGGACAAGGTGTGAGCTAGGTGCATCTGAGTCCCCGGTTGTTAGATCAATTCGACGTCATATTTTTGCATGCTGATTAGCATTTTTTGTCAGGTTTGTTAAATCTTCCAATTACCTTGGTGTTTATTTGCATTATTTGCATTATTGATATTGTTTGGTTGCATGCCTGTACTCTCTCGTTTGTTCAACTTTCCAGGGTTACAATAGGGAGAACCTCCGGTTACTTGCTAGCTGGTTGTTTGTGCTCCGTTTTCGTCGTGCTTCGCTTACAGTGCATTTTCCCAGTCTACTTGCAATGAACGTCGCTGTCCAATGTTTGATTGTTTGGTTCAACTATTGTGGAGAATAGGCACGGTGATAAACGTAGAAACGTTCCAGTTCTGTACAGTTTGGTGAGCCCCATGATAATTGTTTGCGTTTCAGCATTTTTCCCGGTTCACCGCAAGAGATTAGTGAACTCGAAATGTATCAAACCCTGTTTTCAATTCTGGGAGTTTGTTTGACGTCAATTTTATTCATTATCCTTTCAAATATATATACCTTGATTTTCGTTGATTTTTATATTGAGTACATATTTATTGATTTCCTCTTTATTTTGCAATGGACTCACAACGGAAGCCGACGGTGCGTTTAGTCACAATTACTGTTCCATAGTTCTTACACATGGAACCCGTCTTGTGGTTTATATACTCAGAGGCGGAGTTCTACAACCAGCGCGTCACAGCAGATCACACAGAATTTAACCATCTTTTGGTCGGGCTTCCCAAAGATGCCACGATGCAAGTGCGTAACCTCCTACTGAATTAACCCACTGAACATAGATATGAAGCCTCTAAGAAAGTTATCAAACGGATCACACCGTCTGACAGGTCACGGCTAAAACAGCTCTTTGGAGTTCTGCAGTTGAGAGATGAGCAACGGTTTGCTTTGTTGTTTCAAGCTCAACACTTGTTGGGCCCCTCATCCATGGATGAGACAATATTTGAAGAGTTATGGATGCAACGCTTCCCGGTTAACACACAAGTTATCCTTATATCGGTCAAGTCTCCGTCCTTGTTGGACGCAACGCAACTCACAGACGAGATTCAGGACCATTTTGTGCCGGTTCCTCTGTTTCTCTTATAGTGGTGAAGATCCGCATGGCAGAGGCTCCTAAGAGTCTTAACCTTTCAGCTTCACAGCAAATATCCCGTCCGCCATCGTCAGACGATTGGCGCACAGTGTGGGCGGAGATTACAGCCACTCGGTGAGATTTTGTTAATCTCAGTACACGTTCCTCCTCGCTTCGGCGCCGGAGTAAGTCCCCGAGTAAACGCCCTGAGACGTCTAGCTACTTTTGTTGGTATCACAGCAAGTTCGGCAACCGGGCGAAACGTTACGTCGCCCCTTGTAAGTGCTTTGACCAGGGAAACTACCAAGGTTGTCTTTCGTGGCGGCAAACGCTGTCGGCACCCCCCTAACAGTCATCCTTTTGACTTGAAGCATTTATGTTCTGGGACCACGTTCCCGGTCGATACTGGGGTAGATATCAGCGTGATTCCTCCACGATCTGGCGAGGCAACTACTTCTACTTTACACACGTTTCGTGCCACTAACAGCACGCCTATTCCCACCTGTGGCCAGTGCTCACTAGCGCTTCACGTTGGTCTCTGGTTGGATTTTTGCAGTGCACTCGTACTCTTTGCTATCTAAGGGATCGATGTTCTTTTTGACCTCGTGGTCAGTACGCTAAGACGAAAACTGAGCGATTCCCGTACAAGAATTAGGATCAACGGCACCCAGGAATACACAGAGGCCATCAGTTCTCTTATTCTTCAATATGAAACCCATCAACTTCACGTATCCTTATTTTAAGATTTCCCACAGCACGCTCGATCCACAAACAAGCCAATTCCAGTCACTTCTACTTGCACCCACCACATTAGGACTAAAGTCCACCAGTGTCGTGTTGACTAAGACATCTGGCACCGGACAAACTAAAAGTAGCTAGGACGGAGTTCGAACGCATGCTTTAACTAGGAGTAGTCCGTTTTTCCAAAATCCCATGAGCATGTCCACCTCACATGGTCCTCGAGAAGTCAGGTAACTGACACCCTCGTGACGATTATCGTGGCCTCAACAAGGTCACAGTCCCCGATAAATATCCCATCCCACACATGCAGGATCTCACAGCTTATCTTTCTGACAGAACTGTATTCATTAAGGTCGATCTGGTTCGTGCATATCATCAGATCCCAGTAGAGGAGACGGATATATCCAAAACAGCCTTTATCGCGTCTTTTGGCCTACTCGAATTTCTTCGAATGCCATTTGACCTTAGCAACGCTGTACAAAACTTCAGCGTTTCAGCCACCAAATATTCCGAGTCCTGGATTTCGTCTACCTCTACTTAACGATTTCAGCGACTGATACACGGGTTCGAGGCAGAAGCCCAAGGTTCTCGGTTCCAGTCGGTTTCTCTTGCCCAGCGTCAGCGGGCGTCCGTTGATCTGAAAGAGGTTCATTAAAAAACGGTGTAGCACCGGTCTGAGAGAGTACCGTGAATACCAAGAACAGAGTAAGATTACACGCGTAATGAAATTGTAGATAAATAAAAATTAAGCAATGCCTTGAAACGATCCTTAGAAATCCTGCCGACGACCTAAAAAGGAACGCTGCTCCAGTGGTTGATAACCTTGTACGAAAAGAACTGCCTAAGGAAGGCCCGAGGACGAAACTTGAAAATTTCCTGTTATGTTCTCGCCGGCCGTCGTCATTCGCTACTCTCCTACGAAACCCACTTTGAGGGTAAAGTGCGTAAGTATTCAATCACCTCAGAGTCTTCGAAGTTCGAGTGGGTACAAATCAAAAATTTTAAGACGAGACTCGTAAGTAGTATTGTAGCGATCTCTTAGAATGGCTTAACTTTTTTTGGTATTTTGTTGTGAATTTTGCCACTTCCGATAGCGGCATGTTTGTTTATCTCAATGGTATGTCCTGTTCCCGCTCATTTTAATTCCCTAACCTTTTCTGTTCCGCGCGCTACACGCAGTACGTCTTCTGGCTGTACTGTTGTTTTTCTTCTCGGTGGTGGCAATAAACACTGTATTGCGCTGTTCGCTGTTTTCTGAATTATTGCTGATTAGGTAACTCACCGTACCTGGAGTGAAACTTTGTGGGGGAATCCCCCACAGTACTACTCAGGCCCGTGACAAGCTTGATAGCCGCACGCTGGACACGCTAAACAGCTAATATGTCTTTCTTCAGGCTGTAGCCACCATATTAATAATTTGAAACTCGCATTCATCTGTACCTTCTTGACGATTTTGGTTTTTCACCCAGTTTTGTTTCAGTCAATCTATCCATTTTGTAATTTCCGTCCCGGGGCTAAAAGCACAACTTGCTTCGTGCCTCGCTAGCTTGATGTGTTCCTCTGTACACTCCATTTTCCTGGGTCGATACTAATAAACAGGGTCAACTCGCTAATTCTTTAGATGAGACCCAACTGTGAAAAGTCAGGGCTTCGACTAGATTCGAACCAGCGACAGACACAGTATGCCTCAACGTGGCAAGCGCTCTACCAGCTGAGCTACGAAGCCACACCAGGAGCTCGGAAATTTAATATTTGGACTCTGTTACCCACCCGCCAAAATTCATAAATCTGCCTATTACTCGCTGATTCTTTGTTGTCCATTGTCGATTGGTTATCGGCAGTGAACATTGTCAGGGTATTTTTGTTGGATCAGTTTCATCGAGGCCAGTATACCCCACCTGATTCGCACACTCGAGGAGCGGTCTTATACCAACCCCGTAAAGAGTTTGAAACGATTTTTTGTCTAGGCGGGGGAAAGTGCGCTTAATCATACCGAGAGCGACAAATCCCTTTTCTGCCGCCATCTCATGGTGTTACGCGCAGGATAAATCAGACAATAATCATATGTCCTGATCCTTCTTCGGATCGAGTTCCATTATACCTGCTGTGCTGAGCGCACTACGACTCGCGAATGTATCGCCAGTATCTCCACCGAGTGACGCGTGAGCACACTTATTGTCATTTAGTGGGAGACTCCAATCGTCCGACCAGCGCTTGATCGCGTCAAGGTCAATCTGTAGTGCACTGGGACCAGTAGCATTTCAAATTTTCACGTCGTATGCGTATTAGAGGACGTTGCTGGAAATATCATTTGGAAGGTCGTTAACTTAAATGAAGAATAGCAGAGGACCTAGCACTGCCTCTTGGAGAATTCCCGCAGAAATGAAAGAGGGAGACGAAAGGTCTGATCCAGTCTTAACTGTAGAAATCCAGCGAGAAAACTCTCCTTGGTTACCATATGATTCCATTTTGTGTTTCAGGGGGTCGTGTGGGACACGGTCAAAAGCCTTAGTGAAATCAAAAGAGATAGGATCTGAGATAAGGCCGCTGTCCTTGGCTTCCGTCAGACTATCCATGAAAATAAGCAGGTTTGTTATGCTTGACCTACTAGGAAGGAATCCGTGATGCGTGGAAGAGAAAAGATGACTTGGTAGGAAGTGATTTAGGATGGCGCGCTTTAATAGGCGCCCCATTATTTCGCATGAATTGCCAGCAAGGCCGGTTTATCGATAGCTAGCCACAGAGTGCCGGTGGCCCATTTTAAATATTGGTGTGACCATCGCCTCTTTCTATGCGCTAGGGAGAATTCCAGTCTAGAGTGTTTGTTCAAACAGCTTACAAAGAGGTTTCCCAGACTAGCGGCTGCTTCTTTGAGTGATCTGGGATGAATCTTGTCTAGACCCACTCCATTGTATGTAGTAAACTTGAATGGAAGGTTCTTAACATCTAGCAAGAAAAACTCAACGGTAACGAGTGGTTACCTGAAGTTCTGCTGCGGTGGGGTCAGATGAAGTCACCCCGTCGGGCAGTCGTACAAAATGAGCTGAAGTTTCATTCCTTCTCAGTAGTCGCATATACTTAAATAAGAAGTTTTTGTTCCCGCGGGCTCTTGTGCGAGTTAGGTGTGTTCGCGGACGTCCTCCGCTTAGGTTGTCTGAGTTTCGTATATGCTTATATCTCGCGAATAAATGAGAACGGTTATTGAGAAGAAAACTTATCTTACGTGGGAGGGGTGGCCGACGAGAGAAAGTGCACAGTTTGCGTGGTATAAATAATTTGTTCGCTTTCTGAATTGCGCCTCGAAACCTGTGGTAGTTCTGATCCACGGAATCCAGGTGATGAAGAAGTAAACCTAGGTAGGTTCCCGAGCCGTTAAAATATGCCTGATCAAAGTTTATAACTGTAGACCTTTTTGCTGGTTGTTGTAACGAGTAACAGATAAGATCAAGGGCTAACAGAGAGTGGTCACTGTGTCCAAGTGATGGCTTGATGATCACTTTGTCTACCAAGTGGCTCTCATCAGTGATGACTAAGTCGAGCAGAGAGAGAATCTGACCAAAACGATGCCGCGTCGGAGTGGTGACGTGTTGTGTCCATGCCTTCCGTCGTAACAGCGTTGATGAGGAAGTTGAGAAGCCGTTTTAACATTCTTGGCGAGAAACTGATGACCAGTTTATCTTGGGTGCATTACAGTCACCCATAATAAGCAGGTGAGTAAAGCGTTGTAGGCCCAGGAAGTTTTCCAGGCTTACTGGAAGGGTGTCGTCGTCGGAGGCGTCTGATGAAGGAGAAGGATAAATAGCCCCCACTATGAGTAAGTCTTGGTCACGCAGTGGTAGTCTAAGCCACAGAGCGTCACAGTTATCAGAGGACTGAAAGCCATTAATAACCGTGGGTGTCGAGAGACATTGCAGAAGGAAAATCGTAGAACCCCCCAATCTTCCTCGGGCGAAGTCAGTCCGGAAGAGTGAATGCCCAGAGACACCCAGTTCACTGTCACTGATATCAGCTGCAAGCTAGGTCTTCGTGACAGCAAACATGTTTGGTTGGGTGTCATGAATGTTCTGTCTGATTTCCGATAGTATGTTTAACATACCCAGACAGACAGTTGAAGGCTGCCTCCTCGTTGAATTTCGCGAGAATTGGGGGAAAAGTGTGCGAGGGAAAGCCTGGGAAGGAAGATCTAGAATCAAGCAGGGTGGTGGAGTAGAACTCGGTCTCCTTTTTTGAGTTGTTTTGACGGCCTTCCTTTGAGACTGTGGGCCTGAAATCACTGTCTGTATGTACGTCAGCGACCCTACAGGACACATGACCAACACTCCTGGTGTTGCGATCTGCGATCCGTCTGCACTTGTCAAATTCCGTTCCTTGAAATGGTGTTTGGAAGTTTTTACCCTCGGAAAATTTGACTTGGTCGTCTGCTGGGTGCGAGGTTCGGAAGACGGCAGTGCGCGCGTTGCCATGAGGCTAGTGGTAGAATTATCCATCAGGGTCACGGGACGCGGCCCAGCAGGCTACTTCCATTACGAATTATTGACAGGAAGAATTATCTGCTGGGCCCTTTGGCGAGTGTTGGGGTGGGTAACTCCGAAGACGGTTTTGCGCGGTGTGAGTACCCTCAATGCTTGTGCCTGTGCCTGGGGCTTTGGTCGTTGGAAAGACCATGCAGACTGTGTCTCCATTTTTTAAAACAGGCACAGGGCTCTGAGGGTATAACTCAAGAGCCGAAACTACGACCTTAGTCTCTGGTTGGAGCTTCTGGGCTACCGTGATTCGTGACTTAGTCTTAATCCGCTGTTTGCGTCTCACCCTCTCTTGTCGCGAGCCATCGGGAGATACGCCCTTCAGATCGGCGTTGGCGGACTTAAGAGCCTCTGGTTTTCCCACCACGGCCTCCCGGTCAAGCGTGAATGGAAAGGTTACCAAAAAACCAAGTGAAGTTTTGGTTGTTTTAGCGCGCAGCCTGCTTGAAAACACCAGGTTTTTGAAGCCCAAGGAGAATGAAGTCGCTAAGACCGATGTAGTTAGCTCGGTTGGAGAAATTTCGGGGCAGCAACCCCACAGAGCAGCTATCTTTTCCCTGGAAGTTTTCTTCATTTTTATTGCCGCCTCCTCAATGTGCGCAGTAGACAGGGCAACTGTCTTCATGGTGGTTGCAACATCAGGGAGGGCAAGCGCTATGTACTCATCCAGGGACTGTAATTTCAACTCCATTTCGGACAGAGTCTGTTGGATCTCCTCCATCTTACTTTCCACGGGAGAAATAGAGAGAGATACGGAGCTAAGAAGATTCATGCATTTGCAGTCAGATTTTCTGCGTCACCCCATCTGCCGTGGTGCGTGTGTGACCAGCCAGCAGTGGAGCGGTACCTTGGTTTTCACCAAATTTGCAGCTCATGCAGACATAAATGAGAGACGAGGAGGCTAGCTGTTTTTGACTAGGCTTGTTGGGGTTAGTGCAATTGAGGTGATACCACTTCTGACATTGGTAGCACTGCATGCTGTTTTGTACATACATTTTACACCCATACTGGCCATAGACGCTTGTTGTCACAAGCAGTATCTACTGAGTCCCAGCACTGCTAGATCTGACAAGCATTACTGCCGATAGGGACGAGCCATATGCAATGAAAAAGATGTTGGTTTACAGTGATTCAGAAAAGACGAAACAGGCACAATAAGGCGGAAAACATCGAATACAATGCAACCCAAATAATTCAATACGTAACGAAATGTTATGTTATTCGATAACGAATAAAAATAGTCGTATGCAATTTTTGATGCACAGGGCACCACTAGGACATAAATGTGAATAGACAGCAACAGCGAGGAAATTTAAACCACATTTCGAGTTGCCCCTTTTACATGTCTTATCCGCGTTACTTCGATGACATTAGTGGCTAGTTCTTCCAAAGAAGATACGCAGTACCTTCAGTCCCTATTTTCTAGTTTAGCCCGGCATAGAATAACTACCAAACCACCCAAGTGTGAACTTGGAAAATGTAGCACAAAATTTTAGGACACGTTATTTCTGCTTCTGGTATTCAGGCTTTGCCAGCAAAGATAGGTTTTGTCAATGATTCCCATACACCGATATCTTTCGAAAAGCTCCTACGTTTCGCCAACCTGGTTAATTGCTGCCGCCGGTTTATCCTTCATTATGCGCAACTCGTACAATCCCTCACAGACTTATTCCGAGGCGCTTCACGTAGATTCAACTTTACGGAGGTAGCACACAACTTTTGTAGACCTAAAGATAGCTCTATCCAATGTTGCTCTTCTGGCCCACCTAGACCACCAGGCTTCAATGTCTCTTCACTGGTGCCCCGGGTGTAGCTTCTGATGCAGTATAACTACAGTCTGTCGGCGACAAATCGTAACCACTAAGTTTCCTCTCCAAACGCTTGTTACCGGCCGAACCCCAGTATAGCACGTTTGCAAGAAAATTGCTTGCTATTTATCTGGATATCCTCCATTACCGCCGTGCACTGAAAGACCGCCAATTCACTGTGTCAACTGATCGCAAGCCGTTGATATATACACTCGGATCTTCATCGGACAGATACTTCCCCACGGACAGTAGCCGCCTGGGCTGTTTTGCAGTTTAACTGCGACATACGGCATGTCCTAGGTGCTCTTAACCCTGTCACGCGCCCACGCAACCTTGGTCACGACTACATCCGTTGACTTTAGTGGTTCAGCTGCGACCCAAACGCAGTAGCCTGATTTTAAAATGTCATTACAACGCTACTGTTTAGATACGCACGCCCTTCCACGGCCCAGTGCAGACGGAACCACTCTTTGTGATACTACTGCAGGTATTCCAAGACCTCTGGTGCCACAAGCTTACAAGCGTACCGTCTTCAATCAGCCTCACAATCTCTCGCACCGCGGTATTCGCTTCACACTTAAGTTAGTAACAGACCGATTCGTCTGGCCTGAGGTTAACTCTCAGGTTTGTAATTGGGCAAGCGCTCTCCTTAAGTGCCAAAATTCCAAGGTGCATTGACATACAGGGAGCTCAATTTTCTCATTCAGTCCCTCAGATGCTAGGTTTTCACACATCCATTTAGATTTATTCGGACCCGTACCACCTTCACGCAGTTAATTTCACATCTTAACTTGTGTCGACCGGATGCCATCCGTTTGAAGAATGTGTCCTCTGAGGCTATTGTGAACGCCTTTTTAGAACGTTGGGCCAACGGTGACCAACTACGGATGCCCTACAACCATTAAGGCGGACCGTGGTTCACATTCTGAATGTTGAACGTTAGAAACGATGACGAACTTTCTTGGATGCTGGCCCATCCGTATCACGGCATACCGTCAGTTCTCGAATGGTTTGGTAGAATGCCTTCATAAGCCGCTCAAAACTTCGTTTTGTGCCACCACCCATCTGGCGGGGTGAAGTACTTCTTTTAGTAATTTTAGGTATCCAAAACACCCTGAAGACTGATCTTCAACGCACGATACTGGAAAACCTGTGTGGTCTTGTATATAACGTGTAGTGGTACTTTCGAAAATACTCTACGCTTCACAAAAGAGGCAGACAGGGGCATGCCCAGTTCTTTAAACAACTACCGGTGCACGTAGCACCTGCTTAATGGACTTATTCACCTAATAACATTCAAACTGGGTTAGTCAGGTGGATCATTCACGAGTTATCCTGTTTGCCAAAAAGTTAGACACAACGTGCGTAGTTTGCTGCGAGCATGCGCAGCGAACGAGCGCTGCTACGGGATAGCGACGAGGTATTGCATTTTTCGCTTGTTTAAAAAATTTCGGTAGCGTTATAATAGTAATAATGGTATATTTCTCGACGCATTTTGTGAAAAACACGCTCGGGAGAGTGTAATCAATGTACACATTTTAAAGCCATATACACATTCAGAACCACAATTGTAAATTGCACAATGATTCAGCTATGTGAATAGAGGAACAAAAGACACATTTGTGAGAGCAAGCTTCAACTTAAAGAAGAAAGTTTGAGATACATACTTCTTAGACGATAGTACTCAGAATCTACAAAATTCGATAAAACAATTGAGTTATTACATCAATTGGGACATCACAAGGTGATCATTGGCCTAATGTTCAAGGTCGTGCCAAACGAAAGGTGTCTTGAGAATGATAGGGGATGTACTCTCAAAGAACTTAATCATTATCCAATGTAGACAGCCACGAAAAATGTGCAAAAAATTTTGTTATTATGGGGGAGGTGGGAACGCATATACTTTGGACGATCTCGCGATATGCTCAATCATCACGGGATTTCGAATGTCCGGGCGGGGTGGAATGTTTTCTTGCGTGAGATATATCACTGAGACCAAGAACGGAGAACGAACTCACGCGATAAACGGGAGAACGTAAAACTGATTATGTGAGCTATGACGAACAATGGAACATGTGATATTTTGGCATAACCGTCTACATGACATTAATAGCATTGTGTTAACCGATGAAATATATACCGTATGCAAACAGCTGTTATCAAATAGCGCAAAAGGGATCGAATATCACCTTTACCTAGTATACGATTACTGCCGAATTTGGATGCCGAGTATCTCTGTACGGCTGGTATCTAGAGTGAGAAGAATGTTCGACAATACCGAGAGGTTGCCAGATGGTCTATCAGGAGGAGAAAAATGAGTTGCAGCGCAAGGTTTTATGTAGTCATGAGACGAATAGACTGAGTATTTTTTGTTTCCAAACAATTTTAGCATGTTCAGCTTTTGCATGATGGTTTACAGCACAAACACATAAGCTCTCAATAAGTATAGAGTAAGGGGCGTATATATTGACACCTATACGTATTGATTATAGACATGTTTTCTAGTTCGTTGGCAAGCCTAGATCACAAGATCTATCCTGAAATTGATAGTTTTGATCAGTTCGAGGGGTGCGTGGCGTAATATCACGCAACACAGAGGGTTCCCCGTCAGATGTTATTAGGTCCGTTTTCAAAGACAACGTCCTCAGACAGGTAGAGCTTAAAAATAGACATGGCGTTCGCTATTGTTAGGAAAGTTTCTAAGATTCGTCTGAATAGATGTATATTCTTACTGGCTCCAATGTCCTACGGAAGCTTGTTCCAAGTAAAGGAATATTTTGCCAGAAAAAATTTCGAACGCATCTTTTCCGGGATTTAAGAGCTGTCAAAGTGAAGTGCTTGTTTCTGAAGTTATACTTCAAACTGTGTTGTAAGCGAGTCGCGAAGCTGACGGTAAATTTATTGCCATAGACTAGATTATACATGAGTGCAAGATTAAGCTGGAGTCGCTTTAACCAAAAAGGATCAATTGCAAGCGTCTGGCAGCGTTCTCTTCAGCTCAGAGAATATTGATAACCCAATAAGCTTTTCGTGAATGCACGTTGGAGGCTTTCCAGAGATGGCCTATCAGACTCGCGCAGGTGACTATATATGAACGTGCAATACTCAAGCTGCGGTCGTATGCATGGTTCAAAGAGGTGTAATCGTGTTGCAGGCAGTAAGAATGAGTGTTTAATGTAACCTATCGTTCCTCCAGTTTTAGCAGCTAGGTAAGGTATGTGTTCTGCAAAGTGGAATGAGCCTGAGTAGCGTAAACCTAGGTCACGCACTGAGTTGGTGGTTAATATGCTGTGACCATCCAGCTTTATAGAACCATCTGATACGTGGCAACCAAGCACAGCGATAGTGGATTTAGTGGCTGAAAATTTCATCAGCCAAGTTTGACACCAAGTGTCTAATGACATGTAGTTCTCCCGTATGTTTTCTAAACATGAATCGAGATTGCCAGGAGGAAAGCTGTGAACAAATTTTGATATCATCAGCAAATAGGAATAGTTTGCCATGAATGATAACTTCGCATATATCGGTTATATATATGAGAAAGGGTTACGGTCCCAAAACACTTCCTTGTATCACCCCATTAATAACTGGTCTGAACATTGAGCTATTGCCTCCTAGTTTCACTGTGTGCGGCCTGTAAGGTATGAGGAAAACCAGCTAAGCAATGGATCACGCATACCAAGAGATGTTGTTTCGAGCGGAGGACGCTTATGAGGCTAACGATCGAAAGCCTTCGCCATATTCAACAGTATAATGATAATCGCTTCACCGGCGTCAGTAGATTCTATCACATGGTTAAGAAATTCTAGCTGGTATATCATGCAAGAACGCATGTTGAGAAACCCATGCTGGTAGTGGTTTATAAGGTTTCGCGATAAAAAGAATCCGACCATGAGGCATTTTGTTATCCTTTCCAACGCCTTGGAAAAAATGAGGCATGGTTAATGAGACGATAATTGCTGATGTCTTGTCGCGAGCAACCTTCATGGCGGCGCTTAATTGTAGAATTTTTCCAGTGAAGAGGAAAGGAACTTGATGTTAGAGGACGTGTATAAATATTGAGCGGAAGTAAAGGGATGTCTTCCCCTTCGTATTTTAGGGCAACGGGGTAAATGGCAGGTAGGGGAGGAGGTTTGATAATAGCTAGCTGGGAGTGTATGAGCCCTGCATCAACAGGGATAGGGCTTAGGAACGTACTTGTGCTTACAGGAAGAGGTGGGGGCAGCATGTGTCACTCAATGTTGAAGGAGGCAGCAAAAAATGAATTAAATACCTCACAGATTGTTACAAAATCATCTACGGTAATTTTGTCTCGCAGTGCCACTACTGAGATGGCGGGGTCTCTCCCATTGTTCCTGCGTCTTATCAACTGCATCAACTGCGAGCTTTTATATTTGCCGTTAAGCGTCCATTTTTCATTACTTATTTGGAGAATTCTGGTTCTGTATTCAATAGCACTGAACATTTTATGCATTCGCATGATAAGAGAAAAGTCGCGTGTTTTTCCGTAACGTGATTTAAGGCTTTTGAGCTTACCTTGCATCTTTGGAGTGAGAATTATGTCGTTACTGTACACATTACGTTTTTTGATCTGTGCGGGGCTATGATGTTTATGCAAGATCTGAAGTGTTCATTAAATGCTCCGGTTGCAATACTACGATCGGGGATTAGAAAAATATGTTCCATTTCAGAGTCCTCAACAGTGTGATGAACACGTTCCAGTCGACAAATTTAGTTTGACAGTAATGTATGACGGTCGACCTTCTTACAGCTTTTAGGTTGAACGTGAAGTAGACTGCTTCATGATCACTTCCCGGAAATTGTTCCAAGGTTGACGCAGTAACGCAAGAGGTGCCTGTGGTAGAGATAAGGCTGAAAGAGTGGTCATGCCTAGTAGGCACTAAAATATGTTGGCGCCACCCGTTTATTTTGACACATGCAAGGAACTCAACCTGATTTGCAGGGGTTGTGAAAGAGGTCCAAGGGATATCGGGCATGTTGGAGTCTCCGCCAATTATTTTGTACTGTAAAGGTAAGGTCGATACACAGTTCAGTCCATCAGTGAGGTTCTTCACGACGATATTAGTGGCCTGAGGTGGTCTGTAGACACATTCCGAGAGTAATTCACAGGATTCAGTCGAAGCTAACAGCTACAAGGAGTCATCGTATGGTTGCAGAATATTGAACCCTTAGGTAAATTAAATATCCTCCACCTCGTCCAACGCCACGATCTCCGCTGAACATGTGATAGCCTATATATTTCACCTGCGTGTATGGAGTCTCAGGGGGTGCGCCAAGCTCCAGCGACTAGAATAGTGTAAGAATTATATAGGAAGATACAGGATTTCAAAATGTGCATCCTATTAATTAGCGAACGTGCACTGAAAAGCAGTAAATCTATTGCACTTTTCTTGCTCGGCGTCATTTTGAGACCTTTAAAAGTGTCTAAAACTGAGATGTCTTTGTGACTCAAAAACTCTGGTAACTTCGTTTGGTATGACGTCCTTGTAGTGGGATCATTAGAGAATGATTAGGTGTCACCTGCGTCTGAGTCCATGGCAGAAAGTGTTTGAAAAATGCCAGCAAGTTAATGTGTGGGCGTCGAACTATGGGGGACGAACTTAGTAGGGGAGGTTTGAAAGTTGTGTCCCGCCAAAAACACCAAACGTTTTCAGCGAGTAGATCGCGGGTCCCGTTTAGGTAAGCATTTGAAGTGTGGGGGCTATGCGTACTGAAAGAGGTGTTAAACCTAGGGCTAACAACTTCAGGGATCGCTGGTTTAGTTTTATGTGATTAGATGCGTCCCTCAAGAGACTGCTATTACTGGACTAAAAGTTTTGGCATTTGTGCGGCATTTTTATTTCTTCGCTTTCAGTGTTTTTCATCCTCGTTAACTTTTTCAATTTTACACGCACACCTGGTGTTTAAACCATATGAAGCGAAAACAGATTTTCTCATGGATCTCACAAACCGCGCATTCTCACTCCGCTCATCGCCGGATGTGCGTTGACTTTTTGTGTATTTAAATTTTAACGGAATCGGCTATCTATATCTGCACATTTTTTCTGTAGGAGCTGCTTCTTACGTTTCTCTCGTGTACCGATGTGGATGTTTGTATGTGTCGTAGTTTTTTTTCAATATAGCCTGTAAGCAAAATCCGTCAGTGAAAGTGGGATTTCGGAAGTGAGCACGAGAGCTCTTAAATTGCTAGTCGACTCTGAATGACTACCGGAAAGCGTGTACGCTTGGCGCTAAGCGGTGTTCTACTTGTGTGTTCGGTTTAATCTATACAGATGGAAGCCTGTTCCGTGAAGCACACACAAAAATGATAAGGAGACCGGTTAAGTAACACAAAATCTACACACTATTTAGGCCATTATGCTTGGAACGCCGACGGGCCCTACCTAAGATGGGCATCAAAAAAGACTTCCAGCCGCCTATAAATTAACAAATTCAATGTATCCCCATTGGCCTGAAGAGTGTGGATGCGTTTCCCCCCATAATAATATAAGGCAAGCCTCGCTTGTGTAAAATTGCATGCAATCTAGAAAAATGACTTGATGCAGCCAGGCAACTACAGATTTCCCATACAGCCTCTCCAATGAGGGACGCGAGCACGGTTTGGCATGTTTCCAAACCCGTCATGCGGTATCCTTACCATAGGAGCTGTGTTAACAAACATACTATTAAGTGTCCTGTGAGACACCGTAATGCTCGAGGCATAAATATGGCGCCTAGTGCATAGGCTTGTTAAGCCGACAGCATCCAACGGGCCGACAGATCGTCCCGGACCGCATCCAGTCGAGTTTCGTCGTCGCAGCTTTTGAGATCTGGTATCAAGTGAGGCTAACCGAACAACCCGGAAGACGCCAGACATAAGTGTCATGCAGAAGACAGCTGATTCATAAACTAGATCTGTGTGGCGATGTCAGGAGGATCGGCAAACTGGAACGAACCTGCTGGCGTGCGCCACGGCTCGGTAGCCAACCGCAGTTTCAGGGGTCAAGGGAACGAAGCCATAGCTTGAGAGAGCAGACGACTGTGGTAGTGGAAATATGGAATGTTTCTGAAGTAATTATCGACGGTTCACCGATCAGGTTATTGCTTGCTCTTCCTAGGGGTTATTAATGTCCCTAAAACCAGCTTGCCACTAGGACCCGTCGGTGGAAAAGGGCTTTACCACAGGTTGTTCAGCTTCGTCAGCGAGTTCTTATTAGCACAGCATAACGGTCTAGCTAACAGAGTCCCGCCTGGACAGATGGCTCCAACGCTAGACTTAATGCTCACTCGTCAAAATAGCAAAACGTCGAACGTACCGCAGCAATAGTCCATTGATTCATTTCTTTCTCAGATGTCCCACTTCGATCAAAACCGGCACACAAAGCGCGAATCTCCGCGGCATTCACCATAAGAAACGGTTAACGGAGGCCGATAATGAGACCTTGAACTGGGGCGTCAACATTTCGTGGGCAGGCCACATTGAGAGTCACCGTGGTCTTACAGGAGGGGGCAGGGTGAAGAATCACTACCTTCGGAAATGAAATCAAAAGCAGGACTTGTACAAAGCAAGCAGCACTTTATTAACCTTCTGTCGGTTATTTTATGGACAAGATGCACCAGTAGAATGATGACTTATAATTGTTGCCGACGCCTTGGTCTGCTTTGCCCTGCTTGTGGACTGTTTGTTTCAACACGTGGCGTACCTAACCAACTCGCCCTAATCCGGCGCTCCTTACAACCAAATCCGATGGCAAGCCAACGTGCTAACCTGCGTGGTAACCACGCTGACATGACAGTCTGGTGGCATTTTCGACCACCACTGACCACAGCCTTCTGCAACTCGTCGGTCGGTTTCGTATCGATGCGTTAGCCTAATTGATCCCCCTTAAGGAACCTGCTCTAGAAACTACTCGGAGGAAGGACTGAACTGTCACTGGTTCTCCCCAGGGTCGAGAACATGCTCATGCGTTAGCATGTGGCTTGGAAAACACTACAAAGTGGCTTAAATATTTCATGCTACACAAAAGAGCTAGAAACCAAGAAATGAGGACTTCAAATGTGAAATCTTGATGTACGAACTCAATGCACTGCGTAACATTAGGTAGAACCGTAAAAAGTTTCGCAGTATTTTCCGGGCCGGGAGCATACTTTGTTATGGCAAAAGCTACGTATTGACCGCCAGGACCATATCGGCCGTGTTCATGGCAGTGTTAGAGCGCTCACCGCTTAGAAAATGCACCACGTAGATAGGGATATTACGCTGCAAGGAGTAGAGTGGGCGATACTGTCGCAAAACAGCACGAAGCTCACAGGACCATGCAACATTTATCCGGTCATCCTAAGACCCCTGACCAAATTGCTGGCGTTATTTTCCACCCGCATTTTCAGTTTCACGTTGAATATACACACGGTTTCGAGGGACTGAAAGGAGCCCATCATAATCCCCATCTGTGAGGGTGGTAACAGTTTGCTTGTTGGAAACCGCTGACTAGTGAGTCTGAATGTTGTCGTCAGTAAAATGTCTGAGCACATTGTAGAAAGGATCCGTATATTCCTTTGCGAAAATAAGCCTTCCAAGGTGCCTCAACAGGACATTTTGAGGGGCGGGTTTTGCCTAACCTGTCATTTGACGTTTCAGATGCTGTCCCGGAGAGGCGACTTGAGTGTGCACCCTAAATTTCAAGAAGGCCTTTGACTACGGCAACCACATACTATTGGGTGAAAAGGAACAGAAAACGCGAATTTCACATGCAGTCTGGAGGTGTATCCAGACGTCTCTAGCCCGGAAGGTGGTGTAGGGTGAGCATGCGGGATTAACAGTTTGAGAAGGGTTCTCCGCTAGATGGCGTGTCATAAGAAGTACCCCTCGTTCTTCTGATCTTCCTGATGCACGTAAGTGGCGAGACCGAAAACCCAGTGTACGTCTGCTTGACGTACAACGTATCCAATTCTTCCTAAAATCCCAGCTCACTTCGTACATGGGTTCGTAATTATCTTTGGCTGCGGCCTGCTTACTAGGTGGGGTCGCATTTGTTTGTTTGAATGTTTGTTGACCTATGTGCGCCACCGGCACCATACGCACATCCGGCTTGTTCGCGTGCTCGACGGTCGTATCCTTCACCGCCTTGGCTGCTTTCGTGTGTCGGTGTCGTTAAGCGTTTGCTGGGACCTACGGCAATTTTCGTATAAAACGCTCTCCGTCCTCCTCAGTCATTCGTATCTTTACCTAATGGTTGGTATGAATTGCGTATGTGTGGAAGCGTTGAGTTAGGTTCAAGGAATCACAGATCTCGACTCCGAAAGATGAGATCAAGAATGGCTGTTTGGTCTGATTTTCTATCCACCCGGGTAACCAGTTTATGAGATAAGTTGCTCACAATTACTGTGGGTTCTTGAATGTGAATATATTGAAGCACAAGGCGGACATGGTTGATACCTTTTCTTCTTGTTTCGCACTGGCCCGAAAAAGAACTTTGTTTTAATTTTCGGAGTGAGCAGCTCGTTTGCTTCATTTTTTATATATCCCTCCCTCTATCTTGCGGCTTGGACAAATTGTATCGACGAAAAACGCAGTCGGGGGAATTGCGAGCAATGACAGTCAAGTATCAGGAAGTCAGCGTGCGCAAGCTCTATCGGGGTCTGTTTGAATTTTTGAGTTCCTATTTGGGCTCCCGAGTATTAACTGAATCTGAATTATTTCGCTCCAATGGACATTCCGGATCTTCGTTCGCAATTCCTCGACAAACCTGCTCACCTGAACACTCCAGTGAATCATGGTTGAAAGGTCGAGCCGGGAATTGTGCTCAAAGACTGTTCTAATTAAAGATCTTGTCATGTGGTGCTTTTGCTGCGGTGCTTGAGTTCACAGCACATTTCTGTGTATTCCTGGTGACGCGTACGCGTATTTGAATGCTAAATATTTTGATTGCATTGAGTTAAGTGATGGCCTTCGTAGGTCTGCCGGGCCAGTTTCTGCCACAAAAGGGTTACTACGCCGCCATCTGTTGTTGATTCGGATTAGTCCACTGGGGTGGCTGTTACTAGCGCACTTTAGTGCCTGGTAACTTCGGCTATAGTATATTTGAGTCCCTATAAGGCCAACAATAATAAATCTGATAAAAAGTGACCAACAAGGCTGGTGCCAAGTCTGTTTGGAACCATGTAGTTGTTTGTATCATCACTCCGAAGAAGCAGACTTTGGTTGCTCGCTGAGTCTCTGTGCCCACCAAGGACCCACTCGAATGCACTGATGGATGCACGAATCTCCACACTCACTTACACCCGAACATGGGAGGCAAACAGTTCTATCCGACTAACGCAATGCTAACGGTAAGAGTTCCTTGTTCCGAGTATTTTGGAAGGCCGCAGGTGGCTCAGATTGTAGTGGTGTTGCTTATCGGCATTGAGGTAATGTCTTTGACCTCCTACAAATACTACGGTGCCACGAAGTCCAGGCATCCCAGATGTACTCCGGGCCGATTGGCAGAAGTGCAAGGTAATAGGAAAGAAATCCCTGAATTGCGATCGATATCGTAGTAACAGCGTCAGGAGCAGCGAGTTCGGAGAGTTATTCATATTTTCTAGGCTCGGGGTCCAAACTACCTGGATCCAGTCAGTTTGTTCGTTTCGATGTACGGTGGTTTTCTGTTGACCTTAAAGGCAGTCATTGAAAATAGGGTGTAGCACCGCTATTGGGAGCTACAGATAGTATCAGAGCAGAGTAAGATAATCCGACAGGGTAGAGCAAATTACTAATCTAGCGGTTAATTGAGTAGGTCGGAATCCAATAACATTTTGAGACGGTCCTTAGAAGAGCAATTACCAACCCCTATTGGAAGGTCGTTTCAATAGTTGATAGCTTTGTGGGGGAAGAACTGTTGTCTTAGGAAGGTCCGAGGTCGAAGCTTATAGAGCTGCTTATAGAGCTGCTGTGCGAAAGAGAAAATGTGTAAGATATAAGTCACCGCGGAGTCTTCGAAACTCAAATGGGTAAAGGTCGAGAATTTCGAGGCGAGACTCGTAAGATGAATGCCGTAAGCCAGTGACCAGTTTGGTAGCTACTCGCTGAACACGTTCACTGGCGAGCATGTCCTTCTTCCAACCGGTGTGACTGACTTGATTAGCATACTCAAGCAGTGGTCTTAGGTAGACTTCGTGAACCGTGTGAAAGGCGTTTCGGTCAATGCGGGGGAAGGCTCTTTGTGTCATCCCAAGAGTCATAAGGCATTTTTCGGCGGCCAACTGGTGGCGATAGGAGAAAGATAACCCAGATAATAGCCAACTCCCTAGGTATTTGTTGAGATCTACTCTCGTGATACCTACTACACTTTGTGCACCATGTATCACGAATAGGTTCCCGGAGTCTCCTCCGAGTGACATGTGCGCACACTTACTGTCGTTTGGAGGGAGACTCCAATCACCTGACCAGAAGTTAATACGCTCGAGGTCGATCCGCAATGCATTGGGATCACAAACGTTCTGAAATTCAAATCATCAGCATAAAGAGGACGTTGCTAGAACTGAGCTCGGGAAGGTCATTGATGTATATCAGAAACAACAGTTGACCAAGTACAGATCCTTTTGCTCCCGCGGAAATCGGAGGGGAAGAAGAAAGGCCCGAAAGGATTTTCACTCTGAAGGTTCTGTGACCAAGATAGGAAGTAATCCAATGGATAATCTCTCCTTAGATCCCATAAGCTGCTAGTTTATGTGCAAGAGGACCGTGTAGGACACGGTCGAAGGCTTTGGCAAAGTCGAAGAAAATAGCATCCGAGATGTGACCATTGTCTTTGGCCTCCGTTAGGCTGTCCATGAAGATTGGCGTATTGGTAATGCATGGCCGATCGGGGAGAAGGCCATGCCGAGTAGAATAGAAAAGATAATTTGAGGAGAAATGCTTAAGGGTGGCGTATTTCAACAGACGCTCCATTGTCCTGCATGGGATGCTGGTAAGGCTGATCGGCCGATAACTAGCAGGAAGGTGACGATCACCGGTCTTAAATGTGGGTGTGACAGTGGTCTCTTTTCATACCTCATGGAGAGTGCCTGTCCGAAGAGTCTGTCTAAAACAGATTAAAGGGGGGCAGTGCCGAACCGTGGGCCGCATCTTTGAGGATCCGGGGATGGAACGTGTCTGGACCCATGGCACTATAAGGAGTGACCTTGAACTAGATGTTCTGAACGTGGGGCGCTGGGTAGTGAGCTGTCGGAAGGGGATATCTGGAATGTCTCCGCGTGAGTGTTGAATGCCAGTGTAGCGGGTCCACATTGTACAATGCTGAGTAGTATTCTCTGAACACTTCGGCAACCGCTTGGGGATTGGAGGAAGATTCCCAGTCGGAAAGCCGCAGAGAAAGTGCTAAGGGCTTATTTTTTTCCCTGGCTACGTACATACTTGAAAAGAAAATACTTATTCTCGCGAGCTACCTGTAGGATTTTCGACGTTGCCTGTTGGGTGTGTTGCCGGATTTCTCGCTTGCACCTGTTTCGTGCAAAGAAAAACACCTCTAGTTCTCTCGCCTGAGGTGGTTTGGTGCACAAATAGCCTGACCAATGTTGGTCTCCGGTTGGTTGGAATGCTACACAGACCCACGTCTTGTAAACATGCAAGAGACAAACCCATCTCAGTATGTTTGGAAGCTATCGTTTATCTAGGCTCCTCCACCAACCTATCGATGGGTGATTTCAACCCTCGTGGAGCGAATTTCTGTTTTGTATTACATGACAAAGAGAAACTTTGTGGCAGGTGTCACGCAGTTGTCTAGTTCGATCTCGCCCGCGGCAATAACCCAAACACTTCTGGCATTTGTAACCATCGAAACCATCACAAAACAGTTTCCGCCTTAGTGGCTTAGGTTTGGTACGGATTTGAACTCCTGCAGTCGGTTAATATAATACGTATTAGGTTGATAAGCTTTCTCTTCACAGCCTGTGAGCAGCCAACACTACTGGCAGTTCGAAGGCACAGTAAGTCACCATGTCAACTTTGCAGCCGAACAGAAGCATATTCTTGAGGAGCGACATGTATAGGCGATTTACCTTAGTTGCTGTTTCAAGAGTAATCTTACGACTTGTGCACAAATCAGAAATGGATGCATCACGCCTATTTCAAGAGATCGTTTCCATCATCACCAACGGTCAACCGCATGTCTCGTTGGTGACCCAAAAAAACTTTTCAGACGCAGATGCCATGAATATTTGGGTGTAATTTTACTGTAGTGCTTCTTACTCAGACCATTTTAACTCCTCAGACTCCCACTACTGACATGATAGATGGTGCTCGCCGTGTGGTTATCAACTCTACCGCTGGTATTCATGAGTTTCTCAGCCTTAAGGTTGGCCCACCTAGCCCGAACTGTGTTCCATCCAGAGCATTGCGCAAAGCCGCCAAAGAGCCTGCAGAGCCATCCAGTTTGTTGCTTGTGCAGTCCACATAAAGTAGTTTGGTACCCGACCGTTAGAATCATGCTGACATTACCCCCGCCTTCACAGTTGGTAGGCTCAGTCATTCTAGCGGTCGCTGACCAATCGCTTTTTTTCTTGTTAGACAGATGCATTGGAGGCTCCCGCACATGTCTTGCTCTACCAGCGCTTCTATGTCGGCGTGTAATATATCCTTCAAAAGGTTCGTACCTGCGCGATCAGCCCGCTGTTAGCCACTGACTAGTGCGCGAAATCAACCGACCTGGGTATTGGCGTTGATATCGTACACCCTCACCTTTCTAAAGCATTCGATCGACTGAACCGCTCGCTAGACACAACTCCGCTGTTTCGGAGTGCACGGTGACCTTCTTGAGTTGTGGGTGTCATATATTACTAAAAACACTGTTAGACACACGTCAACTCTGCGTAATACAGTTGTCGATACAGCTTCACTTGCCTGCGCCCAGGTTCTACCTTTCGTCTCGCTTCTCCTCTTTGTCGAGGAGTTTCTTCTCTCAAATTCGTTTTCACGTCTACTGTTTGCGGAGGGCTTTGATAATTGGAGGAAATTGGATACGCTCGATGCTTATTTTATTCTGGAGGACGATCTGACTGTTCCGTTCCGTTAGTCCAAGAAGAATATGCCTGCGTCCAATACCAAAAAAGTAAGATTATGCAAGTTCAACACATTTCGAGTGCTGCCTACTGTTTAACTGGCCTCCGTCAGTTGTTTCTCTCAAGGAACTATTTGGGGACGACCGCTCTGCATTCTTTATCGAGCGTCCTCAAATTGAATGAATTTGTAGAAAGGCTAGCAATGTTTTAGCATTGTACAAGCGACAGTTTTACTCGTGCTGTTTCAAGCTTCTTCATAATACCTCCAGTCGGCTGCACCTTGAATGTGTATCCGCCATTTGGCCTCTATTTCTTCAAGAGGACAAACTACGCATCAGAAGTGTCCAGTGGCATGCTGACCACGTCGTTGCTGAGTTGAGTGCTGAGCCATATGCCATACGTCCCATGGAGCTGGAGTATTTTTCATTGGATTCACGTTAGATTGGAGGTGATCCTATCCATCCCCTCTTGGTTATCAGACCGCCCGAACATCGGTACTAATCGGCGCTTAATATGGCCATAATAAGCGGTCTGTTGGACTAGCCCTTCAAACGTGAGACTGGGGCGTTGGCAAAACTCTTTCCCAGTGTGCATCCGTGGGGTGTGAAATGCTCTTCTAGAATACAACCTTCGCCAACTCCGTTTCCAATTTCGAAGCTCGTCTGGATCAGCACTTTCTGTCCCACCTCAGATGTCGCACCCGTTTCTCCACTTCATCCTGTTTTTGTGATTCTGCGCATTGTGTTAAGAAATGTTAAAAGATACTGCTGTCTACTTTTGTCATCAGTCTGCTGGCTCATTGATCAAGCATGAATTTGGAGCCGAGTTTGAAACTGAAAGGTGAAAAATTTGGTCGTCTTCTGGGTGCCTTCCAAACGCTACGTTATCACTATGGAGGCATTTGAAATGTGCTCAAAAGCCTAGAAAGATTACTAAAAGACACTCAGAGGAGTTGTGCTTATTGGGTAACGTGGATGCAAGCAACGTGTGGCACCCTGTCCCCTTTTATAATCCTTTCCGTCAGTGTTGGCCGGTGGGTCCCGTCTGTCACACCTCATCAAAATACTTTATTCACTGTAACTTTACTGCTTACCTAAACTTTCAGCTGGTTCAAATATAGAAGAACAACTTGCTAAGCTGTTTTTAGTCTGCTATATTGTATTGCACTACGTTTGGCTGGAAGTGTTTCTGCATGATAATTTTGTAAGGTTGTCATCAAGTTTCTCTTCTCCATTTACCAGAGATGTTAACTCGGGCTCATTCGATTAGCTCACTGGGTTTATTTGTCCTATTAATTGCTTTTCGGTCATTCACTTGGAGTGGTTTAACACGGCCTCCGGTGCACCAGGAATTGGCATGAAATTTGCAGGTTTTTATATGAATCCAGATATTTATTTGTTCTGCGGTCCTGCCTGAACCTAGATTAAACCATAAGGGATGTGTAAATGATGAGTGAGTTCAACCCGGCACTCTTCCACATTTAGCATCTAACCACTGGGTCGTGTAACGTACCCATCAGCATTTCAGCGATTCAGCGATTGATACACGGGTTCGAGGCAACGGCCCAAGGTTCCCGGATCCAGTCGGTTTTCCTTGCTCAGTGTCAGCGGGCTTCTGTTGATCTGAAAGGCGATCATTGGAAACAGGGTGTAGCACCGCTCTTGGAGATTACAGTGAATACCAAGAACAGAGAGAGTATTCGCATAATGCAATTTTAGATAAATGAGAATCAAGCAAAGCTTTAAAACGATCCCTAGAAGCGCTACTGACGACCTCAGAAGGAAGGCTGTTCCAATAGTTAATAACCCTGTAAGAAAAGAACTGCTGCCTAAGAAAGGTCCGAAGATAAAGCTTGAAAAGCTTCCTATTATGTCCTCGCCGGCCGTCATCATTCGCTACAGTGAAGAACTGTTCTACAAGACCTACTCTACAGAAGAAGTGTGTGAGTATTAAATCACCGCGGAGTCTTCGAAATTCAAGTGGGTAAAGGTCAAGAATTTCAAGTCGAGACTCGTAAGTAACATTACTCAGGCCCGCGACCATCTTGGTGGCCGCGCGCTGGACACGCTCAACAGCTAATATGTCTCTCTGCAGGCCGGTATACACGACCTGATTGGCATACTCGAGGAGCGGTCTTATATAAGTCCCGTAAAGCGTTTGAAAAGCGTTCTTGTCCATGCGGGGGAAAGTGCGCCTAATCATCATAAGAGCGGCAAATCCCTTTTTTGCCGCCATCTCATGGTGATACGTGAAGGACAAGTTAGATGACAACCAGATGCCCAGATCTTTCTTCAGGTCGATTCTCATGATATCTACTGTGCCAGATGCGCTATGAATCATGAAGGCATTGCCAGAATCTCCACCGAGTGACATGTGAGCACATTTATTGTCATTTAGTGGGAGACTCCAATCGTCCGACCAGCGCTTGATCGCGTCAAGATCAATTTGTAGTGCGCTGGGATCAGTGGCATTCCAGATTTTTAGGTCGTCTGCATATAAGAGGACGCTGCTGGAAATGTTGCTTGGAAGGTCGTTGATGTAAATGAGGAATAACAAAGGACCTAGAACTGACCCTTGGGGAACTCCCGCAGAAATGAAAGAGGGAGACGAAAGGTCTGCTCCGGTCTTGACCCTAAACGTTCTATTATCAAGAAAAGAGGCAATCCAGCGAAGAACCTCTCCTTGAATACCGTAGGCTTCCAGTTTGTGTTTCAGGGGGCCGTGTGGGACACGGTCAAAAGCCTTGGCAAAATCAAAGAAGATGGCATCAGAGATGAGGCCATTGTCTTTGGCCTCCGTCAGACTATCCATGAAAATAAGCATGTTTGTTATGCATGACCGATTAGGAAGGAAGCCATGCTGTGTGGAAGAAAAAAGATTATTTGATAAGAAGTGATTGAGTATGGCGCGCTTTAGTAGGCGCTCCATTATTTTGCACGGGATGCTAGTGAGGCTGGTTGGCCGATAACTAGCCGGAGAGTGCCGGTCACCCACTTTAAATATGGGTGTGACCATCGCCTCTTTCCATGCGCTAGGGAGGATGCTAGTCTGGAGTGTTTGCTTGAACAGCTTATAAAGGGGTTCAGCCAAACTAACAGCTGCTTCCTTGAGTATTCTGGGATGGATCATGTCGGGACCCATTGCACCGTAAGGATTAACCTTGAGTAAAAGGTCTTCGACATCTAGCACAGAAAACTCAGCGGTCACGAGTGGTTGCCTGAACTTCTGCAACGGTAGTACAGGATGCCAGCTCGGGGATACGACGTTATAGATTGCCGAGAAGTACTCCCTGAATAACTCGGCCACAACTAGGGAGTCAGATGAAGTCTCCCCGTTGGGTAGTCGTAAAGAAAGAGCTGAAGGTTTGTTCTTTCTTAGTCGCCGCATATGCTTGAATAAGAAGTTTTTGTTCCCGCGGGCTCTTATGAGGATCTTCTCTTGTACGAGTTTGGTGTGTTCGCGGATTTCCCGCCTACACCTGTTTCGGACAATGTGGAACGCGCTTAGGTCCTCTGAGTTTCCAGTAAGCTTATGCTTCGCGAATAATTGGGAACGGTTATCGAGAAGACGACGTATCCTGCGTGGAAGGGGTGGCCGATAAGAGAAAATGCACAGTTTGCGCGGTATAAATAAGTCGTCTGCTTTCTGAATTGCGCTGTGAAACGTGTGGTAGTTCTGGTCCACGGAGTCCAAGTCAAGAAGAAGTGAACCTAGGTAGGTTCTCAGGCCGTTAAAATCTGCTTGATTAAAGTTTCGAACGGTGAATCTTTTTGCTGGTTGTTGTAACCAGTAACAGATAAGGTCAAAGGCTAACAGAGAGTGGTCACCGTGTCCAAGTGGTGGCTTGAGGATCACTCTGTCTACCAGGTGGCTCTCATTAGTGATAACTAAGTCGAGCAGAGAGGGAATCTGACCAAAACGGTGACGCGTCGGGGCGGTGACGTGCTGTGTCCACGCCTTCCGACGTATCAGCGTTGATAAGGAAGTCGAGAATTCGCTTACACAGTCCTGGTGAGAAACTGATGCTCAGTTTATCTTGGGTGCGTTGAAATCATCCATAATAAGCAGGTGAGTAAAGCGTTGTAGGCCTAGGAAGCTTTCCAGGCTCACCAGAAGGGTGTTGTCGTCGGGGATGTCTGATGAAGGAGAACGATAAATAACCCCTACTAGGAGTGAGTCTTGGCCACTCAGTAGTAGTCGAAGCCACAGAGCGTCAAACTTATCGGAGGACTGAAAGCCATCAATAACCGTGGGTGTCAGGAGACACTGCTGAAGAAAAAGCGCAGAACCCCCATTCTCCTTCGGGCAGAGTCAGCCCGATAATCTGTATACTCCGGGACACTCAGTTCACTGTCACTGATATCCTCGTGAGCCGGGTCTTCATGAATGTGAACATGGGTGGTTGGGTGTCATGAATTAACTGTCTGATTTCCGGTAATTTATTGAACAGACTTAGACAGTTCGTATACATGCATCTGAAAGCTACTTCCTCGCTGGATTTCGCGAGAAAATAGAAAGGATGGTGTGAGGAAGAGCCTGGGAAATATGGCCTAGAATTGAGGAGGGTGGGTGGACTGGACTCGGTCTGTTCTTCCGAGTTGTTCTGACGGCCCTTCTTCGAGGCTGTGGGCGCGACATCACCGCCTGTGCGTACGTCAGCGACCCTACCGGGCGTTTGGTTAGCATTCTGGGTGCCGTCACCTGCGAACTCTGCGCCCTTGTCAAATTCCGCTGCTTGGAAGGGTGTTTTGGAGTTTTTGCCCTCGGAAAATTGGACTTCTTTGTTTGCTGGGAGCGGGGTTTGGAAGAGGGCAAAGAGCGCTCTGTTATGGGGCTACTGATAGAGATATTTATAGGGGTGGACCTAATTGGTGCTTTTTGAGCTGTGGGAAGCGGTCCTAGCAGGCTGATTTCGTTCCGAACTCTTGGGAGGAAAAGTCTTCTGCTGGGCACTCTGGTGTGTTTCGGGTTGGGTAACTCTGAAGGCCTTTTTTGCGCGGTGTGAGTACCCTCAATGCTTGTGCCTGTGCCTGAGGCGTTGGTCGTTGGAACGAACATACAGACGGTGCCTCCGCTTTCCACAACAGGCATAGGGGTCTGGGGGGCTACTTCAAGAGCAGAAACTACGACTTTAGTCTCCAGCTGAAGCTTCTAGTCTGCCAAGATTTGTGACTTAGTCTTAGTCCGCTCTTCGCGTCTCGCTCTCTCTTGCGGCTTTCGCCTTTTCGGTGGAGCAGCTGGGAGGTGTCCTCATTAGGACCGACTTGCTCGGGGCACCTAGAATGCTGACAGTCACTCAAGTACGAGGGACGAGGGCCTTAGATATACTGGGCTGGTTGCGCATTCGTCGCGTATAATTCCAAACCGGCACAAGTCTTCGAGTAGATCGGCCGAACACGCAGAGGCAAGTCATCAAGAAAATAAGTCATGTATACCTGATGGTAAGATCATCCTGCCGGTCAGCGGAATCCGTGGCGCTTCCATCAGTCAGTCAACAAGCGGTGTGCAGTCGGTGTCGTAGTTGCCGGCACCCAAGACATTTCTCCGGTCGGCTCTGGCATCTACTTCACAACCAGTCCCGACTGACCACCTGATAACCGCCGCTCCCCGACAGAAAACTCCTTGAAGTTTTTATGTACCAATGCGGAGAGTTTTCGAAACAAAGTGTTGGAGTTGCGCTGATTAGGTGTTGAGTATTCCCATCAAATGATTGCTATCGCCAATTCGTGGACCTTGACATACATCAGAGGTCGTGAACTTTCTCTGCAGGTGCTTAACATCCCCCGTCTCGATCGGGAAGAAGATCGGCGTGGCGGAGTAACAGTACATCAACCAAGGCGTCTCAGCACATCCGTATTCACGGATGTTTTCATCATACAACCAGCAGATCTCGCTGATGTCCTTTCGGAACCAATATTAGTACAACATGCGCACTAGGCGTCGTTCAGCTTCCTCCGAAAGCCACATCACGTAACACTGAAACACTCATCGCGGCCACGAAGTTCACTAAAAAGGATAATTTATCAAAATATCACGCTTCCTCATATATATTTCCTACTTCTGCCCGCATCTGGAGAGCCTAGCTCCGTGGCTATCAAAATTCAGTGTCACCACAGACCTAAGCCTAACAGAAAGCATGTAGAACTCGGTGGGGCGGCGCCAGTCTGTATGCCGTCCCGACTAGAATTCATACCACCAAACGACCCCACGGGTGATATCGCTCCGCTGGGATTAGGTGACAATGTCACCCAGTTGTTTGATTCCATTTGTAAAACTACGCGGCTGGAAAATGCTACCAGGATCCAGTGTGCGCTTTGCCTTGCAAATAGTGGATTACAACTGAGCACCCTTCGAGGCTGTGGTTCACCAGAACATTGAAGAGTATTAACCTACAGAAATTACTTGGCTAAAGAAAATGAGGCACTAGTTGAAGGTAATGTCACCAAGCTTGTGGTCGTCAAACACAGGGTATAGACGCTACTTCAGTGAGAAGATACCGAAAGAGAGCGCTTACGATTCAAACAGCCGCTCGACAGGTTCAATGCAACATATACACTTGGCGGAGACGTTCACCATTGCAATCGTGTGGGAAGATCGAAGTCAACTCAAATGCGTTCTGTATGCTCGCTCTCCAGAGATATCTAAATCTGAGCCAGGTGTACCCAGTATTATGATCCTGAGGAACCTACCAAAACAACCAGTGAGACGGCGAATGCTATTTCACCACAACTGTGTGCAACGGATGGGATCCGAATCCACACCGCATTGCAGCCGTCTCGTAAGCAGTCCCTGTGAATATCAGGGCAACTCAAGCGTCTGTCCCAAGGAAGCATAAGAGGCTACTGACACAGAAGCCACCTGGTCCG
Organism: Paragonimus westermani; assembly: GCA_008508345.1. Taxonomy (NCBI): domain Eukaryota; kingdom Metazoa; phylum Platyhelminthes; class Trematoda; order Plagiorchiida; family Troglotrematidae; genus Paragonimus; species Paragonimus westermani. Next base: position 64,873 of record QNGE01000452.1, read on the forward strand.
AAAAGCATACCGCCTGGATTTCCGAAAGAATACACGGACTCCTTGACTGTGCCGTTACACGCATTGATTTGTCATTCACTGAACGAGAACAGAAGCTCGAACGAATGGAGACTACCATGTGATGCCTTCCGTAAGAGCGTGCTCGTGGTAACGCTGCAAACTATTATCTCTTCTCTTTGATGTCGACAATATCAAAGACACCGGGAGGCTCATTCGACAAAACAACCGACACCACATGACGGAACTCGGTACTTTTACGCCTCAATAGCGTGGGTTTTGTCAAGGACCTTCCTGCATAACCAGCCTATTGATGACAGATGGCTGGAGGACCAAAATAGTTATTCCTGGCAGCAGTGCGGATATAGTGTGTCTATATTTCAGTACTTCTGAACCGTGAACAGAACGGATATGAAAATACGACGTTTGTCATGCCAGTGCCCATTACTAATTAATTCCTTGGTTAAATTATAAGTAAACACCAAAAGATTTCTCTGGATTTCACGAGAGCGTTTTTCACGGTAAATCGCGTTATCTTGTGGAGTCCTGTGGTATATCAGGCCAACTGCGTACGATCTACAGAGAATATTCTTCTACACGCCCGACCATTAGGGAATATCTCTGGAATTCATTCATAGTCAGTTGCTGTGGTTCGTGATATTTATCAACGATAGCACGGCCACCATGCAGTACGGTTGCTCGATCAGTGCAGACTACTTGAAGATGTGGTGCCAGCGCGGACCTTAGAGGGCATGGACATACTCCGGAATGATTCGGATAAACCAGTCCTGCTTGAAACAATAAACCATCTGCTTATCCTTTTTGATCGCCGATGTGCTAAACGGACTTACAGTATATCAGTGGTTCTGCTTCGACTGTTCTCCCAGTAGAGCGTTCGAGGTATTCTCATCCAAAATGCCTGAGTGTTTCTCAAGACACCGCATTACTAGTACTCAAAACCAACGATGATTCGCGCCTAATGGAAAGTTATCTAGGTCACAAACCTTCGTTAATTCTCCGGCTAATTTCATAGTCTGGTAACATCTATCCTAAGAGTGAACGTGTGAGCTGATTGAAAACGCTCAGAGTAGAGCTAATACAAAGATGCTGAGAATCGAGGCCGTGCCTTATGCCCCGGAGGTTGATAAAATGAGTTTGTTTAGTTTGGAATAGTGAAGTCATCGGAAGAAAAAAAACACTTGTCTACCAAATTCTGCATACTCCTAACCACCTCCATACTAACTCGCTGGTTGTAGGCGACAGGCTAACTCTAGGGAGTCACGCATTGGAGTTATAAAAGCAAGATGGTAGACCTATGGTTGGGAACAGTGGTGTTGTTTGTAGCTCGGGTTGATGGTTTTGGTATTGATATGTTCGCCGAGCTTGGCATTTAGGTTGCAACCTATATGCCAAGCTCGGCGAACATATCAATACCAAAATGGTAGACCTAACTGCAAGAGTATTTCCTACTCCGTGTTTGTACCCAGATATTGGAATGACCTACGTAAGGCAGTTGTTACGAAAGCCCTCAGGGAGTAGCTCACATGACTGTTCGGCAGTCCTCACGTCACTGGTTGACTTTTGGCTGGCGGCCGCCCATACAAACTAAAGAACACTTGTTCTGTCACCGGCGATATGTGACGGTTAACAGATCACCACGGTCGGTTCGTTTCCTTATGTAGAACGAAGAAGCGATCTTTTTACTGTAAATCGCGTACAAGAAGCTCTCATTATCACAAAAAGGCCCAGAAAATTTCACTTAGCTTCAACTGAATTTTTTTAGATGTAACCCGGGAGTTCTAACAGAATGATTTCACACTACTCGAACAGACTCGCCAAGCTTGTGTCGGGTTGGCGGCAATATTTCTACCGTACGTTCCATCCATTAGTGTCCTCTGGCAGGCAGACCCTGCGATCAGATTTACGATTTTATCGAGCAGACTCCATCTTCTACAGATTTGTTCGTTTTCCCTCGCCTTATTATGAAGAACAAAACAATTCTTCAGATGGTTTGCAGGGTGCACGTTGGTACCACCGGTAAAGTTCAAGCCTCAAAGATGATCATTGTCGTCTCTGTATGAATGGGGATGCAATACGGCTCTACTGGGCTGACTGCTACACCGTAAGATTTTACTAGGGTGTGGAGTGTGGCATCATTCTTCGGCAAGTCATTTCCAAGTTGACGGGGTCTGATCGACTTCTATTTTGATCATCAGCAGTTGAGTGTGATGCCGATCATTTGGCCGGCGTCGATTCAGACAATTCCACCGATCAGTGTCCCGATATCACGCCTACTGGTTGATCCATTTCGGGATGATACCATGAACATCGACATCTACGTATTATGTGTAGGTGTCTCTTCATCTGCAATCACTTCACCAAGAGCCGGAAACTGCAGATGGTCCGTAGTTTGTGCCAATCGAGACTCCTTCTGCTGGCACCGTTACGAATCTACAGAGCTAGGCCACTACTGTTGCAATATAGGTCTGTGCTGCTGAATTGACCAACTCTGTTGAAATCAACTAGACGTCAGTGGTCGCCAAACAGAATCATTTGAAAACTGTGACTCGAAGGGTTGGTGAAAGTAGACAAGTAGGGAAGACCAGCAGAGTTGTGCTTCACAACTCCGATGCTTTGGGGAGTGTTCCGCAGGTATCTGATACTAACAAAATATCTTCCAAAATAATACATACAAGTGCACCCGTTCCGCTCTCGGTGAGGATACCTCAAAAGCTTGGTCACGTAACGTGAAGAAAAAGTTGTGAAATGAGTACGCCGTGACGTGGAGACTCTCTAACGGGTTCTAGCCCCGCCTCCTCAGATATTACGGAATCCGAAGGGAAACTTCCCGGGAACTGCCTCAAGGCGAGCTTCAACTGGTTCAAAGTTTGTGCAATAAAGCTTTTATCTCCAGGGTTCCCAGGCCTTACCGTTTACAAGCATGCGCAACTGATCAACATTCCGGCGACCACACAGAAGAAGCTTTACAACTACGTTTTGTCTACTTCTACACCTTGCCTAACCCTTTCAACAGTTAATGGAATCCCCCAGACGCCCTATGGATTGGCCAGGAGGACAGGAGGTGTGTCGGACGCGAGCACATGCCAACGCCCCGTCGATTATCTTTTTGAGGGTTTACGGAGTAGCTCAGGATGCTCACGAGCAGTTCTTCAGTGCTGCCGGGCTAGGATACAGTAGGAAGCTGTCTGACCTTGCCCTCACTAATTCAGACCTTTTCGTCGGATAAGCGTAACGTCAGGGGGCGGAGTACCTCAGTACTTTCGCTCGTGGATCAAGCTGGGAACCCCACGCACTGTGATTTCTTTAATGCATGCCTATCGAAGGGCCAGCATGATAGCACTTTTGCGCTGGAGCCTGCGGCCCTATTCAGGAAACTAGGGGCGCAAATCGGAAGATGTCCCTTTTTACGGGATGCGGGGATCTCTGATGCTAAAATTCTTGGGTTGTTATGGGAGGCTAAAAATTACAAGAGCCACTTGGTGAGATGTACAAGGACTTGCGCAGGCTCTGTGCAGCCCCCTTACTGTGGCCTTTTAGAAGTCTAGCGGGAATTGGGTCCTCCATATGATGTGACGTGAAGCGGTCGTGTGTCCTACGCTGAACATCAGAGGCGAGACGATGCCTGCCAACCATCGATCAGTTGACTTGGAAGGCATCGTGCTGAAGGTCTCCGGGAAGCTAACGGAATAGGTCTAAGCTTATCTGACCCATTTTAGACCACTTAGACCAGCCCCTGTCCCACAAGTCTTCTGCACGGAGGCAGTGGATCAGGGCCGTGGGGTAAGTGACTTCGATAAAGTTTTTGACGAGGTAGCGCATCAGAGGATATGCACTAACTACGCTCACTAAATTGAGTGAAATGATACTGGGGTGGGCATTTCGGTTTTTGCGGGGAGGGAGCTTCGTCCGACAAGCAGTTATGAGTAGGATGTCATAGGACTCGCTTCTGGGTCTCTCCTTTTCTTCAATTAGACCAGTGAGTTTCCAAACTTGAAGGAGGAGCCTACAATGTTTACGAGTGGCCTCAGGATATGGCAGATCGCGGAAAGTTCAAGGGGATCAAAGGCTTTGCAAAGGGCCTTGAACTAACTTTGAAGGTAGTCAAGAGGAGGATAGCCTCTACCAATAAATTGCGACGAAAGTACTACGCACTGGTTCTACTCCAGGGCTGCACCCACCTGTTTGTAGGATCGCTTGACAGTATCCTAGCTCTGTGGCTAGAATATCACCTCCGCGTAACCAATACATCTGATCTACAAGCTGTAGTCAGTAAGGTATTTGGCGCAACTGTTACGGACACCGTATCATATGCGTCAGTTTCTTCTGGAGTAAAGTCAGGGTGGTTTACCCCAGTTATTTGGAAGACACTCAGACACATCACTGCAGACAACCCGTCAACACCATGCGAGGAGACAGGATAGAATTTTTTAAATAACAAAAGTAGTGTATATTTCTTAACGCATGTGCGAGAAGCACGTTGGAATGCGCGCGAACTCCGCGGATGATTACAAACGATACGAAACAACAAATAAATAAATGGTGCTGTGAACTTGAAATCTGCCAGCAGAAAGAACATAGTCAGAAAGAAAACGTTTGTAGTTTACAAAGCCTTGACGCGCGCAGCAGGAACAAATTGGTTTGCTTGTTGCAAAGATTTAGTCCCAAAATGTGGTGTTACATTAGTTTACTGTCTGCAGGGTTACGTACGAGTCGACTTTCCAACCAGCTGAAGGTCATTTTTGGGAATGCGTGCAAACGCACCATCGGGGTATTTCGACATTGCTTACTATGAATGGCTTTGGAGAAGTGTTGAATTTAGTGGGCCTTGGTGATGAAGGACGGAAAATTTCGAACGAACTACTGGACAGATATCAGCACAGGACTTTGTCTATTGCTGGAGATCTTTGGAAAGTTAAAAAGATGGAAAAATGCACGGCCAAGACGGATTTTTGTTCGTGTTCGTTGCAGATTTCTTTATATAACAGGTATCCATAGGCTTAAAAAGAACGCGATCTCACGTCCCAAGTGACGAAATGCAAAGTGATCACATTTATCATGACGATTAATGTGTATGTAATTGTTCTGCATGACCCTATGCGGTATTTATATTTTTGCATCGGTTACTAAAAGATGACGCCGTCAACTAGCTGTTATGGTATTTCGCAATAATTGAGTAATCGGCAGCTACCTGTAAAGTGCTCAACACGTTGTGATGGAGGTTGAGGTCAACTTGTCTTATAAGGCCGATGCTTAAAATGAAATCTATATTTCCTAACACACCAGTTGTTAGGTAGTTAACAAGAAGGATCTGAGGTGCGAGAAGAAACAAGAGGGATGAATCGATGTTTCAGTTCGATTATTTGGGCCATACAGTAGTGGGATTTCTTCTTACAGTTCTGTGTGGAGGATTTTGTAGGATATTCGGTGATTCGTTAACGTTGGCTGTCATTTATCGTAGTTACAATCCCAGTAAGTGTGGCACTGATTATGATACTACAAACGGAGAGAAATATACATGTGGATTATAAACCTGCCTGCTTTCTGCGTGTGATTTGCACATAGCTCATACAAGTTTATCATGTTAAGTTTACTAATGACCGCCAATTTTACGCTTTCCTGCAATCTGGGTAATGCATGCACAATGACGCACGTGAATAAGACGACGTTGATAATACAAGGGAGTTGTGGGCATGCAATAGGTCAGGTGTGAGTGAGTGACATGGATACAGCAGAGTTCCTTAGGTGATGTTTCCAGGGGGAGGGCGATAGCGTGGACGGGTATGTACGTTATGTGCAGGTGACGGCCATATTTTTTCCCGGACCACACTCAAAATGGTCATCGGAGGATACACAGAGTTTGAAGATAGACACAGCGTTTGATAACGCAAGGTAGCTGTCCAAGCCCCTTTCAAAAGGCTGTGTTTTCACTGGCTCTGATTCTCTTCTTAACTGTATTGTGAATATAAGGGTATCTCATAATAATTAGGTTTATGCGTACGTTTCTACGAGCTAGTAGAATTGGCAAAGTGGAGACCTTATTTCTTAGACTATATAGAGAGCTACGTTGTAAGTAGTGATGGCTTTCAAATACATCAGTCTATACAGAAGCGTCAGGCTCAACTTCAGTCTTCTCAACCAGATTAGACCACTGCCAATTTGTTACAGCATCTACAGGTAAGTGAGGAAGAGTATCTTAATAAGCTTTGGTTGTGCATATCGCGAGCTCCTCAAAATTCTTTATAATTTGAGCGACGATTGACGTCCGGTCGAGTGGTTTATGCATTCCTCGCAAAATTATATGCGTTCCGACCTCGCGCACATCATGAAAAATTTTCTGCACTTTTTTTCGGGACTATCTACATGGAATGATGGGCAAATTCTTCGCCAATACACCCTCTTCATCCTCCGACCACCGTTTTTTGACACGACCTTGAACATCAGGCCAGCGATCATCTCGTGGAGTCCAAATTGACGTAACAAATCAATTATTTTATCGAATTGTGCAGACCCCAAGCACTATTTTCTCATAACCATGAAGCTCGAAGTTTTCTGCTTAGTTTCGAATTTTCCCTTCATACAATATCTGTTTTCGTCTGTCTTGTTGCTCTACTCACATAGCTGATTCGTTGTCTAATTTTCAAATCTGGTGTTCAATTATGTGTATGCTAAAAATCACTGCGTTGATCACGCTCTCCTGAGTGTGTTTCTCACAAATGCGTCGAGAAATATACCGTTATTATTATTATTATTAAATTATTGATGGAGTTTTTTACAACAAGCCTGATGGACCCCCGTAAATGGTGGTAAATAAACGCGCAATGTTCAATGTGAGGTCAAACACACATTTTTTAAAACGTGAGCCTCGTAGCCGGTGGACTGAACGTTTTGTGATACAGCTTATTGCCCCTTTAGTTTCTGTTATCGGCAAACACACTTGCTTGGAGAACTTGGAAGTGTTTAAATACAGTATTCTTAAGTCTCTAACGAAAGTGACGGTGTCAATTTCATTACCGCCTAATAAGACAGAAACACTGGGTAAGTGACAGTCGTGAATAATGGCGTCCCCTCTGTTCGCTGAGGAAATCCTCGGCCATTCTTTGCACCTCAACTGCAATGATGTTATGCTGTGACGTGCCTTTTGTGGACGGAAAGCGATGTAGCTGGTTGGTAAGACGTGTTTTTCATATTGTCAACAATCAGAAAGGGCTTGACATGTCTGGTGACATCAAATGCGTCATTTTGTATACAGTGGGGAAGGCAACTATCCCAGAAAGCTCTCTCGAACCACTCCACTGGTCACTGAATTTGGTGTTGAGTAGTGCTCTTCTATTTCGACCGCATGGGTGTGGCCTTCAAGATATGACGAATGCCTGCTATATAGAAGGTCTTATATGCCAAACGATGCTATCCAGATCAAGAGGGACTTGAGAGGCATATTATCATAAGTTTGTGTCATGTCGAAGAGTACGATAACTACCGCACCTTCTGCGTCAGAGGACATCGATATATTGCTTGAGAATTCCAACTGACCTGTCACACACGAGGGTCTACCAAGGAACCAGTGCCGTGAAAACTTTGTAAGGTTTTTTGACATTGAGAACTCAATGATGCGCATCTTTACTCACCTTTCGAACGTTCCCGAGCAGAGTGATATATGACTGATGGGGCGACAATTACCAAAGTGATCCATTTGACCACTTTCGTGGCGTGGCCTAATGGTTTAGTTTCTTGTTGGAAGATGAAAGATTCGGGAAAAAAGTGATAGATCGAGCAAATTAAGTGGAAAAGTGGGTGTATCTTCACTGCCTTTTTAAGAGCCGTTGGAGGGTGCTATCGAATCCAGGATTGACTGTGGAAATATTTCAAAGGTCATTTGGAACACTATTTAGAAATTTATCTGTCCTCTACGAAGTACTAGCAGGTCATAAGGTGTTTTATACGCTGAACAAGGCAGCGAGACGGGAGTCGAAAAGTTCACATATACAACAGGGTCATCGACGACTGGTTCGTTTCTCAGAGTGATGAATTTTACAGCTGATTCTCCATGGAATTCTTCTATCCCTCAAGCTGCATTAATTCCATGCATCTCTGCTCATCACAAAGCGCGAGCTTCTCTTTGCCTATATGACACAGTTACGTTCGACGTTCCATGCGTTTAACGTCTTGTCCACATGCTTCATCTAGTGTTCTTCTGTGCCTCGACTTAAGTATTTTAATGCTGTGAGTCTCTTTCGGAGTAAGGATTCCGCTGTGTATGCACAAATCAAAGCGTTTCGATTTCGTTGTATCCAGAACATCGGTACAAAAGTCAGGTGGTTGTTTGATTCCCCGGCCGCCATATGTGGGTCTGATTTGAGATGGAGGGTATTCCAGTTCAAGGAAACGAAGGCATTCTAACCAATGAATTTGATCGGACGGTGGAACACAACTATCGTTTTGGTAGCTACCTCGAAATCAAACAGACATTTGACGATATAGTAGTCACTTCTTGGAGATTGTTGTGGAGCGGATATACCTACAGACGAGATATCTGTGGTGGATACGTAATCCAATATATGGTTGTGTCTAGCAGGCGTTATGACGTGTTGGTTAAATCCATTAGGTCGAACGCATGGAGGAACTTCGGCTTGGTTTGCTGGAGCTGAGAATGAGGTCCAGGTGATAACAAGCATGTCGAAGTCACCCCCAATTGGTTTGTGTTTGCTGGGCATGTCTTACACATAGTTCATTATCTACGCAAGGTCAGTCATTTCATTGCTAATGACATTAAGCGGTCTGTAGTTGTATCCTATAAGTAGCTCGCGAGAACCAGTGGAAAACAATGACCACAACGATTCTCTGATTTTATGAAGACTGAACTCATTAAGTGATACTACGGAAAACTGCTCTTTTTAGCAAATATTGCACCCACCACCTCGTTCTGTAAGACGACCCATGCGAAACATGCGATATTCTATCATTCTCATCTGACGTTCTGAATTATCACGCGATCACTACTTCTCAGTCACGAGAATGGTGTGAAGATTAGATGAAAGTTGAAGGAGTTAAAAATGTGCATCTCGCTTACCAACGACCTTACGTTCGTAAGTAATAAACTAGTAGAATTTTTTCAGGTACGGCATTTAAAATGTTGGAGAACTGCATGGGACCCTTCCTCAATCCTACCCTAGATGCTAATTTTTGCTGTTCAGGAGAGCTGTTTTGAGGATAGCGCAAGATCTGCCCCCAAAAGTTGATTTTCCTTGCTCTGGAAGATTACGCAATAAACCCGAGCCCTCCGAAATGTGCTTTCGGTTGCTTGAAGCCCCACGACGAGCGACAGCGAAGGGTCTGGAGGAGCATTTTCACCATGAGGAGCACAAAACCAGGTGTCTCAAACTACATCATGGAGCTAGCGGCAAAACTAGATTCGGCATTTGCTGACAAACCTCAGTTAACAATAGTCGTGTTGTGCCACCCGGTTTGACGAAAGATGTTCCTCCGTGGGCACATAAACTATTGAACGACGGTTATTCCTGGGTATACCCAGATATGCTGTGGGCTGAACGCTAGAGACGAAATTCCATTAGGAGGGAACCTGTGATCATTGGTCGATTTTGGACTGTTATCATGAGTTGTATTCTCGAGTCCGTTTACTAAGGCGCGGAACATGACATGAGTCATGGCGGATTTCTTTTAACTGCAGGTGGGCTTACTAACCTCCAGGCCCAGAATATTCATCCTGTCCTGCGGTCCAAGCCTGAGCCAGGCGAAACGCGACAACGACTGCTCAACATCACTGCCACTCCTTAATGGATTGCATCACACATCTTGGGGCAATACTGCCATCGAAGTAGCCCCATCATTTGCAAGACTGTTCTTCACCCTGATCGTTTTGAAGAAGAACGGTGTTCATTATGAGTTAATCACTGTACGCGCACCAGTCGTTTCATGGCGCAAATTTGGGAGGTAAAACAACTTCCAGAGCTTACTACAGCCGCCTATTATGGAGTCGGCGACCCTCACTGGCGGTGAATTTTGAACAAACCACCACATTCACATTTCCAGAATAACTTTCATCTGTCTACCATTGATGCTGTGACGTGTATGAGCTCAAGTGCACTTAGTTCCACAAATAAATTACGAGAGCTCTGCCAACTTTATTATTCCGCAAAGCCCAGGATTACTGTTATAACGGAGTCATGATTGACCAGTTCCAACATGGATTATGGGCTCGTCCAAAAAAGGTTCTTTTTCGTGCCGAAAGGACTGACAGCATTGCATGGGGTCGGCCCTTTATGTTCACACTTCTCTTCTAGCCTCCCACTTCAATAATTTATTACTTGGGGTTATTCCGAAAACCGTCTAGTGCTCATTTCAGGTAAATGGCTCTGAATGTCGGCCAGCAAAAGTGGTCTATCATCACCCGTCTTCTAATAATTCAAAAATGAACTTTTACTATCTGGGTTAGATACCATACCTACCCCAAGATCTGTACACACCTTCTTGATGGGTGACTCCAACTCACCCGGAATTAACTTTCCAACTTTCTCATGTACCGACGCCGAAAATGCAATCATGGCACTGGGCTCCAAGTAGCACAAGTCTGGTTTTACTCGGCGGCGTACTGGCCATGATTGGTCACGGCTGGACAGCATATTGACTGATGACTTGTTGATGGTTGGTAGTCTTTCGATCACGGTACCACCTGGACTACGTGACTGCGCAGCCGTCTTGCTTGACACCAACTGCAGCATGAACCTGGTGTGCTAAACGGTTGGCAATAGCAGAATCTTCCATAAAGCTGATGTGGGAGAACTACGCGGCTACTTTTTGACGCTGTGTTAGGTGAAATTTCCTCCCCTCCGTCTCGCTGGGTTTCTCTCTGAGAAGCCTACTACCGCCCTTTTCACAGCCGTTGATGAATTCACATCATTATCGGGCATCAAACGGAGCAAGTCCCCAGGTGAACTACAACCTCGCGGGCTCAAAGTTACTCTGAGGAAGTGGTGTGCTTGGAATTGCCACCGATAAGCAGAAGTTAGTGTTGGACAGAAAATGTAAGCTGCCTTAAGAAATCAGCGTACATCGCTCATCCATCTTAAGAAATTCGTTGTCTCTGATCCAACTATGCTCTCCTTGTCAGCAGCGTCAACTCACAAAACGAAAGCTGAAACTCCTCAACACGCAGGGCCATCAGGCCATACTAACTTTGAAGAAGAGGCCGCTGATGTCCTCGCTGAGTTTTACTGCAGCATTTATGCACAGTCGCTTTAAGTTGCCCAAGTTCGGTCTGACATTGGAATTACTGATACCTGCATGGTGGATACTTCCTCCATGGCGGTGTTGAGTAAACCCAGGTGCCGACAGTATACCTTTCAAGGCCTTGCGTAAAGCAGTTGAGCAGCTTGCTGATCCGCCTAGCTTACTGTTCACGCAATCGGTCTTCTAGAGAATGGTAGTCGGTAGCGGAAAACCTGCGAGCAATGCACCCATTCTTAAGGGTGCTAGGCGTAATCATTTCGGTGGTTACAAACCAATCGATTTGCCACCAAACAACTCAAAAATTCTAATAACGCTTGTGCATGACTCTCCTTATGAGTACCTCACCTCTCCTGATTTTTCTTCAACGCACAGCGCGGCTTTCTTCAAGGCCATTTGTGCACCACAAGTTGGCAGATAGCCACTGACCAGTGTACTAAAGCAGCTGATTAAGGTAATCGCGTTGATGTGGTGCACCTCGCCTTTGCCAAGGTAACTGACGGCTTGGATGGTGCTGTTTCGATCGGCAGGCCTTCTGATTATTGAACGCTGGGCAATCTTCCCCAGTGGCGTGAGTAATATCCAACCAATCTCCTGTACTGCGTATAGGTAAACGGTGCCTAGTCTATCTGTGGTCCGCTTCCACTCTCGGTATTTATCAAGGATCTTCCTCTCCGAATCACCCCCCTGATATTATTGCCCGTCGACGACGTCAAAGTTAGCGTACCGCAAACACTACCGGAAATTCTTTTATTAAACAGAAGGACCTTAACACTACTTGCGATTAGTCTCGGGTGGAACAGCTGGACTTCACTGCCGGTAAGTGTAAGGTTATGTGCATTCTTAGTTTTGTTAACATCACGTATTACACTGACGGGTACATGCTTCAGACGGTTTTTGTCAGAAAGAACCCACGAGCCGTTGTTTTGCATGCTCCTTGTTGCCCGCCAAACGTTGAAGAACGTACACAAGGGCTGGTAAATTCCCAACGTTATTGAAACGTATTCTCAGTCGGTTCAGTCCTCGTTGCTTCCAGCTTCTTTTTAACAGTTTCGTTTGACTGCATCTGGGGCACGGAGTTCTAACCCAGTTACTCCATCTTCAAAAGGGTAAGTTGCACCTAGATACTGGGAAACGTCTTGCCGCTAAGGCAGTTCCGGAGGATTGCAGATATTTTTGAACACATACTGTGTAGGGGTGATTTGCTGTTGTCCTTTCTGATAATGAGGTATTTTGGTCATCCCTGTCGATCGGTACTCAACAGGGAAGTAAAACGACATTGGAGGGGTCATCACATGTAATTGGAGGTATAACATAGCGGACCAAAATACAGGCAGCTTTTTCTCGTTGCGCGCTGCAAGTTTTGGAATGTCCTACTTGACCGTGTCGTTTCTACTAACTCTGTTGCACTTTTGAAGGTTCGCTCTAGGCACCACCTATTGCCTTAGTTCGGATACTGCACCTTTCTTCACTACATGGACCTTGAAATTCTACACACTGAGGTGCGGACTTTTCAGGAATTTTTGCTTCCTACTTCTGTCTTCAGTCCATTAACCACACGATATAAGTTCGAAGATGATTGTTGCTTTTTTCTTGTGGCTTCTGTAAAAGTCTGGCGTTCAACTGTAGGCACGAGCCTTTGTTTCCCTATCTTTCGCCGCAACCTCTTCCTTTCTCTAGCAACTGTACACTAAACGGTCAGCGTCGTGCAACCTAGCAGTTAGGCACCGCCGTAACTGTGTTCACATTTCCTGGCCACAGTGGCCCACCCACTTTGCACACTGTTCAAACGATCCACCTGTATCAAATTTGTCTACGTAAAAGACCACGTGCTAAAATGTTTGAGTTGTAATACATGCTTTCACATTTATCGACTCGGTGTCTCTCTAGAGCTGCAACACGCATTGAGAGCAGCAAAGTTGAGTGACATCCAACTCGACTGCGATAACTGACGAACTTCCGTGCGCCTATTTGCTGGTCATGCAGGCACTACGGGCGATTGGATAGCCGCAGTTGGCGAGCCAGCATGCAAACGTGGCACGCTGCGCGACGTTACTGCCAATGTCAGCGAGCACCAACCTACTCAGTGTGTGACGACCTCACCTGAACACAAAGAGAGCAGTCAGTTGTGGCCGATCTCCAGTGTCTGTCGCGTTCAGTAGGTGCTGACATGCCTGTCATTTAATCTAAACACTCTGCTGTCCGACCAGAATCCGTTATAGCACTGGACCTTCGGGAGTGCCTCGATTTGCCTCTGTAACTAAACGATGGGCAAGATCGTGGACTTTGGTTGGCCTTGTGTGTTCAAAAGCAAATAAAACCTCGACGTTCCATTTGCAATACCCGTCCTGCCAGAAAACCTGGCTCAGTGCAACTAAACAGACCGAGGTTGGTGTGGGTATCTTCTTCAAGTCCTCCGGAAACTGAGAAAATTCTCCTAGCATTCTTTAAATTGCGCTCCTCCGGCAGTACCTCGGTTTGTCCCGATGTATGGTGGGCTGGGAGACAACAGAGGAACCAAGCTGTAAAAAAATGCAACTGCTCTTGACCGTTCCGTGAACGTAATTATCGACATTTTGCCCAATATATGCGGGGACAGCATCGCACGTGATGTTAATCAATGGACGATTCTTGTGCCAGACCTAGAGCTAGAAAACATGCCCCCGCAGACTGCGATGCACATTGCGCTCCGTCATCTGGTCACAGTTGAATCCGTACCACGGCTTCCGAAAGTTAACGGGACTGCCGCTCTAAAAACTTTTGAAATATTACAGCGTTTTCACCACGTGCGCTATCAAACCCCAGGAGACAGAACCTTCCATATCGATCGCTCTGAAGACGAACGTGAAAAGTTGAGGGCTGAATGTGTACCATCAACTGCCTGTCAAACGGTTTTCCTAATAGAGCCACAGTCTGCGGCAAAACGCACTGCGTTCTGCTCAGTCGGAGTCAGTAAATACCTTACTATTGTGCCCAGCGTCTCGAATAGATCCCTTCCATTTACGATTCCATTTCCATTTCCGGCAACATGCACTGATCCGGAATAAGTCCTGTTAAATGTGCTTACAAAAACGCCCATAGACTGGCCAGTAAACTAATTGAACTTCGCGCACTTTGCTTGACGAATGGATTCTTCATTGTCGGAATTACCAAATCATGGCTTTCGCCAAGTCATCTTGATTCCACGCTTGATATAACAAACACGCTGCCTTCCAAAGTGACGGGATAATGGGTAGGGGGAGCGGTGCTGCCTTTTGTGCCTACAACTTCCTCCGAGCTACTTCCCTATCTCACCCAATGCTGACTACCATAATTGGATCCCTCTGGTGCTTCACTGCAATATCCACGTGCGACAGATTGTTAGCTGGCTGTTGACAAAACGTGTGGCCGTTTTATCGGGGTCATTAGCGAAGCCATAGACTGTTGAATACCACTCCACTCTACAGCCCACCGGAAACCGCAACAGGAACTGCGGTTCCGAAAGATACATATGGTGTGCGCGCAACTTGTAGCGTGGGTTCGGTTCAGAGCGTCAAGAGTTCTAGATATTAATAATTTTTGCCCGCGACTACAAAAACCGAAGTAGGCGGAGAAGAATTACCAGATTTCCAGAGGCGCTTAACCCAGCACCCGTCAGCGATCCCAAAGACGTGAAAATTCGTCCAAAAATCTTTAAAGTTAAATTCGGCTTTTTGCAACCAACGGGCCCGCAAGTGCCTACCGGCTTAGACGGTGAAGTTCTCGAAGTCCTGGTCAACTTCTACAGCACTGTGTTTACGAATAGCCTGGCAATACTGGTAACACTTCTGGGGGAGTTCTCACAGTAGACGCCACAGCAGATGTGCTCAAGAAAATTTGGAAGGATGAAGTCACACTTCCCGGGTCCTTGCTCATGGCTCTGCACAGTTGGTGTAGGAGCGGTGCTCAAGGGCTAGAAATTAGCGAATACTGCCTTTGCCTTCAAAGGCGGGAAGCGCAACCAGTCTTGCAATTACTGTCCTTTTGTCTTCCATTCTATTGTGTCCAAGATCCCTGGAGCGTCATTCCCGCGATTCAATACTTATACATTTTTGTCGCGGGTGTTTTCTACAAAGAACGGGAAGACTTCCGCCGCTTCTGCCGATGTACTAGGAATTTGCCGCTGACTGGGGGACAGTTGACCACTACTGTAGACGCAGAAGAAAGAAGTCATACGATTTGTCCAGAATTTGCCAAGGATTCTAGACTGCGAATCACTATGTTTCATTCAAAAGTCTCCACCGTTGGGGTGTCAGTGACAACCATCTTTGCTCGATCGAATTCTCTCTGTCAGACCTTTCAATTAGTGTAGGGATTGGTTCCTGTGCCACGCGGGAATGGGGACTTCGAACAGCTTCAGAAATCGCACCCGAACTGAAGCCTCCCACGCAAGTAGTGAGAAGACTTCGTAATGGTTGCAGTAAGCAGTTACCATTCATGAGACGAGAAGCCAAATCTATGAATGCACAGCGGTGTTAAGGAAATCACAGTCTGCCATTAGCATGTCGTGTCCGCAAGCACGAAGTTACGTGCTGATTTAATCGGTGCAGCACAGGACAGAGAAACTGGCGAATAACGGGGGCGAAACGTTGAAACTGTTTGTCCACCCCTGATGTAGCGTCTTTTGTGCGATGTTTGGGTCAGTCCTCAGTCAGCTTTTCTGCTGTGTCCAGTCCGGATAAGCGGGGAATCTGGTAGTTTTCTATCACAGTTCCTTCGTATCATCTACCAATCTCAGAACCTGCAGAGTTACACAGGGTCGCACCACGGGGCCACGACTATTTTTTGGTATTTCATCAGTGACCTGCCATCTGGAATGCCATCTTTACTGATGTTGTTTCCGATAATAATAAAATCTGGGGAACTCTCCCCAATGACCCTGAAGTGAAGGCCCTGTACAATATCAGAATTCGTAAATTTATGCATATCAAATATGAGCATAATTTTCTTTACTCCCTCGGCTGTGTAAGGCCCAAAGTTACGAACAGAGCGAAAGACACTGGCACTGTTGTGTCACACATCCCCCCGAGTTGTCACAGTATTGAGGCAAGTGCCACGATGGCTAATGGTGCACTAGCGCTTTCGACGCGTTTGTTCGGAAAATTAGGGTGATCATATTTTGGCAACCTGTGCTATAGCTTTTTGTCCACACCTCTAACACGAAACCCTCCTTTGGTCTCCTTACTTACAGGAGGAAAGGTTTATCATGGAGACTGCCTAGAGGCATGCGGCGAAGGCAATTCGTAGGTAAGTGCAAATCTCTGCTTTAATCAGCTTCGCGAACGAAGTTCATTCCATCTGGGATGCCGCTAACGGATAGGTGACGTACTACTGGCGGTGATGATTCCGATGGTCCCATATTATCCGTGCAGATCTCTGGTCATCCTCACGAACATTAGCTGACCTGAAACTAAACAGTCAATAGGGTAAACCTGAGTCAAGGCTTAGTTTCTTCTGCAAATCCTGGAACTCTCTGCCAGAACACATCTTGAGTGCTGCAAAAGTGACCGCGTCCAAGGTTCGTCCAGCACTTAGTCTGTGCCACAATTCGCCTTCCTGCCCACAGCCACGTGTATGTGTTTGTCTGTCAGAGCTCACACGTAATCACGCATATTCACCCACGTGTATAATGGCGGCAGATATGCATTCATTTGTTCTCCATTTCAGCCCTCAAGCACAATTAAGGAAGGCTGGAACGTTAACTATCACTCTGGTATGTAGGTTATTCCTTTGGAGAAAGCTGGAGAATCAAGAGACATCGCTTTCTACTTCCCTCTTCCACGTATCAAACTGTGGCGGGTAACTCGAAATTTGGTTTGAATTTCATCAACGTCATTGTTCATTCATAATTTCGCTATCTTGGTGCCCAGTGCATCAAAAAGTTATATACGATCATTGCTATTCGTTGTCGAATAGCATAACTCATTACGTATTGTCTTATTTGTGTTCCATAGTATCCGTATTATTTTGTAGCCTCGTGGTTCCTTTCCACTAACAACTGTCATCTTTACTCACAGACCATAACACAATGACACACAAAATATCCAGCAGCATTGGTGGATCCGAGGTATCGAGTGCTTGTGGTCGTTTCGGCTGCCGCATGACTGTTTAGAACGGTATGCAATGCCTGACATGAAGTCAGAACTGGGCTCGTTGAATGAGTACATTGCCCTTGCCCTTCCAGGCGCTGCAGATGCCCGCAAGGCAGTGGCTTTGTCTACTGCTCAAATTGGGGAAGTCGCGACGAGCTTGAAGGAGAGAACCTTCAGGGAAAAGAGGCTTGTTTTGTGGGGACGATTTCCGACCATACTCTCTCCAGGGGAACAAGCCAGAGCGGTGCTAAACGCCTGTTCCCCACCAAAGTCTACAAACATGGTTTCCGCTAGCAGACTTCGCTCCAAAGCTACTAAAAAGTCGTTGAGATGCCTTGTGACGTTACCCGCAAAGATTAGCACGGCTGAACTAAAGAGAAGCTACGTTAACCTCAGGGGAGTCTCGCTAGATCGCAGAAGTGGCAGAAGCGCTCTCAGCTTGCTAGAACAAGGTTATGCATCAAGGCTAACCCCAAACTCCAGGATAGTGTTAAAGTCCTTATCCCTGCTGCCAAGAGTGGACCAGTGTCCTCGGATGGACCACCTCAAGCAACCACATCAGAGGCATCTACTCCCATCTCCTTCAAGCGCCTGTGGATATGCAAGGGGCTGGAAGAGCAGATCCCAAAGGTGTTAAGGACCATCACTCCTCTAGACCCCTCAATCATCTCACCCAAAAAACGTCCGTTAAAAAATATTTTATCCCTAAGCTTTATAGCCTAGTGAGTATGCTAGGATCCCCCCTGCATTCAAAATGGCACAAACTTGTCTCATTCCGGCGGTTCTCTCCTCGGTTTCATCGGAGCTATTTCGTCCTATATTCTCTCCTCATCTACAACCTCCTCCAAATTTTCGAGGGTGCAAAACCGCAAATCACCCTGTACAAGCTCTGAAAGCAAGAGCGGTCCGGAGGTCATCGATCTTGGGCCAACAGAAGCGGACGGAGCGTCCCACAGGGACGCACACATGCCCATGCTGTGATGAAACGACTGCTACCTCACAAGGGGGCCCACGGAGCTATACATCCAGAAGCGCATTCCCCTCACTACTGAGATTACTTTCCTAAGCTCTCCCTCGTGCACTTTGTCTCTTTTTGCACCCAGCGAAACGAAGAAGTAGTCCTAAAGTGCGTGTACACTAACTGTCTGAGCCTTCTGAACAAATTACCAGAAATCAGACAGCTGGTCCACGACACTAGCCCTCACATTCTTGCGTTACCAGAGACCTGGATTTCCACCGATATCAGTGCTAGTGAACTGTATGCCCCTGGTTACTCTTTGTACCAGACGGACTCCTCCCGTGGACGCATGGGAGGCTGAGCCGTTTACCCAAGCCAGAAGCTCCCAGTGCCAGCTGTCGTAGGGGAATTTACCTACCCAGAGAAAAGCGACACGCTCTGGATCAAACTTCAACTTCGCAAACGTGACACGCTTCTTACCGGTGTTATGTACCGTTCGTCATTATGCAGTGCAGCCGACAACGAGGCTATTCTTGCTATCCTAGACAGACTCACGTCTACCCAGCGTTTCTCCCATTTTATTATTATGGGTGACTTCAGCGCATCCAAATTCAACTCTATGGCGGCTTCTCATGAGGACTGTGGCTGCGGGTTCTCGAACCACTCGGCAATGCTGATCCATCAGAAATCTTGGACACGGCATGTCGATCTACCTACAAGGCACCGTCCAGGACAGACACCCTCCTTGCTCGATCTGGTAATTACGAACGAGGCTCACCTGGTAGATTGGGTGGTCATAAAACCACCGCTAGGGCATGGTGACCAAATGCTACTAACCTTTGACTTTATCTGTTACTGGATCAAAAACGCTGTAACAAGGACTTCGTTCCGAAACTTCCAGGAAACAGACTTCAACGCACTAAGGATATCCTTAAGCACACTCAGCCTCACATCCGGCTCAGTGGAATTGAACCATCTTTCGTCTAAAGCTGTCATTCAAGAAGCCGATGAGGCATTTGTTTTTCGATAACTATGGAAGTTCCCTCGCGCACCGCTTCCGCGGAGCACATGCCGCATCTCGTCTATTCTCTAAGCAGAAGAAAGCGGGTAGGCTAGGGGATCAAGAGGCCTTTCGCTCCGTACGAAACAGGTGCAAGCGGGAAATCCGGCAACACACCCGACAGATAAAATGGAGAATCTTACGGGTAGCTCGCGAGAATAAGAATTTTCTTTTCAAGTATGTACGTCGCCAGAGAGAAACTGAGCCCTCAGCGCTCCCTCTGCGGCGTCCCGAACAGAAACGATCCATCCCCGGATCCTCAAAGATGCGGCCCACGGTTCGGCACTGCCCCCCTTTAATCTGTTTTAGACAGACTCTTCGGACAGGCACTCTCCCGGAGGCATGGAAAGAGGCCACTGTCACACCCACATTTAAGACCGGTGATCGTCACCTTCCTGCTAGTTATCGGCCGATCAGCCTTACCAGCATCCCATGCAGGACAATGGAGCGTCTGTTGAAATACGCCACCCTTAAGCATTTCTCCTCAAATTATCTTTTCTATTCTACTCGGCATGGCCTTCTCCCCGATCGGCCATGCATTACCAATACGCCAATCTTCATGGACAGCCTAACGGAGGCCAAAGACAATGGTCACATCTCGGATGCTATTTTCTTCGACTTTGCCAAAGCCTTCGACCGTGTCCTACACGGTCCTCTTGCACATAAACTAGCAGCTTATGGGATCTAAGGAGAGATTATCCATTGGATTACTTCCTATCTTGGTCACAGAACCTTCAGAGTGAAAATCCTTTCGGGCCTTTCTTCTTCCCCTCCGATTTTCGCGGGAGCAAAAGGATCTGTACTTGGTCAACTGTTGTTTCTGATATACATCAATGACCTTCCCGAGCTCAGTTCTAGCAACGTCCTCTTTATGCTGATGATTTGAATTTCAGAACGTTTGTGATCCCAATGCATTGCGGATCGACCTCGAGCGTATTAACTTCTGGTCAGGTGATTGGAGTCTCCCTCCAAACGACAGTAAGTGTGCGCACATGTCACTCGGAGGAGACTCCGGGAACCTATTCGTGATACATGGTGCACAAAGTGTAGTAGGTATCACGAGAGTAGATCTCAACAAATACCTAGGGAGTTGGCTATTATCTGGGTTATCTTTCTCCTATCGCCACCAGTTGGCCGCCGAAAAATGCCTTATGACTCTTGGGATGACACAAAGAGCCTTCCCCCGCATTGACCGAAACGCCTTTCACACGGTTCACGAAGTCTACCTAAGACCACTGCTTGAGTATGCTAATCAAGTCAGTCACACCGGTTGGAAGAAGGACATGCTCGCCAGTGAACGTGTTCAGCGAGTAGCTACCAAACTGGTCACTGGCTTACGGCATTCATCTTACGAGTCTCGCCTCGAAATTCTCGACCTTTACCCATTTGAGAACCAAACTGGTCACTGGCTTACGGCATTCATCTTACGAGTCTTGCCTCGAAATTCTCGACCTTTACCCGTTTGAGTTTCGAAGACTCCGCGGTGACTTAATTCTTACACATTTTCTCTTTCGCACAAGACTCGTGCAACAGTTCTTCGCACTAGTAAGTGATAACACTCGGAGAGGTCATGACAAGCAGCTCTATAAGCTTCGACCTCGGACCTTCCTAAGACAACAGTTCTTCCCCCACAAAGCTATCAACTATTGAAACGACCTTCCAATAGGGGTTGGTAATTGCTCTTCTAAGGACCGTCTCAAAATGTTATTGGATTCCGACCTACTCAATTAACCGCTAGATTAGTAATTTGCTCTACCCTGTCGGATTATCTTACTCTGCTCTGATACTATCTGTAGCTCCCAATAGCGGTGCTACACCCTATTTTCAATGACTGCCTTTAAGGTCAACAGAAAACCACCGTACATCGAAACGAACAAACTGACTGGATCCAGGTAGTTTGGACNCTTGGGCCGTTGCCTCGAACCCGTGTATCAATCGCTGAAAATCGCTGAAATCGCTGATTCGGTGAATTGAACAGTTGACCTTGAGTGGACTTGTGCGAACAATTGACCTACGGCCCGTTTGTGCGGTTTACCGTCTTGATAATGTTTGGGCGCGCGGTAGGTTGTCTTCTGTACTCAATATTTTGTAGACTTTTAACTGGAGGACATGGGCTAAATTCGCTAGGAAGGCAGGCTTTCACACTGTAAGTTTTAGTGTTTGTATCACTGACTCTGAACGTGGAACAGTTTTTGTTGTGCAGATGCGAATTCACTTTGCTGTAATCCTTGGTTTTTGGTGCCCTATTTCAGTAAGCCAGCCTCGGGAAAAGCGCACTTGTCACATTCTGTAACTTACTTCCGCCCGTCTTAGTTTATTGCACTTGCTTTCAAGCCTGGTAGTACTTTTTATGTCGAAGAAAGTTAGGCTCATTTATCTTCGCGGACTTGTTTAAGTAGGCGTTAATGTGTAATCACGCTTTGTGACAAACACTGCAGAGGTTTGGGCCTTTGTATGTCGTATTTGTCTCCCCGTCTGGGTTCTGGGCAACTGAGTTGGGGGCTGGTGACTTTGGGTAACCGCTAGTCAGGCTCAGTGGGGTTAATATCGTCGTTATTTGGCCGAATTATCTAGGAAGTATTTAATTTCAATGACAAATGACGGTGTAGGCTATAAGAAGGCTGTTTTGTTGATGATGCTGCAAATCGTCAGTGTAAGTATACTTTCAGTTACATCTCGGTTGTTTCACTGGTTCACTGGGCATTGGTTTCCTTTTCAAAAAGGACAGTACTACGCTTGTGTGGTTCCCCTGCCTTCATATGTTTCGTCAGGGTTCTGTGGCTCCGTGTGGCTTAAATCGTTAACAGCACCGATTACTGACAGGCGTTGGGTTGCGTGACATATTTCGAAATCGCGTGCTGTACGAAATTTTTTACTGCATGTGAGGTGAGATGTTTAATGATAGTAACCTCCAGCTGTCGAGAACCTTTGGAGGGCACACAGGTTTGACGTAAAAACAAACAAACGCGCAACTGAGTACTACTAAGAATCATGATAGTACTAATGGAATCGGAGAGTAACTACGAGACCTAGTAAATGTGGGTACTACGGCATTGGTCTAATTAGGATGAGATGAAGTAGACGGCAGTGGTAATAGTTAAAGGATGGATAGTAATAAAAGAGTAAGGAATGGTAGGAGTGTTGTATTCCTAATTTGGGAACAACCGATGGACAACGGTCACCGTGGTAACAACCGTTCGTCCAAAAGATTCCCAGACGAGTATAGCAACTGCTCCAGCACAATCTCCTCCGACCATGCATCTCCGGAGGACCAAACATGAATGGCAAAACTCCCCCCTGCATTGAAGACGACGGCGTTGTGTGACTACTTCATACTGATGGCCCCGAAGACTTACAGTATCAACAAATTGAAATAAAGGTTTGTCAATGGAACTAGATGTCCTCAGTGGTCCATACTCCAGTGAGAATTTAATGTTGTCGATCTCCCTCTTTATGAAAGGTCGTTCGGACCTTTCATTCTCTTAGTCCGTTGCTAGACAGTCTCAATTAAACATATCCCCTTTTAAGTATGGGGGGCATGCTTGAATATTAAATTCCAATAATTGGCTTACTAAAGTGCTGAAAAGACGTGTAAAACGCGTCGCTTGGAGTTTTCCAAATGCTCTGTTTAGCGTAGGCAATCGGCTGCTAGCTGTTCTGACTAAATCGGAAGTGTTTTTCAGACAGAGATGGGGTCGGACCATTGTTCCGAGATCCTACTTAGAGGTGACCACGGATGACAGCGTTTTTTACCCGTACTCTCTAAAGCTGAAATATCGAACACCCGTGATTTTCGATTTCGTCGTGTTAGGCAACAGTCGGTTCTTGCTAAGCCATGTAACATCCAGATCCCCTTTGAGGATATCGACGTCCTGTGTAGACCGCAGGACCCGTCATTCCTCCATTTCGTTGGTGTACTTGAGAACTGGTGATCTCCGGGAGATTGCTTACGAAGACCAAAAGAAGACGTGGACCCAGTATGAAGCTCTACGGGACCTTTCGGCGATTTCGACGAATAGTTCGCGGGTTCCAGGTTGGAGGCCCATGCCACCCGGATCCAGTCAGTTTGTCCGATTTGATGTCCTGCGGTTTCCTCTTGACCTGAAAGTCAGTCATTTGGGAGGGTAGTCTTGGGGGTTGCAGAGAGTACCATGAACAGAATGAAATACTAGTCTAACGGAACAGAGTAAAATGCTGGTCTAACAATTTCTTAAGTGGGTGGGAATCTAACAACGCTTTGAAACGGTCCCCAGAAGAGCAGCTAACAACTTCTAGTGGAGCGTCCCTCTAGTAGTTGACAACCCTGTAATAGAACTGTTACCTGAGTAAGATACAGGATCGAAGCGTATAGAAGTTATTTTCGTGACCCCTTCGACTACTATCAGCTGCTGGTGTGAGGAATTGCTTCACGAGTGCTGCTCTGAAGAAAAGGTGTGTGGGAATTAAGTCACCGCGGGGTCTTTGAATTTCAAGTGGATAGAGACGAAGAATTTCGAGGTGAGACTCCTAGGAGATGCCGGAAGCCACTGACCATTTTGGTGGCTACTCGCTTTACACATTAAATGGCGAGTACGTCCTTCTTCAAACCGTAGTAACCGAACTGATTAGTACACTCAGGCAGTGGTCTTATATGGACTCCGTAAAGTTTTTCAGTTGCAAGTCTGTCCATGCAGACGGAAGCTTCTCTTATCCTCCCAAGTGTCTCAAATCACCTTTTGGCGGCCATCTGGCGGTGATAAGAGAAGGATAGAGCAATTGACAGCCAAATCCCCTTTTTTAGGTCAACCTTCGCGATATCTATTACATTTTGTGCACCGTGTATCACGAATAGGTTCCCGGAGTCTCCTCCGAGTGACATGTGCGCACACTTACTGTCGTTTGGAGGGAGACTCCAATCACCTGACCAGAAGTTAATACGCTCGAGGTCGATCCGCAATGCATTGGGATCACAAACGTTCTGAAATTCAAATCATCAGCATAAAGAGGACGTTGCTAGAACTGAGCTCGGGAAGGTCATTGATGTATATCAGAAACAACAGTTGACCAAGTACAGATCCTTTTGCTCCCGCGAAAATCGGAGGGGAAGAAGAAAGGCCCGAAAGGATTTTCACTCTGAAGGTTCTGTGACCAATATAGGAAGTAATCCAATGGATAATCTCTCCTTAGATCCCATAAGCTGCTAGTTTATGTGCAAGAGGACCGTGTAGGACACGGTCGAAGGCTTTGGCAAAGTCGAAGAAAATAGCATCCGAGATGTGACCATTGTCTTTGGCCTCCGTTAGGCTGTCCATGAAGATTGGCGTATTGGTAATGCATGGCCGATCGGGGAGAAGGCCATGCCGAGTAGAATAGAAAAGATAATTTGAGGAGAAATGCTTAAGGGTGGCGTATTTTAACAGACGCTCCATTGTCCTGCATGGGATGCTGGTAAGGCTGATCGGCCGATAACTAGCAGGAAGGTGACGATCACCGGTCTTAAATGTGGGTGTGACAGTGGCCTCTTTCCATGCCTCCGGGAGAGTGCCTGTCCGAAGAGTCTGTCTAAAACAGATTAAAGGGGGGCAGTGCCGAACCGTGGGCCGCATCTTTGAGGATCCGGGGATGGATCGTGTCTGGTCTCATGGCACTATAAGGATTCATCTTAAATCTGAGATTCTGAATGTCGAGCACAGAAAAGTTGACTGTCGTGAGTGGGTATCAGAAGTTTCTCCTCGGGAAGATTGGATGGCATTTTGACGGAAACACATGGTAGACTGTTGGGTAGTGTCTTCTTAACACCTCGGCAACCATTCGGGAGGTTGAAGGAGGTTTCCTCTTTGGGAAGTCGCAAGAAAAAGGTCGAGAGCTCAGTTTTCCTCTGGCGGCACATTCTCGCGGGTTACCAGTAGAATTTTTGACTGCACCTGTTGAGTGTTTTGAAGGAGTTCGCGCTTTCACCTGTTTCCTACGAAGCTTCTAAGCCCTTCGGATTACCCGTTAGCTTCGATTAGAATAACACTATATGTGGGGACTCAGTTGGATAGGGAAGAGGATGATACGACGTGGGAACAAAATATGACATTCTTCCCCGCCTTGGAAAAATGCTATTTGACGTAAAGGTGGATTACTAGGGGTTTACTGTCCAACGTATGAAGTGGGTTATCTTAGAACAACGATAATGGCAAAACTGTGAAGCAAGTTTAGGCCTCACGATTCCGAAGCGAATAAGGTCCAACCCTTTTTTGCTGGAAGATAAGATCTTCAACGTTTGCTTTCGGTATAATAGTAGTTTCTATCCCGTCTGATATAATGGAGGGTGTGTCGACAATAGAAGGGTTTGGAATGGGGTCTGACAAAATGGTTTGTTATAGTTCAGATGTGTTTCTGAAAGGGGCTAGTTGTCGAAGGGATACAGTTCCCTCGGGGCCATCTGGAAGACGAATGTGTGCGTATTCGGGGTTACTCTTTAACAGTTCAACTTTTTCTACTAAGGGATCGTATTTGGAGGTTCGGACATTCTTCCGATATAGTAGTAGTTCGGGCGTAACGAGCCACTGAGGCAGACTAGTACCTGCGGACGATTTCCGACTATGTAGAAACATGCTTTCGTGACGGAGTAGCATTGGTAGCAGTACACTGCAACGACCTGATGGCGTGCAACGTGTCCGGAAGCACGTATTCCCACTGGTCAGTATTCAGTGCTTTGGAACGCAGGCAGAGAGGAACAGTTTTCCATATGGTGCCATTGAGCCTTTCAACTTGACCGTTGCCTTGTGTGTTGTAACTGGTGGTTCTGCTGGTGGCCACACCGCGGTCGTGAAGGAATTATCTCAACTCCTGCGACATAGACGTAGATCCCCGATCGGAGTGAACGAATGAGGGCATTCCAAACATGGAAAAGAGGTCAGTTAATCGGGCAATGGCAGTAGACACAAACATATCTGGACAGGGAAAGGCGAATGAGAAGCGGGAAAATTCGTCAGTTACGTTTAGTATATAGTGATTACGAGTGGAAGAGGGAATCGGTCCTTTAAAGTCAATACTAAGACGTCCAAAAGCACTGTGTCGCTTTAATTAAGGGACTATTAGAGGGGGTGTAGAATTCCGGTTTTAGTTGGGGACAGACAAAAGATCGTTGAAGAACAGATTTGACATTGACTAGAGAGAATGGCAAATTCTTTGTTCGAACGAAATAAGACAAACGAGTAATTCTGGGATGACGGATGATGCACAAAAGGCTCGAGGTAGAGTGTCGGTCGCAGGATTATCAACACGAGGGCAATAGACAACATCATAAGACAATTGAGATAGTTCGATCCGCTAACGTTGTATTTTGTCATCTTTGATCCTACTGGCAATTTTCGTATCATCCATAAAGGCGACAGAACGTTGATCGGTTAGCAGCTTGGAGTGTGTTCCAATCAGGTAATGTCGCCATTTCCGGATGGCTTTGATAATTACGTAAGCTTCCTTTTCAACAGCGGAATGACTTCACTCCGTTGCAGAGAGAGTACGTGAGAAAAAGGCCACGGGGCGGCCACTCTGATTTATTGTAGCGGAGATGGCTATATCTGAGTCATCCGTTTCAACGACAGGTGGAATATCTCTGGAGATGGAAAAGAGTGAGGCTTGAACTAGTTCAGGTTTGATAGATTCGTAGGCAGCAAGTACATCGTTGGTTAAGGGATTTTATCTGAAAAGTGTGGAAACCACTGGGAATAGTATGACAACATCCCAACTACTCTGCTGTGCTTTCAAGTTTCCGGCTGTAGGTAGCTTGATTAGCGCTGGCCTCACGGATCCTTTGGATATTTCGTAGCCTAACATACGAATTTCTTTGGCAGCGAAAACATTTGCTTCGATTTCATCATCATCATCATAGACAGCAATACATCAGTGGTTCACACTAATGCTTAACTGCCAAACAACCATGAAGAAAAAGCAAACCCTATATAGGAAGAGAGAAGGAAGAAAAGGGACGGAAAGGGACCTAGCTACTGAAAATAACTACGTCTATAATCAAACATTCAACATCAAGGTGCCTACACCTTGCAAACAAACAACCGAGCTGCAAGTGAGAACAAGGCCTCATCAGCGAGACAGCTTCGATTTAGTGTCAGTCCGTATTTATCAGCTACTTGCGAGAACTGACTGAGATTATTCTCGTGATCACTTGCGTCTTTTCCACAGACAGTAATATTGTCAACATAGACGAAGGTTCCCTTAAGCGTTTCTCGACGGATCAGCTCGTCTGTCGCTCGCTGGAAGCATGCAACACCATTGGTCACTCCAAAAGGTGTGCAGCGGAATTGGTATAGACTGTTGCACGCTTCAAATGCGGTATATTGTCTTTCGTTTATGGGGATTTGGTGATGAGCGCGCTGGAGGTCCAGCGTACTGAAAACGGTGAACTGCAAAATTTTCTTTACTATATCATCGATACGAGGGAGGGGATATGCGTCCAGGTAGGTGAATCGATTAATAGTCTGGCTATAGTCGACGACCATGTGACGTTTTTGGCGATCGTTGGTAGTGGTCAAGACCTGTGCACGCCACGGTGATCGCGAAGGTTCAATGATGCCGTCTTTTAGCATTCTTTTGATCTCGGTCTGAATGAAAACCTCGTCGTGGTGGGTGTGTCCTCTCGACTTAGTACTGTTTGGATGGCAAGAGGGATCGAGCTGAGTGAGGAGAGACGGCGTTGGAAGAGTAGCAGCAGCTAGACCACAGCGAAAATGGGGGCTGTACACCCTGAAAGGATATTTTCACAGATCTGTGTCACTGTAAGAAGTCATGCCCTAATAACACGTCAGCGCACGAATTGGGAAGGATGGACAATTTAACATCTTTGTAAAATGTACTTTTGTGAAATAATGGAACAACACAATGGCCCTTGGTGCTACTGGTTATTCGTGTGGAAGCTAGGACAATTTGGTTACTTGCTGGCAGCCTGGTTCATTGATTTCGGAGTATGACCGTTTCAGAAACATAGCTTTCTGAGCTCCCCATGTCAACCAGTGCTTGTAAGGTTATCCCATTAATTACCACTTCAGTGATAGCTCTGGTAAGGCTGGTTGGAGCTGCAGCAGAGATGGCAGAGGAGGTGAAAAACGGATAAATTGATTCTGTGTGCTTCGATTGTGTAACCGAGCGGCAAACCTTTTGGTAGTGGCCCCGTTTCCCACATGATTTACAGACCGAATCTCTGGCTGGGCATTTGTGGCGAGGGTGTCGGTCATACCCACAGAAGAAACAGTTCGGGCTGCAGCTGGTGTAATCTCGTAGTGACTGTTAGATTTCTCGGCAGTATGTTGTGAGGTGTCGGTAACAGCTGTATTGTAAATCGGAGACTGAGATTGCGCGAACGAATGCGATTTTTGCTGGGCCAGGTCTAAAGCTTTCGCTTGATCGTAAGCAGTTTTCGCATCTAAGGATGGCGTCCTCTTGATTTTGCTTTGCTCTAACAGCTTTGAAATTGCAATCCTTAGCAATATTGTGGAGTTTTTGCATAAACTGATCGGGAGTTTCATTGGGAGCTTTTTTCGATGTTGTTAAAAGGTGGCGTGCAAAAATTTCATTTTTTGTTGTATGTAGAGAGAGAGAGAGTGGTGATAGCAGAATCATAACCGGTACAGTGAGAGATGAATTTGTATATGGGGGGGGGACACAAAATGTATGTGTTTTTAGCTTGTCAGAGGTATGAGATGCAATTAATTCGAGAAAATTTGAAAAAGCATATAACTAATGTTCCCAGACGTCACTGCTGTCCATAGGGTTGGGATCAACATCAAATCGGTCCGGTTGTAGCAGGCGATCCATTATTTTCTGGTTAATTAAATTGTAACGAACACGTCCGATAGGAATAGCTGAGAGAGTGAAAAGACAACGCCGGATAGGTAGGCTTTAATCAACCAGAAAATATGGCATATGGTTTGTAATGTAACGAACGGAAGGGTCGATTAGAATAACAATATATGTGGGGGAATCAGTTGGTTAGGAAAGAGAGGATATGATGTAGGATTCATGGTTGTATGTGGGCTGAGATACTGCCAGGATGCCCAAACCTAGAGAGGAGAACGATTAGTGTTCTCAACCAAAGCCTTTGGCTCAACAGCCTGTTCCGTAAGGCAGCGGGTGGGTGGTGGTGTACCAGAAATGTTACGTTTTTCAGAAAGAGATGCCAACCATCTTCCAACCCCCAACCTGGAGGACCAGGAGACTGTGGTTTGTCAGACCTCTACCTGTTGGCCTGCCTGGTATGAGTAACTCTGTCCAGTTTAGCCCAAAAGGTCATNGTTTGAACTAGAGTGCGTCGCATTTCCCTAGGGAGGTGAATTCCTCTACGGTAATTTGCACTGGGAACTTCTGGCTTAGGAAGACGGCGCAGCCTCCCATGCGTCAAAGGGAGGAGTCCGTTTGGTACAGTGAGTACCCTAGAACATGCAGTTTATTATCACTGACATCCGCGGAAAACCAGGTCTATGTTAAAGCAAAAATATGAGGGCTGCTGTCGCGGACCAGCTCTCTTGTGTTTGGTGGTTTGTTCAAAAGGCTCAGACAGTTAATGTATACGTACTTGAGGGTTACTTCCTCATTTGACTGGGTGCAAAGAGATACAGAAGAGCAAGGGGCAGAGCTTAAGAAAGCGATCTTATTGGCGAGATGGAGTGCGTAGACGGCAGCATAATTTCGTGAGTCCTCTGTTCGTCACAGCTTGGGCGTATGTGATCGTTTCTGTGGGACGCTTCGTCCGCCTCTGTTAGCTCACGTTCGATAGCTTTCGGATCATCCTCGCTTTCTGAATTACTGTGGAGTGGTCTGCAGTTTTACACCCTTGAAACTTTGGGTGGGATTGTATAGTAAAAGAGCTAAGGACGAAAGGACACCGACGCAGCCGAGAAAAATGTGGCGGGGATGAACCAGCTGTGAGACCTTTTGGTTGCAGGGGTTGACCCCAGCAGACACATTGGGTTATAACGCTTAGCGGTGAAATGATTTTTAACGGATCTTTTTTGAGATGGCGTGGTTGAGGGTCTAGAGGAACTGTGGTGATCCGTATCGTCCTTGGGAGCCACTCTATCAGACCCGTGCAGCTCCACGGATCACCTCCAATGCGGGTGCGTGGGTTGCTTCGTTCAGGGACACTGGCCTCCTCTGTAACCACGAGAATTGACCTTGACGCGGTGTGACAGCTTGTGTATCTTGATGACCTACTGGACTAAACTAGGCGGTGTGGTGACCACACCAACAACGTTCCTCATACCAGGCAGGGTTGAAAGAAGGTTGGCATCTTTTTCCGTAAAATGGCCCATTTGCGCTACACTGCCGCCCACCCGCTGCTTTGCGGTACAGGCTTTTGACCCAAACGCTCTGGCTGAGAATCCTAATCGTTCTCCCTTCTAGGTCTGGGCGTCCTGGCACCAGTATGGGCACGTCTGGCACTGCATGCCGTTCTGAACAGTCAGTCGGTGCACAACACAATGCTGAAGGTTACCCGTTGACTCATACAGTGTACGTCTGGTTCGTCAGGTAACTCTGTGACCATTACCTTATTTGCTTGTTTGTAAGGTGTATGCACATCGATGTTGAATGTTTGACTATGGGCAATTTTTTGTGTGGTTAATTCTCCTCGTCTTTCATTCTGTCTGTTGGCTAGGGCTTGTTTTTCTGCTCCTGGTTGCCCGACAGTTTAGCATTGGCACAAACCGCTGGTCTCCGATGATGGTGGTGATGGTGCTATAGCTATTGTTGATGAAAACCTACGGGGTTGTATGTTGTGACTCGCCTCCACTGAGTCATCGGGGTCGTTTGAGCCACTAAAAAACCCTCCTCAGACTAGCTTACACGGAACCATATCAGCCTTTGAATGTGTGCAGCAGATCTCGGACCCAATGTTGTTTTTGGCTCTGCACATGCAACAATCCAGTTGGGCAATCCGTAATGGTGTAGGGGCTCCAAGCGATTTATGCTAAAAGTGTTTGTTGCGGTTTTTGGGTAATCGTCGGTATCATTTGCTCAGTACACATCGAATTTGGAGAAAGTATAGTCCACATGAGCAGAGCATAGTGTTTAGGACTTTCACACTGAGTGATGCGCTTTTGTCTATGTATTCTTCATATTTCAACTGATACGCTGTTGTTTGAGATTGCCCCTCAGCTTGCCAATCTAAGACAGATCCGCCTGTGTATGGACCCTATCGTCTGGTTTTCTTAAGGGTACGAGTGTGCGTTTCCGGAGTGGCATTCGCGGTCCGAATGTGTCGTACGAAGATAAAAATCCTAACTACGTATGAACAGTTGTCACCTATAGCTTTCACTCTGAGGGGGAGCTGACTGCTGACCAAATAGATTCAATTAGAATTTCGGGTCCTCTTCGCCTCCGTAATCGTCGACAACCGTGTACGCTTGTGTATCATATCCATCGCACTACGCTGCTTCGTTCCTTCAGCAAACAGATTTTCGCTTAGTTCACTACGGTACATATGTCGGCGTTTTTTA
Organism: Paragonimus westermani; assembly: GCA_008508345.1. Lineage (NCBI taxonomy): Eukaryota > Metazoa > Platyhelminthes > Trematoda > Plagiorchiida > Troglotrematidae > Paragonimus > Paragonimus westermani. Next base: position 96,736 of record QNGE01000452.1, read on the forward strand.
CTCCTGATAGGCCGTAGTGCTATTTGGCTTTGCCATTTCGTTTATTGGTGTTGGTGGTACCGGTGTGAGACGGGTTTTTCGTAGATTTGCACAATTGTTTGAGAACGATGTGAATTGTTGGTACACAACTTTCGATATTGGTGTACCTGTCTTCGTATCCTTTTATGGTTGGTTGGCTGACTGGCTTCCAATTAAAAGGTCATGGGACCGAGATCCGACGTTTATAGTCACACCTTCAACGGTGTTGCTCAGTAATCGTAGGTTGCCTCACCAGTTCACTGGTGACGTTCGGTGGGATGTTGGACATTATTCCTTGTGATTGTAGGCGCCAGGGTCAGAGCTTTACTCGAAAGCGTGGACCGGACACTCGTTTGCAGTTGAAATGTGTGGTGTATACTTTTTACATTGGAAATTGTCTCCAGTTTTTCATGGCTCCCGTTTGGGATGGGTTCTGGCCGGTGATTTCCACTGGCAACGCAGGGTTTGTATGTGAACAAAAGCGAGGAAGGTATGGTATTATGGTTTTTTGTTCATTAAAAACATTGAGTATTGACTAGTAGCGGTAACACATTAACCGTTTCCCACTGCTAGATGTGCGTGTTTTATGGGCCTCAAAAAGTGCAGGCTGCTTGAATTTTTAAATGCCAACGCTAGTCTTTTTCTGGTCTGTTTCATGGTTTACAGTAGAATCGATCTGTATACTGTCTTAGGACGGCGATACGATGTGGTAGTGGGGGTTTGCATTCAGACTAGCGTCCCAAGTGTGTACCTCAACGAATTGTGTGCAGAGGGCGAGTCACGCATATATTTTGTTATAAGTGGCATACACACTCCGTACACAAACCTTGAGTCTTAAGTGTCAGTTTGAGGCTAATCAAAATTGCTGCGACGTTAACGTATGGATGTGTGTTGCATTGTTAACGTTACAGTATATTTTCTACTTTCCTTTCTCAGTTTGCCACCATATTCTGCTGTAGTAACTGAGTCAAGGCCTTAGGTGTGTAAGGTTCGCAGTGACCAAACCAACTCATTGGGATTATAAATGGTGTGCATGGTTCATAGCTCTGTCGAGTTCGTATTGTAATGGTGATATCGATTTGTTATGGTGGTTAAATAGGCTTCTCAACATTCACCCCAACTTCTCCACACTGATATGTCACAGCGAACACCGGATAATAGGATCACGTGGCTGACCATCATAAGTACCCTGCATGTATACTGTACGGAAGCATAAGTAAATAATTATAAAGTTAACATTCAAGTATATCATATCACAATGAGTATTTTATTGTCTAAATTTCAGGCTTACTCGCTACAAGCCGTGGCCGCAGTTCGCAGAAAAACAGTCACACTTATACCCGGGGATGGTGTCTGGCCGGAACTGTTTATAACGGTCAAATCTATCTTTCGAGAGATGGAAGTTCCTGTTGAATTTGAGGAAGTCCAGCTGAGGTACTTACTAAGATAACTTCACGTATATTTTCAAGTGGATTACCGGGGGTTCAGGCTAATGACTTGGATTCAGTGGTAACTTCGTTGAAAAAAAACAAAGTTGGACTCAAAGGAATAATTCGTACTCCAGTAGGCAGTCGTGAACTAAACACTATGAACATGCGCATGCGGTGAGTCACACGAGTTTTGTTATCGGCGTTTCATTTTTCATGAGTTTAAATTGGTCTTTTGAGTTCGCGACTTCAGTATGAGACTCTCGGACTTTTCTAATTTTCTGCTGGTTCCGTTAATCGTCCATCGTTTGCCCATCTATATAGTGCCGGTATGTTGAATGTTATTTTGCTTGCTCGTGCACTTGGCGCATCTGCCTCGATAAACCGAATTCTACCCCATGCAGGAAAATTGAACTGAGGTTGTATTCGTACACTTCTGCATCACGTTTTACACTGACTACCTTAGGTAACTCGTTTTCAGCTGGATTGTGAGAAATGATGAACCTTAAAGTCTATAAACTTGGATTTAGCCTATGTGTTAAGAACAATCCATCACTTCATGAAAGACCACAAGCATGACCCGACGGTCCCCTCAGCTCGAGCCGCCGTTCACCTCAACAATGCGGAAGAATATTTTGAGAAGAAGGCTATCCAAGAGAAAAATAGATGAAGAGATTAAATAAGGGGTTACCAGCGTTGTGGATGCAAGTTTGTTGCCGGCTGCGATATACCCCCACGTTTGATAGGCTTTCTAAATCGGCGGACTGAGCGATCATGGAGTTTTTTTACCTTGCAGGAGACATCCATCGACTGAGTGGAACTTTCAGGGTCTTCTCATTTGGTGCCCACATCATTTTATTCAACCGCTGCTGGTCTTAGTGAGTAGTGCTGAATAGGAGAAACCCTTGGTGGCCACGCGAAGAGCGCGACTCAACTAGGATAGACTTATTGTTTTCATTCGACTAATTGATCGTGCACCACAGTAACACTAGGCCGGTAAGTCCCATCTCATACAGACCTCCCTCGTCCCACGCTTAGGCCTAGGATACGAGTTAATATAGGTGCCTTTACGTTCTCACGCTAAAAAGATAGGTCAGCCAGCCGCTCTCACACAAACGTTAGACCCTTTAGATGTCGATGTCTGCTGTACCTCAGATACTAGGATCCGAGACAGCAGTCAACGTACGGAAATAACAGCATCCACACTGTCTACCCGATACTGATTACATACTCCGGGTCACTCTACGGCCGCAGTTACCGGTCAGGCTGCATTAGCAATAGTCCTCAGCACGACGGACGCGGCTGCATTGCATTGGTGGATTGGATTCCTGTTAACAGTAGACTTTGTGCCGTGCGCCTGGCAGGTTCTACTAAAACCAGCTCCATACGCAAAACTGTCAGAAATCTTTTCACTGTGTCTGGTTACGCTCCTATTCCTTGTAGTGGCACAGGCGTCAAGGACGCATTTTACTCGGATCTGGCCGCTCTCCATCGGTCGACATGTGGCTCTGGTACAGTAATTCTGGCCAGATATATGAATACCCAAGTCGGCCGCCTTGGTGAGGCCGAATATCGTCTAGGTGGCAGGATTGGGATATTATCACATCGCTCAGATAATGGCGAGCGATTGTTACACCTGTGCGTTGAGCATAGGCTGTTTTCAGCCAGCACTAGTTTTAGGCATCGTGCACGTCACTGCTACAATTGACAGTCTCAGATAGACCACATTCCTGTTAGTAATAGGTGGCGGGGTTCCACTCAAGACTGTCGTTCTTATTGGAGTAAGTACTTGGATTCAGATCATGCGCTGGTACTTCATCGTTTTGTTCTTACTTTGGCTGGGTAACAACCTCACCGACAACAACGATTAGCTGTTGAGAAACTGGCTATACCACTGGCGAAGCATAAGTACCGAACTAGCTTAGAAAGTTGCCTCAGTAGTTCTCATTCCGAAGATCATAGCAAATGCTGGACCCACATCTCACAGGCCATTCGTGAAGCCGGTACTGTAGCATGTGCCACGGGGTTACGTGGGTTGAACAGGCAGTGGGTCTCGGATAAATCCTTGGAGTTGTTACAAGTCTGACGGAGCATTCCGTAGGAAACTGAAAGGTAGCCTAAACGCTGATTATAAGGCTTGGTTAATTGAAAAAATTGAGGAAATGGAGACCGCTTTCACTTCAGGGAACACCGGCAAACTTTTTGAGCTAGTCTGTCCCACTGGTCCCAGGCGACCGTCTGTCAGTGAAGCTATTGGCAAGACAGATGGTACACCAACCGACGATAAGTCGGGCCTCCTGCTTCTACCGCGTTGCCGCCACAAACTTGTAATGAAACACCCTGATCGGCAGAGTTGGAACCACCCACTGAGACTGAGGTCCGCAATTGCACTGCGGCTCTCCAGCGTAATAAGGCTGCTGGTCCAGACGAACTCGTGCCTTCACTTTTCAAAGAACGGGGGATGCGTTAGTAGAGGTCTTGACTCAGTTGTTTTAGCTTGTGTGGACGAGGGAGACCATCCCTCCGTGCTGGGGTCACACGACAACAGTTCCTTTCTTCACGAAATTTAGCAAGAGTTCTCGCGAAAACCACAGAGGAACTAGTTTAATTCCATACATTTCTAGGTTACTGGCATCTACCTTATACTAAGTCGATTCACTGCAGTTCGGGAGGAACAGGCAGGGTTTCCCTCGGGCGGGATGTGCAGATCACATTTTCACTCTTCGTCAAATTCTGAAGTAGCATCACGTGTACCACCGGCCAACAATTATTGTATTTCTCAACTATAAAGGTGCGTTCGATTCAGTGGATCGATCTACACTTCTAGAGTCGCCCAAACGCAGAGATGTGTCTACTAAGTACGTAAACATACTGTCGGCACTCTATTCCCATACTTCAGCTCAGGTTAGGGTTTACGGTGAGCTGTCTGACAGTTTAAGCGCCAGGAGTGGCGTACGTCAAGCTTGCCAACTTTCACCATTTTCACTCAATTTTGTCACAGACGAAATAATGCAGGATTGTCTCCACCACTCACAAAATGCCGGTGTGGACCTTCTACCTGATTAAAGACCGATTACTCTTGATTATGCTGACAACAAGGTGTTGCTGTTTGACAACTTTCAAGCAGCACAAACAACGCTAGAGGCTAATGAGTAGTGTGGCAGATTTATGATTTTAGATGAGACCCAACTGTTTTGCTAAGTACTTCGAAATGCGCTCTGCAACATCAAAATGTAGAGTGGTTCTGCTAGACTGATGTGATAACGTAGATTTAATGCTAGATAATGAAGCCATAGAGATTGTTGAGCGGCTTGTATACCTGGGGAGCTGCACCAGCCGCGTCGGGGGTGCGGGTGGAGGTGTAGAGAATGGAATAGAGGCGCGTATCTCTGAGGCTACAGTGGTGTTCGCCAATCTGAGGCACCTATGGCGACAGAGAGGTATTTCTCTGGAGCTTACTCCAATAAGAACGACAGTCTTGAGTGGAACCCCGCCACCTATTACTAACAGGAATGTGGTCTATCTGAGACTGTCAATTGTAGCAGTGACGTGCACGATGCCTAAAACTAGTGCTGGCTGAAAACAGCCTATGCTCAACGCACAGGTGTAACAATCGCTCGCCATTATCTGAGCGATGTGATAATATCCCAATCCTGCCACCTAGACGATATTCGGCCTCACCAAGGCGGCCGACTTGGGTATTCATATATCTGGCCAGAATTACTGTACCAGAGCCACATGTCGACCGATGGAGAGCGGCCAGATCCGAGTAAAATGCGTCCTTGACGCCTGTGCCACTACAAGGAATAGGAGCGTAACCAGACACAGTGAAAAGATTTCTGACAGTTTTGCGTATGGAGCTGGTTTTAGTAGAACCTGCCAGGCGCACGGCACAAAGTCTACTGTTAACAGGAATCCAATCCACCAATGCAATGCAGCCGCGTCCGTCGTGCTGAGGACTATTGCTAATGCAGCCTGACCGGTAACTGCGGCCGTAGAGTGACCCGGAGTATGTAATCAGTATCGGGTAGACAGTGTGGATGCTGTTATTTCCGTACGTTGACTGCTGTCTCGGATCCTAGTATCTGAGGTACAGCAGACATCGACATCTAAAGGGTCTAACGTTTGTGTGAGAGCGGCTGGCTGACCTATCTTTTTAGCGTGAGAACGTAAAGGCACCTATATTAACTCGTATCCTAGGCCTAAGCGTGGGACGAGGGAGGTCTGTATGAGATGGGACTTACCGGCCTAGTGTTACTGTGATTAGCTGTGTCTGTTGTGGGACGTGCAGAGTGATTACGAGAAATGGGTTCTGAGTGGGCCTGATAGCTAATTTTGATGGGACAGTGGGAGAGGGGTGAGCAGAAGCATGTTCTCGCCTATCCACCCTGCTGTATGCAGCAGATTGGGCGATCCGGTTTATATTGCCATACGTCCGATGCAGTATGGGACTATTGAAGTTGTGATTATTCGTGGTTGTGGTTGTGTGTTGTCTGAGAAACTGCCAGGACGCCCAAACCTAGAAAGGAGAACGATTAGGATTCTCAGCCAGAGCGTTTGGGTCAAAAGCCTATACCGCAAGGCAGCGGGCGGGCGGGCGGCAGTATAGCGGAACTGGGCCAGTTTACGGAAAAAGATGCCAGCCTTCTTCCAACCCCGAGTCGGAAGGACCAGAAGATTGTGGTTTGTCATACCTCTACCTGTTGACCTGTCCGGTATGAGAAACGTTGTTGGTGTGGTCACCACACCGCCTAGTTTAGCCCAATAAGTCATCGAGATGCGCAAGCTGTCACACCGCGTGAAGGTTCATTTTTGTCTTGGCGGTCCGTACCAGTCAATGTATGTGGTTGGTCTGCACGGCTTGCACTTTCGGTCTTCTGCTTTTAATATATCGTGGTGTGTTTTGGTTTGCACTTATCACAGACTTTTTTTTCACAAGCAGCCTGTTGAAGACTATCGTTCCGCTCACCTCTTATAAGCTTGCACTGTGGTTGACAAGGTATCCGCGTAGACGTCGAGAGGATGTTGTGAGTCCACTAATTCTCATCGCTCATGGCATCACAAACACGTTCGATTGGCTCCTAAAAGCGGAGTTAACAATGTTTATGTGTTCCTTTTTGTTATTTGGTTCAGTGACTTGGTTCTTTCTTATGTAAGATAAATACGGGCTCTCTTTAATCGATCACCGCTTTTTGCGCTCGTTGATTAGTATCAAGGAGGTTGACATTGTGGTCTACATGACAGTCCGCGGGCGCATGTTTAAGGAATGTGCAGATTTGCAGCCGTTAAACGGGGTAGTGGAAACTTACAGTCTACGCTGTTTGGGTCACTTATCGTGTATGCTGACGAGGCATCCGTCGCACCACACAAGGTTGTTGATGGCTGGAAGAAGCTACCAGTTGGTTGGGTGATACATGGTCATATGTTTTGAAGGCTTCGAGTACTCATCTGGATAAGGTTTGTAGGTGTTGCATGGCAGATTAGAGTGCTCTTAATCGTCCACGATGCGGGTTGGAAACATTCTTGGGCACGGCAATGTATCGTAGTCAGTTGCGAGCCTGTATCCGCACGGTTGGTGACCTCTCTTCAGTGGGTTTCCATTGTGTCGTGCATACTTCTTCGTCGTAGTTATCCCTGTTACTTCCTGTGCCGTCTCTTAGACTACTATTGAGGCTAACGGCAGTCTGATCTATAGTATCAACAGACAACGTCCAAAGCTGAAACTGACGGTAATGATTTACAACGTGTGGATACTGTCAGGGCGCCTAAACTTAGGCAAGTGCAGCCTCAGTAACCGTGACCCAAATCAGCAACCATGCGCGTGCAAGTCCGCGCTTCCCTCATTTATAACCGGATTATTAGACCTGACACGGCAGTCACTAACCAATACCCGGCTCTTCGAAACTCTTCAAATCCCTATTATGAATGGACTTTTTTGCTTCAGTGCTACCAGCAACCGTGAGGAGGGTGCATGTTTACTGTGATGCTGTCCAATTATGGAGCTAGACGAATGGTTCCGTGTGAACAAAAATATTCGCACCCACCAACTTTCAGCACGAAAAATGTGCTTGCCAGATTAGCCGTGAGAGAATCTACAGTTATTCCTGTTAGGAGGGCAAATCGACAACGAAATAGATGGTCGTACTGGAGTAAGCACTGATACATCCTTGGTAAAATAGTTAGATTATTGTTTTCATCTCGTTTGCCCTGTCTATGAGGGCGAAACTCTCAAAATTAGATTTTGCGTTTGGTTCGCGTTGTCGAAGATCGAATGAAACTCACATTTGTATGCGAATTTTCGCCTGCGACCGTCATAACAAACAAACAAGAGGTGTGCCACACTAGTTGCTCCTACACGAGTAAACAATTGCTAAATCATGACGATGTAACTAAGATGACTGAGAAAATAAGGCAAAGTTGGAATCACTCATCACAACCAGGAGGTTGTCAACTTCTGTTATCTCTTCACTGTTTATGCTACAGACTGGCTTATCTTGATCTCATCATTATTCGAGTGTCTTGTTGTCTAACATGAATCTTACTTCTTTTTGCGAATAATTTTCGATTTAACAAACCATATGGACACTCTGTTTACCCATTGCATTGTATTTTATTTATTCATTTAGTCTTTTGACAATATAAGAATATCATCTTTTCGAACTAAACAGTTTTGTTACACTCATAAAGTTGGCTTTATTTAAATATGAATGTATCATGGAAACTATTTTGAACGAAAGCATTTGTCCGCATCAATTTTATCAAGAAGCCTCCGTCTTGGTTGAAGTTTTCGTAGTCGAATTGAGCTCAAACTCTGTTCGTAATGCTAACCTGGTCTTTGGTGTGTTCTGTGCCTCTAAGCTCTGGCGAATTGAGTTTCAGTGAATTTTTTCCACACTTATTGTGGCGGTTACCGTTTACGATGATTATGTAAAACTACTTATTCACCAGAGTCTGCCGTAGTGCGAAGGCTACACCCGTGCGAATGTTGTTCAACCCTACCAAACCTCCTAGTGCTTGTCAATATCTGTTCATTGCTTGTTGATAGTTAAATATATGTAATCAAACTTTTCGCCGGGGATTTGGTTAGTGTAATTTGGAAACCACCCAGGTTTTGTTTCACTTTTCCTATTCAAATGGACCTTCTTCATCCAGTTCGCTTTGGAGAGTAACATGTGACTTTGGTTTTGCTCTTGTTTTAGGTCGTCAATGGTGTGTGTTCCTTCGAACATGACCGATAAAAAATTCCAGTCTGAGTACGAAAACTACGGTCAAAATAGATTTCCATTTCCACTTAGTCAGGGAGGAACATCTTTCGTTGTCTCATTGTTTGATTCCATGGAATTGAGACATGTAAATTGGAACTATATGTTTGCTCACAGATAGGCGCCCAGTTGCTGAGGGCATCAAATCAACTGACATCTTGGGCAGCTAAGCTTTATGCGACTGACTTGTACATTCGGTGTAACCATGTCATAATCTGCCAAAATGTTTCTGTTCATTCACACCCCCGTCAAAATAAATCTGCACAAAACACTTAACTCAAGTTCCTTCCTTCTGGATTTTTTAATTGTGAGCAAACTTCCGCTCCTTATGTTTGCGAGGTCACAGCGTTCGCTCTAAGGCTGTCGACCCAGTTTTTAACCTTATTCTTAAACCGCTTAGTAACATTAAAACATTTGTATCCTTCCACGCTACTTAAGAATGTTAAGTAGGTCTATACAAAGTTGAATTTCATGCATCTCGAATCTGGTACTGGTATATTAAAATGTAAAAGTTTTTTTCCTTCGTGTATCATAATCCCGCCTATCACGTTATTTAAAGGGTCATATAAAAAGATCCCTGCATCTCAAGAAGCATTATTTTGGGAAGAACAGGCAGGGTTTCTTCTTGGACGAGGATGTATTGATCAAAATTTCGTTGCTTATTTCTTTAGGTCAGCGTCATATGTACCACCGGCCAACAGTTGCCGTATTTCTCGGCTATAAAAATGCTTTCGATTTAGTGGATCGATATACACTTTCAGAATCGCCTAGACACAGGGATGAGCCGAACAAGTTTGAACATACTCTCAGTGCCTTATTTCAATACTTCACCCCAGGTTGGGGTTTACGGTGAACTGTCTGACAGTTTAAGCACCAGGAGTAGTGGCGTGCGTCACGGCTGTCCACTTTCATCACTTTTGTTTAACTCTGTCACAGATAAAATAATGGAGGACTGCCTGCAGCACACACAAGATGTCGTCATGGACCACCTGTCTGGTGGAAGACTGACTGCTCTTGGTTATGTTGACGACATGGTGTTGTTTGACAATTTCCAACCTGCACTGATATTGTTAGACGCATTTTCGCAGCCTGCCGAATGTACTTTGCAGCCGCAAATTTCAAGATGGTTCTGCAAGTTTGTTATGATTACTCAGATTTAATTTTGGATGTCGAAAGTATGGAGGTTTTTGAACGGATTATGCGCTTGGAGAGTTGTGTTAGCGGCGTTGGAGTTATAGGGAATGAAGTAGAAGTTTGATTCTAATACTAGGGCGGTATTTGCGAATCTGGGGCACCTGTGGCGACGGAGAAACATCTCTCTGAGGCCTGAGGGTCGCGTATCTAAGGCAACAGTGATGGCTTTATTATTTTATGGCAGCGAAACTTGGTTGCTCAGGGTAGAAGACGTGAACCCTCTTCAGGTGTTTGACCATGGATCTCTGCTTCTGACTGTTCGCATTAACGAGTAATCAACAGAGAGGTTGTGATGTGGGTATTCAGCAGTGGTTACCAGGCAAGTTCACGTGTTCAGTCAATGTGTGCACGGACTTCACTGATTAGGTCGTGTACTGAGGAAACCACCTAATCTATCACACTTTATTATGTTCATGGATGTTCCAGCCGACTGGTGTAAGCAGCAATGTGGACAGATGACGATCTAGCTTTTAAAAACGAAGTAGTTCACCAAGGTGTTGGCCATTGTAGCTGGGATTTGTCTCCTGGTTTGGGGACCTCGCAAATCGCATAGTCGGCTGTTGGAGACTTTGGATGAGACGGCGGCCAATCGGGCTCATTGGTTCAAATGTTGTCGTTGTTTGGCAAGGTTATCTGTGAAGTGAGTCAACCTAATGGCACTGGGCAGTGAGGGCCGTAAGGGAGCCTTCTTGCCGATGACGCCTTGCTTCCACTTATAGTTTGGTTGTTTGTCTGCAAGTTGTCACCTTGATGTTGAGTGTTCGGAGATAGGCACAGTTGGTTTTATTAATTCCCTCTCCCCTCCCTTTTTTATCGATTAGGGTTTGTTTTTTCTCTTCCCATGACTGTAAGGGAGAACCACCGTCGTATTGCTCTTTATGTTGACGATGATGTCATAATGATGTCATGCTACTGAGACGGCGAGAATGAATGGGTAACGATGGGCGCATTCTGTTAATCAGTCTTGAAAATCATCTTTGTTACAGCTGAGCTATACGATGCGTTCGCCACTGGTCCTCCTCGTCGGTGAAATTTGACAAGTGGTCACAATTTATGTGGATTCCGTTTTTTTCTTTGCACTTCGTCATTCCAATCAAAATATGTTCGTGAGTGCGTACTGTAGAGCACCTCCGTTTTTCAGCTTAGCCGTTTGTTGTGCAGTTGAAAATTCATCCTATGGAGGAGGACGTGGGATTTCCATGTCCACTTCCATAACACATTGAACGAAATGAAGCAGCAAATTTAAAAAGCAAAAAAAGGTTATGGAAAAAACCCACAACTTAAGAATTGACAGACAGGGTAATAGTTTTCAATTTGACCATCACTCACATTTGATCGCAGCCTTCGCATTCAGATAGATTTTCCAGCCAGCCTCTTTTGAAAAGAAGCACTAGACTCGAGTTTCGCTCTCATTAGAGCTCGTCAGTAGTGCATATCCTTGCCACGACCGGGATTTGAACTGCGGCCAGATTTGATAATTCCGTCGTGCCTAATGTGAGGTCAATGGCGCAGTGGTTAACACGGTTGCCTCATGATTGGAATGGCCGGAGTTCGAATCCCGGCCGTGGCAAGGATATGCACTACTGACGAGCTCTACTGAGAGCGAAACTCGAGTCTAGTGCTTCTGTTCGAAAGAGGTCGGCTGGAAAGTCTATCTGAATGCGGAGGCTGTGATCAAATGTGAGTGATGATCAACTTGAAAATAAACCAAATCCCCGACTACTCATCAGGGTAATAGTTGCAGCACAATCTGCTGTTACACAAAACACATTGCATGCCACCATTCTGAAAGGTTACGCGCACCTGTAATTAGGTGGACAGTATTTTGTTCTTGATGGTATGTAGAATTGAACAGACGACATTGTGCTTTGTTGGCATATTTTGGAATGTCGTGTATTTGTGTTGGTAAGCCTGTATTGCCCATTTGTATACAAAGTTGCAATTTGTTTGCCACCTCCGGTGATAGTTAAACATAGATGAAAAGCACTTATGTATTGTTGTCTATGATGACGTTGATGATCTTCGTTGTTATCATATAACAGTGTCCATATCCATCCTGTTCGTTTATCACGATAATCTCTTTCAACTCCATGTTTAATAGGCAAACTTGGTAGCTCGGGGGCGCAATGCTATGTTAGGCAGCCATCTTCATCATCGTCACAAAACTCTTGAACCTGGCCAGAAGGTATTGTGGCTCAGCCTGTGGCTCACCTCAACAGTGACGTGGAATATCATAGAAAAAGAAATCGTTTCTAGAAAGGTTAGAAATTAGTAGAAGAAGACTAGGGGGAAGAACTATAAATGGCATGAATGCAGGTACCCCGTTGACTGCGGCACACCGCCATCTCGCATACCGTTTCTAGCCAACGATTTGCGTATTCACGAGGACCCCAGTCAATCAAGCGACACGTACTAGTTTTGTTCAATAAAACTGAAGATTTTCATAATTCGTAACCATGTTGTCGCTTGACCACCACATGGTTTTATCTAACCGTCGGTGGCCTCGGTATAGAATGCCCGGTACAGCAAGCACTCAGCTAGCACACGGAGTTTGTGACCCAACCATCGCAGACTGTGCAACGTGATTGGCTGTCCATTTGATCGCGCGTTCCGAGCGTTCCGGACTAAGCGCCGGCGAACAGCCTTGTTGCTACTGCGATCAGTTCAGTTAATGTGAGCTAATTTGCTGAGACGGCGATGGCCAAACTGCGCGTCTGCTACTATCTTCGCTGTGAACAGGCCACGTTCCCGAACCATGAAGGAAAACAGAACGCAAACAAACGTTACACACCATTTCCTGTCAGTGACCACTGGACAACATCTCGACGCCACAGACGACGCAGGTTAGCAAAGGCAGATCTTATCTTTGCTATCCTCGCTGATGTCTAATCAGCAACATTACAAGCTGACGAGATAATGTTACCCAAGTATATGAAGCTGACCACAGTCTCAAGCGGATTACCTGCAATGAAGAAAGTAGGAGCGGAGATACTCCAGTCTTGAGTCAGCACTTTACATCTTGAAGATGCGAAGTATGTTCCATACAAACCAGCTCGATTACTCACCTTGTCTAAGACATTATCATCCGCTTTATCCATGTCTGTCAACCTAGTGTCAGAAGAAACTCAACACCGAGATCATTGGATTTCTCAAGCACACCTTCCGGAATGTTGTTCATGGCAAAATTGAACAGGAAAGATGAGATAAGACATTCTTCGTGAAAAGCATTAGAAGTGGTAAACGCTCTAGACAGTTGTCCAGAAACTCTCACCGTGTAACCCAACAGATTCACGTATTTTCATGGCACTCCCTTACGAAGAAGACACTTCCAGGAGATGCCACCAGTAACCGAATCGGAAGCAGCCTTTAGGTGGAGAAAGACCACGATCGTCGGCTGCCTATAAGATTACCGATGCCCAAAGGCTTGTTGCAAGGTAAAAAAATATAATCACTACACTCTCGACTGCACCGAAATCCTGTCTGTTCCTCGTGTATCTGATTTACTCTGGGTTTAGTGAGCCGATGTAATATAGGGCCAGTGAGTAACTTGGACGCAGCAGACTACCATTTTCCGTATCTGTTTCCATTTTAGGGACAAGATTTTCTATTACATGCGAAAGCAAATCACTTTGGTGCATTAGAGTTTCCACCTTAGATTCTTGGATGTGACGACAAGAACGCGATTGGCCCAACTAACCGTAAGGGACGACCAATCTTAATTAGAGTGCTTCGCATTGGCTACTTTGGTAGAGGAAGTGGTTTGGGTTATCCGAAGGGTGTCAACAGATTTGCTTAATGAGAACGGGGACTGGATTGATAATCCTTTCGAAGTTTTCTTTTGCGTACAACGGCCAGCCCGGCAATGTTCCGACTGATACTCAGAACCGGTTTGTTTAATATTGTTGAGATCAGACGCCAACTGCAGGTGAGGTCGACCAAACATTATGTGGTGGATTGTCAGGCCGGAGGTGCGAGTATTCGAGCGCTCGGCCGAATACCTCAAAGCGGGGGAGGTACGTTCAGAAGCCTGCCGCGATCGAATCAAGAACAACGTGCGTGACCGGATGAGTCATCGCTCGACTGGATCGGACCAACGGGCGAGGCAGGGCAGGCGGAATACGACAGACGGCCAGATCGGAGGCGTGGTTTTCCAACATTGAGAGGAACATCTTGACACGATGTTGGAATACGGTCAAGGCCAACATTGGGTGGATGGCGGACAGCACGAGCAGCCGGACGAGCCATCGCGCAACGAAATCGGACAAACAGACGAGGAATGGCAAGCGGAAAACCCCCCGACAGAAGGCGCCGATCACACACAAACCGGTGAGAAGTGCACACGACGTGTGAACGGAAACTGGGGGGGTGTTGTGGATTGGAATTATGACTCATGAACGAGAGAGAACGCGTTGCATGTGACTGGCGATTTGGACAATAAAGATTGTGCTTTATTGGACGCCTTCTCGCTACAATTAGACTGTGTTGCCAGGGCACCATTTAATGAGTGAGACTGGGTGATGACACAGGCTTCTTTCTCAATCTGATCTGGCGACCACGGGGTGAGGGGTGTCACTGAACGAAGTTCATAGTACGTTGCTACCTCATAACGGTGGAAAAACTAAAACAGTCATAGTCGCCATGGCCGAGGTCAATCAGACCACAGCACTTGAGTTATTGTCCTGTTGACGTCGTTGTTGAACTGGGGATGGTTTGGCAACGAGGAATACGGAAGATCCACAAGACGACTTTCGATATACTGAAACTTGTTTTAGTTTTCCTACAACAATACTAAACAAACCGGACCCGAAGATCAGTCGGAACATTGCTGGGCTGGCCATTGTACGCAAAGGAAGACAACTTCGAAAGGATTATAAAGCCAGTCCGCTCTATATTTCATTGTACTTCCTCAATTGAACACAACTGGGGTAAGATATCCTCAAGCCAACCCCAAAAGCCGCTTTGTGAACCTTGGGAGGTGATTAGTCAGCGTATACACAACAATAGGTATATACCATACACTGTAAGACAAAATGATGGACAGGATGATTTCCAGCTTTCAGGTAGCGTAGGACGTACATTGCGCTACACACCATAGTAATCCAAACAATTGGCCAGGGCCAGTTTGCACAGACTAACCAGCTCAGACCCAATATTAAAAGGCAAATGGCTTTGACAATCGACTAGCTGCACCTTTATATATATGCACACGGTTCACTGTCGACTGGGTTGCAGTGTCATTGAAGGAGCGGTCAACTACCGTAGATAGATGGCATGTCGCCAGATGCTAAGAGTTCATTCACTATTTCCAGTCGCAAACGTAAAACATTCGGTTATCTAAAGTATGCGGGTAGCTCGGTTGTTCTTAACCGTGCAAACAAAACGGAGTCTTACGTAATCTAGACACACATAGGCCACGCATTAGTTTAATCAGGGCTAACTTCCAAAAATTAGGAAGTGCAAAATTAATTTGTGGTTGCTCTGAATAGAGCATTCTTCGTTCATTGCGAGGATGTGGGTTTACGGTTGTGACCCAACCGTTTCAACGTTCATCGCCTGCACACAGCATCGTTCGGTATGACGAGCGAAGCTAGCGCAATGGTCTCCGGTGACGTCGTACATAACAGAAATAACTACTCTTTCCAGGGTCCGCATTCTCCACTCCTGTTGACTTTGCAAACCTTGAGGATCTTCGTTTATTACTGTCTCGTATTGCATCTGCAGTTGCCTTTTAACTCCTGCTTTCGCCATGCTCCAGACATTCTCAATTGGATTCAACATGGGTGAATAGGGTGCCAGTCGTACGATTTGTCCTCCATTGTATAACTCTTCAACAGACTCACTTCCCAGATCGGTGTGACACGGTGCGTTGTCGCATATCAGCACAATGTCTAACATGGGTGTACTTATCTCCATCTGACCTAGCAGGGTTCGAAGCCTGCCTTTGCGTATAGCCTTCTATCGAGCTTGCTGTCATAGCTCCAATCAAATGAAGATCACGGCCTCGGCCGTTTTTTACACAGACGCATGCTCTCGTTCCTTTTAATGGACGTCCCGTTGACCTCGTACAGAACAAATTGAAGTTTGTCTCATCTATCCAGCAAAAAGTCTTTGTATTTGCATAACACTCCATCAATCGATATGCAAACAGTCGTCGTAACTCCAAATTCTCATTTGGGCTCATGCCAATTGGCTCAGTATCTTGACAGTTATGCACCGGCCATCCAAGTATCGATTAATCGTTGTGGTCGACAACCCCTTCTCAAACTCAGCCTTGACGCGCAATCTCAAAAATTGCAGTATAGTCGTTGGGTCTACGGAAATCCACTCCAACAACATATCGGTCTCTGATCCTGTCAGAATCTTGCTTCTGTGTCTTTTACGAGGCTAAGCTTCATAACTGATGCAATCCACATGTAGGCACTTTTGAGTGGTATTACACTTGTCTCTCTTCAGAAGGGCAACCGTGCGTCAGTCATCACCCCTTTCAAATGCTTCGACAATAAGTCTGCGTGTTTCGGGACTGATGCGAGTGTACTTGATTCCGCCAGCCATGTATGTAAGAGAACTAATGAAAATGCTCTCACAAACTGGTTCACTCTCCCAGTACAGCTTGGCGTCTACCACGACCCTAAACCTCACTTCTATTGGACGTGAGATTCACAGACACACCTAACCACTTGCAACCCTTTACCTATGAAAGAAACCAATACGGCCCGCGGTTTAATGACTTAGTAGAAACAGGGTCAGATGATCTGCGCTCGACTTTGACCGCTCACCCCGTTCCCATTAAGCAAATCTGTTGACACCCCTCGGATAACCCAAACCACTTCCTCTACCAAAGTAGCCAATGCGAAGCACTCTAATTAAGATTGGTCGTCCCTTACGGTTAGTTGGGCCAATCACGTTCTTGTCGTCACATCCAAGAATCTAAGATGGAAACTCTAATGCACCAAAGTGATTTGCTTTCGCATGTAATAGAAAATCTTGTCCCTAAAATGGAAACAGATATGGAAAATGGTATAGACTGATGCCTCTGTGATTGTCTCATAGATTTCGGGCTCACTTTTTGAAAACGGGGATTATTGTTGATAGGCACCAATCATGAGGTACCCCTACAGTTTCCCAAATCGTCAGTTCTGACAATAACCTCTCCCAGCCTTTCTGAAAAGAAAGGGAGGGGGAAGATCCGGTCCAGTAGCCTTGTTTTGTCCCAATAGCTTATGCGCCAGAATCACTTCCGTTTCCGACGATAAATCGTCTGAAATACAATAACTGAATATCCATATCTTGCCGTCTACGTGATCTGGTTGAAGCCAGCTAAACTGTTCCTCAGAATTTTGATTCCACTCGCCAGGTGAACGCGATTGGTTGATGTTGAGGGAACCATCTTTTTCACACATGGTCTCACACTGATTTGCTGACCAGTACAACCACGGATCAAGAAAAGAAATCTGCTGCTCTCACATAAAATGGCCCTTTTCATATCTTTCGACTGTTCAACCGAGTAGTGCTCACGGTCTTCTGTCGAGCTTTTAGTCAGGTTGCGTTTAAGTCCTCGACAATCGTCGTCCTACCGAGAGCCATGCGAAATCGCGCGACGTTTGTTCCTCAGGTTTATCGACGTGACAGAAATCCACTTCTCTCGTAGTTGCACAGCTCCTTCGGAACATGCCTCTTCACAACATGCTTTCAGAGCTGCTGTGATTTGTCCCCAGTGTTTGTTAATTTCTCTCATCTGACCCGAACTGGGCAACTTGTTCTTCAATGATTCCTGGTAAATGTTCTTAACATTCTCTTCACTCGAATCCCAGTTAAGTATCTTGCGTGATCTTCGGCAAATGACAAAACGAAATGGGGATGCACAACACCATCACCCGAGTCCAGGTGCTTACTCAAAACTGCGCGACAGTTTTCAGCAGAGTGATCCTACCTGTAACTGATTGCTATACGATCGAGTCGCGTCCACGGCTGAGAGACCCAGGCAAATTTCGTTGTAACGGTACATTTTCCTGTGTTGGAATGCGGCGCTCGAAATATAGGGACCGTGAGATGCGCACAAATGCGGCAGTCTTTCGCCATTGTCAGTGCGTTGTGCCCGGAAGTCAAACATCTGCCACTCGCTTCTCCTCTGAGAAAGACCGATCAGTGTGATGATATCACTGTTTAGTCTGCCCTAGAAAATCAACGGGGGCGTCGTGGAACGCTTTTTTGGTAGCATCTGAACAGCTATCTGTTGGAGCGTACGCCGGTATGATGAATATATAACGCTTTTCTGATTTGTGTTGACAGAATTCAACCAGTGTGTTGAATGTGCTAACACATAAGCTACTGTTCAGTGGGTTGCAATCGAGGAAACATTGCTCCGTTCTGGAACTCAGCTTCGGCGTCACCAGAATCCCTGACACTGAAGCGCCCTGATGGACAGTTATCTAGAGGTGAGCTCATGTGAATAACAGTGCTAGAACCGTAGACTCGCGTCTCCGATACACAGCACATGTCAAGCTCCAGAACGGAGAGAGAGTACTTGTTAAGGCAACTTGCTGACCGACTTGTCAGAGTGCGCGGACATTGAAAGCGCCAATGTTCACCAGTTGTCCTAACTTTAGAAAACGGTTATCATCCGAAAGCACAGGGAGGGCAGAGAAATTGAGGGGGGAAACAGAAGGAGAAAGTGCTACTGGAGGAACAACGTCGCTGTCTTGAGGACGATAAATTTTGATACTTCCCGATCGTTCATACCGCGAAAGTGGATTGACTTGAGGGGCCCCTCCCCGAGTCCCTGACTCAAAAATCTAACATGAGAGACAACAGGATACAGGGTTTTCTTGGGGGACCCTACCCGGAACCCACGACTCAACAGTCTGGCTCACCTGATAAGGAGGGGCTTACCCAAACCAAGTGCACACTGAATAAAACATTATGTCCGGTTTTGAGCACTGCTGCACACAGTGGATGTATTCGAAGCTATATCAGGCCTTCCTATGATATCGGACGTGTTCCTGACTGTACTATACAATACACCGGCAGTCGCGGTCAACCGTCGGGCGATCGGAGTGCACTTTGTTTGAGAGATTGACACGGTTAGGTCACCACGTAGCCATGCAATGGTACATCACACGCGATCGCATTGTGCAAATATGTTTAACAAGGTCAACGATCTCAATAATTCGGCACTCATTTTACATTGTACGATGGGAGGAAAACGAGTAAACTTAATTTTGGCAAGTCGTTGACCTGTGGCTTACAGAAAAGAGCCTAGGCTGGATGATTAAGGTGTTGACCATTGACAAGAAAATTATGCATTTTGAGAAGAGTGACAATTCCAGTCGTCCCTATAGAAGCTATGACTTAAAATGCTTACTAACAGGGAAGGCTGGCTTCCTGCGAGGACCACGAAATGGAACCCGTTGCCCTCGGTAATATTTTTAGTTGCGTTCAGTCACTTCTTGGTGTCACTTCAAGCGTTCCATTCTTATACCCCTGATGAATGAGCTCAGGGAAACAGGGATGGAATGGGTGGCAAAGCGCTGTATGTGGCACAATTTTGTGTGAAACAGATCAATCCGAACAGACAAATCGGGTCAATTTTGTGTCAACTTTTCGGAAAGGTCTGTCTGTAGAGAATAGTCTATCAGCAACTGAGAGAAAGGCTCCCAAACACTGCAGAGCGAGGTCTTGATCTCACTCTCGTCTTTCGTGAGATGGACCATTTCATACGTGTATGTTGGACTTGCCATGCCAGTCTACTTGAACGTTTATGGCGATCCCGGCGACTGATCCTTCACACTCCTTATTTGTTTCCTGTTTGAGAGTGAGTTCTGGGGGAATTTTCGACCCCAAATTTATGCTGTTCCAGGGCATGGTAGTTAATCAGTTATTTACGGTTCCTAAAATTACTGGATGTATATTACCTCATCGCATAATTTTTTTTGCCATTAGACTGTATGAAAACATACATTCCGTCCTGTTTTCTTTAGTCGTATCCTGGATTTATACGCGAACGTTGTCAATGTGCGCAGTCTTCCCGGTTTCCACACGAGACACAACAATCTAGACATGGTAATCATTCGGGAGCAGCTGGAAGGAGAGTATTCATGTCTGGAACACGAGTCAGTACCAGGTGTGGTGGAATGCTTGAAAATTATGACGCGGCGTAATTGCGAGCGGATTGCAAAATTTGCCTTTGACTTTGCCGTGCGTTCAGGACGGAAGACAGTGACTGCGGTGCATAAGGCAAATATTATGTAAGTAAGGTGGTAGAGCCTACGCTTTGGGGATATTCTGTTTCTAACTGGCTCCGCATAAATGAATTGTTTTATTTATTTCTATAACAGACATTGGGTCATCCTTAAGGTTCTCACACTTTTGAGCAGGTTAGACGAAATTTTAAAAATACAGGACTTTTAGGCTTCCAAATTTTTGTATCAGCCAGGCACCCTTGTGCTCAATCCATCATCGTCAATGTGGTGCAACTGCATATATGCATTTCTCACAAAACACTGCATCATTGAATTTGGTCAAGATCATTACGTATTCAAAAGTGTTTATTTTTAAGAGAATAGGAAAATGGAGACCTTGATATTATTTTCGGGGTGGTCTAACGCCCATGATGGGTGACGTAAAGTTTGAATACCTAACTGGCACAATTTTTGAAGGCTGTTTTTGGCATGTTGGCTATTGTCCTGCAGAAATTTTGGAACTCACATATCACTGGTTGCTGCGTTTGCGGTTTCTTGTGAATCACATCGACTTCTTTCTGACACGATTCCGCTGTAATTGTTGTCCCAGTCCGTACAAAGCTGTATCGGATTAATCTGCCAGTCGACCACCCAATGAGAATCGTCGCCTTCTTCAACCGAATGTAAGGGCTGGCTTTCCTTCATAAAGGTTCATTTTTGTCCGGGCTGTATGTCGGTTATCACACAAAATCCACCTTTTATTACCAGCAATAACTCCGTACAGAGAAGCTTTATGTTCGTTTCGCAACATCAATGAACCGTACACCTTCAAACGCAACCTCATACCCTATGCGATGCATAACGTTCAATTATCCTCTCTTATTCCCATTGTACTGAAGCTGTTCCACGCGGTATTGGGTGAAACGCCATGTTCCTGAGTTAATTCTACGCAGGCCTTCTTAGGATTAATCTCCATAAGCTTTTTTGGTTGATGATCTAAACAAATTAGTAGTCACTCATTACGACAGGCATCTTCGAGGTTCACTTTTCCGAACTGAGACCTTGCATACCTTTCTTTAGCTGTTCTCTTCTGGTGTGTGTTTGCCAGAAGTTGCTTGTATGCGTCCGTCTGCCGTTCTACTTACAGGTTTACTTTTTAAATCGTAAGATGTGAGAAGTTGGAAATTTTGCTTCCTCTCATGTCACATTTCACCTTTAAAATATGTCGAAAACAACCACAGAAACTGCCTTCAACGTGCATAAACTGGAACGCGAAATCGCTGCGAACATAACGTCATGCGAAACATGTAAATAACTTTTCACAACATTGAAATGCATGGGTTATAAGTCAACCTTCTACGAACAGTGTGAAACCCTTCAAGATGACCTAACAGCCATTTGTCCCAGCTCTACTGCGATGTACGACGGGCGCTTTGGTCCCATGCTGATCCCGTGAGTGAACAGCATTTGTATAAAGTGCTAGAAGCGAAGAGTCAAGGGCGCATCGTTACACTAAGTATCCGTGAGCATTGCACTTCGTTTTCCAAAGTACTTCTGACGATGATGCTTACACAAATCTGCACAGCTTGTTTGCATAACGGTCTTCAACGCTCACGAGGTTATACAGTAAAGCAAGCTTTCACGATGACTCAGTTTTGCCTTGATTACGATGACAGGGATACGATTACCTTAAGCTTGTGAAGATTGGTACGCATTTTAATGATATTTATGTGGCCTCCTTAAAACAAAGTAATCGATTGATTTTGGTAGCATAGATGGTTCGCACCTCCTCAATTTGGTTAACCTCGTAACTTGCATTTAGAAGACTTTACGTAACAAATGAATCTGGTTTGCCGTTTTGTTTTACTTTCGTCATTATTGTCTCGTTCTGCTGAGATAAGTGGAGCGCTCGCCTTTGAATAAAGTCGGTTAACCGATCACTCGTCCTCTTTTGGTTCTGCTAAAGTAAGTGGCCCCCATCGTGAGCAGTAAACAGACCGGAAGCCCATGTTGTCATTCTATTTCGTTCATCTTTGCGATCTCTTAGAAGGCAATAAATTAGGCATTTTTCGACGACATGCATTCTTTTCTTTGGTTGTTGAATTTATTGTTTGGTACTTTACTACATGAAACTACTACAAATTTCCACACATTCCGTCATCCCGATCAGCTATTACTGTTGTGTAATGAGTTTATCCTTCGATCACACGATGCACGGTCTAACACACATCTGTTCTCTTTTCTCGCTTTGGAAACTGACCACCATTCTGAAAGCGATTTGTACACTCCCCAGGGACGGCAACCAAATTGTCTGAGTTCTGTTCATTATCATTCATCGTTAATCAAAGCACATTATCTCCCCCTACCAGGCAATCTGCCTTTGTGATGAGGCAACTGAAGAACTTTCCGTGTCTTCTATAATTTGTCTGGTTTTTCGTCTTCACTGTTGGATTTTCCACTACTTACGAAATCAATCAACTGAAAATGCATCTTCTTATTTTGTTGATAAATCGTCCTCATCAGTGCAGAAAGGAGGCATATGTTGAGATATGTTAACATTCCAGTCGCGAACGTAAAACATACAGGTTATAGGTGACAGACAAATAGAGATAGACAGGGTATGGACATGCATACAGTCGCACCACGTATTATGCCGTCAATATATCGCCGGTTGGTGAGCTTTGATCAAAATGGCTTCGTTAAAGCCCAGTAGCTTTGGGTTCTGATTGCGTAACAATATTTCGAATGATCTAAGTTGGTCATCCTGGTGACTTGTTATCATGAGGTGTTTTGCAATCGATGGTGCGGTGTTTCGAGCAACGGATTTACCGATTTGAGATCGTTGTGTTGAGTTATTCTCACCGATTCGGGACGTGTTCTGTCACTCGCTGAGATAATTTTAGGTCCGTTCTACCTATGTAAAGAAGACTGTAATTACAGGTGAACTGATAGACGACGTGAGAAACAGACTAGTCAGACAAGCTGCGTTCACGATTGCGTAGACGTCCGTTGGTTTTACGATGCATGAACGTGGAACAACTTTTGTTGGCGTATGTTTCACCAAATGACTGCTTTTAGCCATCTTCAATTACACTGCTTGTTCGGTATAATTGTCAGGATATTGTCAGTGACTGTCGTGTGGGTACCAACACTTCGAACCTAAGTCTTGACCGATTATTCAAAACCTCTACCGATTGTGCACGATTCACGAGTTGGTATGCGACAAAACCACAAAACAAAGTAGACAGCACTCTTTCACTCCAACATTCAGTCTAGCAAAACCAGTTGGAATGCTGCTTTATTCGTCTAACATTGTGACCCTGAATGCACTGCGACTATCCAAATGACCATGAAATCCCTGTCTCGTGAATAACGTAAAACAACACAGATTTGCCTCCGGTTCTTGCTTTCAGGTTTAAGTTTTCTCTATCGGTAGCAATCAACGTTGTAGGTTTTTTGGTCGTAGGATCTAAGCCTGGGATTGATCCACATAGGTGTCGTTGTTCTTTGCGTGCGATTTGTCCAGAGTCTGGGCTGCAGGCGGTGTGGAGGGGAACCCTCGATAATGTTGCGGTATTTTCTGGCTGTTGTAGACGGTCGGTATCCAGAAGAACATCTACCGACAAGTCATTCTCTCGCTTCATACGACTAGATATATCTGTGTTTAAGTTGATTAGCGTGGCGCACCCAGATGCCGTCTAAATGCACCTCGTAGGTAATGTTCCCCACCTCCTTCCGAAAGCGCCCACTCTTTCATTTGACTGCATGGTTCTGATAGTCGTTTCTCAGTAACGTCTTACAATCCTGAAAATCTCGAGATTTTACACCGTGATGTCGACTGAACTGTTCTTCCATTGTCCTGTTTCTGGTTCCTGAATAGAGGAGTATCTGAATCTTCTAACGGGTATTAGTTTCAGCCGGGAATGCACCACCTGATTTTTGTGTGTTCGGTATCGCTCGGTAATGAATTGTGAGTGTTCCGAACTTTTTCGCGATTGTTCCCTCCACTCGAGCTTTCCGGAAAGCACGTTTGATCGCTTTGACAAAACGCTCGGTTTCGTTGTTTATCGTCACCATATCAGTGGTTCTCACTTATGTTTAACAACCACACAACCACGAAGAGAGAAAACAAACAAACAAACAAACCTTGCGTAGGAAGAAGGAAAAAAACAAGGGGAGGAGAAGGGACCTAACCACTGAAAAAAGTAGCTTTGTCCACTCAACATCTAAGTGCCTACACCCTGAAAATAAACAAACAAACTACACTTGAAAGTAAGGCGTCATCAGCAAGACAGCGTCTTTGTGGCTTCCACTATCACACGTCATTCGGTACACTCATTTCACAGGCAACTCGGACAAACAACGATAACATTCACACCATTGAGTTCGATTAGCCGCCATCTCACCAAACACCTCTAGCCACCGACGCTGGAGGTCGCGAGGTCCTCAACCTGACAGACGAACCCGATCTGAAGTGGCCAAACCCTTCGTGAACAACTTCATTTCTCTACAGCAGGTCGTCTGTCCACCGCGCTGCCTACGCCGTTCGGCCGCGTCGTCGACAAACGGTGATCGATGTGGCGGATGACCAGCTGGCATCCTTAGCACATGGCCTATCCATCTGAGTCTGTGCAAATATAAGGACTGAATAAAGGAAATCCGTTTGACAGTGAGCACCAAATACACGTACCCCAGATTCCTCGGTGCTTACTCGTTGGTGTCACCTGATACGAGCGGTCGAACACAGACATCGATTTGTCGAACACCTAAATACGGTCCACGTCTTCTACCCTGAGCGACCACGTTTTGCTGCCGTGGAGTAATACAGCCCTCATTGTTGTCTAATATACGCGACCCTTGAACTCCAGAGAAATATCTCTCTGTCACCCTAGGTGCCTCAGATTGGCGAACACTGCTGCAGCTCAAGAGGTACGCGACTCTGTTTCATTCCCTACACCTCCGCCTCCACTGCCACCGCCACCGACACCGCCGCGGCTGATGCTGCTTCCGAGGTACACAAACCGGGAAACAATCTCCATGGCTTCATTATCTAATATTGACTCTACGTTATCACAGCAGTCTTGCAGAAAAACACTGCATTTTGATGCTGTGAAGCGCATTCCGAAGTATCTAGCAGAACGCGAAATAGCGTCTACCATTGTTTGTGCTGCTTGAAAGTTGTCAGACAGCATAACCTTGTCGTCATCATAATCAAGGTCAGTCAGTGTTTCTCCAGGTAAGACGTCCACGCCAACATCTTGTGAGTGGCGAAGACAATCCTGCATTATTTCGTCTATGACAAAATTGAACAGAAATGGTAAACGTGGACAAGCTTGACGTACGCCACTCCTGGCGCTCAATCTGTTAGACAGTTCAACGTAAACCATAATCTAAGCTGAAGTGTGGGGATAAAGTGCCGACGGTATGTCCACATTTGGTCGGTGCACCCCTGCGTTTAAACGACTCTAAAAGTGTGGATCGATTCACCGAATCGAACGCATCTTTATAGTCGAGGAATGCGGTAAGTGTTGGCCGGCAGTACATGTGAAGTTGCTCCAGACTTTGGCGATCAGTAAAAGAATGATCTGTACGTCGCCCCCCCCCCAGGTGAAACTCTGCTTAATCGTTCCTAATGTTTGCCTGTCGAACTGCAGCGAGTCGAAGAAGTATATGGTGGATGTCAGAACCCTACTAATGGCAGTGTCAAACTAATTCCTCTATGGTTTTTGCAAGAGCCTCGGACTCCCTTTCTGAATGTGGGACTGGTGCGAGGTGGACAGATAATGACCTGGCGTAAGAAAATGAACTCGTTCACCAAGGGTTTGGCCACTGTAGATCGAGTTCGTCTTGCGGGCTGGGACCCTCGCGACTCACAGTGTTGGTGGCTGGAGACCCTGGGTGAGATGGCAGCTAACCGAGCTCAGTGGCGTGAGTGTTGTCATTGTTTGTCCGAGTTGTCTGTGAAGTGAGTGTATTTAATGACGCGGGGCAGTGAAAGCCGTATGGAAGCTGTCTTGCTGATGACGCCTTACTGTCACTTGCAGCTCGGTTGTTTGTTTGCAAGGTGTAGGCACCTTGATGTTGAATGTTTGAATATAGACGTAGCTAGTTTTTAGTGGCCTGGCCCTTTCCCATCCCCTTCTTTTTTCTTCTCTTCTTATATAGGGTTTGCTTTTTCTTCATGGTTTTGTGGCAGTTAAGCATTAATGTGAACCACTGATGCATTGCTGTCCATAATGATGGTGGTATGAGAAACGTTGTTGGAGTGGTCACCACACAGGCTAGTTTAGCCCCATAGGTCATCGGAGTGCGCACGCTTTCACAGTGCGTGAAGTTCCAGGCTGGTTGTTGAACTGTGTATGGGAGGTTGACATATGGATGTGGTTAGTNTACGTTAGCATGCACAGTTGTTTACTGAAATAAGGCAATAATCATCTTATGGTATATCCTCAATTCGATAATTGATCAGAGATAACTGCCTCTGATTTTTGAAGTAGAGACGTCATAGTAATTCTTCATTTATTGGCTTCTCTAATTTCACGTGAAATTGGGTATTGGAGGAAAGGGTTTCAATAACAAGACCCTAGCAAGAGTGGAGGCGTAATGTGTGAGACTGTTTGAAACAACATTGTTCATAGATTGTCTACTGGAAAGGAGGCATGTTTTACGGATTAAACATTTTCGTGTAAGACATTTTAGGGCATCCTTTGCGAGATAAAACCATATGATCAAGTGAGAATGAACAAATGATACTACTGAAACGTCCTGAGGTAGAAGGTTTTATGAACTCGAGCGTGTGTTATCGATACTTAAGACCGTTTTGTTCGTCCGAGGGTTTGTTGGACGTAGCAAGTGGCATTGTCCAGCCGAGGGCTCGGCTATCAGTTAGTTACATCAAATGTTTTGGTTTCCTACTGATTGGCGACCTCTTTATTTCCTAATCTTATAAGTAGCCTTCTATATCTAGTTCACTAAGAAAGTGCAAGCGATTTCTCTGAAGGACTGACTTTGAACAGTCGAATTTGATCCGCTCGCCGTTGCGGTTTAGTTAAGTCAAAATGGCTATTCATCTAATTCTTTCCTCATTCCTTTTCTTGTATTCTCTAGGTTGTAGCAGAGGTGGACGTAGATATGTGTATCAACTGCGGCAAGTGCTACATGACTTGCAATGATGCCGGCTATCAGTCCATCACTTTCGACGCAACTACTCACATCCCTCACGTAACCTCAGATTGTACTGGTTGTGCGCTCTGTTTATCCGTCTGCCCAATTGTGGACTGCATCAAGATGGTACCCAGGACTACACCGTATGTACCGAACCGCGGAACTCTTGGCGGTCATTGATTCAGCATTTGCTTTCTGGCTACAAGTGGATCGAACCCAACTGCTGTGTCTGTCGCTAGTTCGAATCCAACCGAAGCACTGACTTTTCACAGTTGGGTCTCATCTAAAATCACAAATCTGCCACACACTCCGTACTAAACGGAACGTGTTGTGCACTTTCATTCTCCTCGTTTTCCTCTTTTTAATTGATAAACTTATGAACATTACATTCAACAACAATCTGTTCCTGCACAAAAATTCACATACCGTTTTTTTCTGTCTTTGATTGTGAGATATATACTATTTTGATATTTTTTCTAAAATTGTGCTTTCACACATTGACCAGTGTGGCCTCAACCGGTTGCGTTTACAAAATCGTAGTGTTTCTAATTGTCAGTTGGCTTGAGAGTGATGTAAAATCGTGTCAGTTGGGCACTGCTTCTTGCTGGTACTCATAGTCAAACATTCCAGTGTGACGATTCGATCATGACTAGTGTAACCAATTTCGATCTGGATGGTAGATTGTAACCTCATTCCCGAAAGGATTGACAATACAAATCTTACGAGCCGAATATCGGCACTATAAACAACGCTTGAAAAACGGATAATGCGTGCTGATCTCAACGGTGGTCGTTTCGAAGTTCGTCCTCTGTAACAGGTTCAGAGTCAGAAATGGGCCCGGGGAGACCAGCGGTCGCGAAAGTGACTATTAACCAAGGTCTAACACAATTAAGGAGTTATCCCTACTGTTGTATCTCTATTCGGGTTCAATCAGCAGTAAGCCCTAGGGGGAATAACAACGGTGGAGAGAGCACGTGACAGTGGTACATACTGTATCTTCACATATACAAGTGGTAGTGTCATTTCTATGTGTGTAGACGAATGAAGGCGTGGTCAATCAGAACGCACCTTGAGCCTTGGCACGAGAGTGGGGTACATAGGCGGCCTTAACGCGTATACAACACCTGTAACATGCAGGCCAGCCGCTTACGCCCTGACTATCCGTGGACCGAATTCGGGGCAATGAGGGGCACCGGGGAACAGCGTTCTTCCGAAGTAGGGGTTCCAACAAAGGTCCTGTAAAAGGAATCATGAACAAGCGTGAGCCAAAGGCTCAGTAAGCCATGCACACGACTTACACAAATGAAAGCTAAAACGGTACCGACAACACAGCAACACGCCCCGTTGCACAACCCAAATTCAATTCGTGCGCGTTCGCTGGTTTCGGTTGCCCGTTACACACCTACGAATCACAGATTGACCTAGTGAGTTGGCCTAAAATCAATGCAAAGACCTGCGCCAGTCAGAGGGCTTGAACGAGCAGCACTCATCGGCTATCCAATAGGGCCCCGGGAACAAGTAATTTGGTAGAAGTAATTAACAAAGACAGGCCGCGTAAATATAGGGATAAAAGGGGCAAATGGGTAAACGGAAGGTCACATCGGACACATTCAACGAGTACATGGGACCAGAGAAGAGTCGAATATACAATAAAATGGCGTGTTGGCCGCAACAGAGTATTAGTGAGCAATGAGTTCGGAACTGGATTAACAGTCTTTCACACCGAGGATGAGGTCGGTGGCGCAGTAGTTTGCCTCTCAAGCACCACAATGACTAAAATTCAACCCTCACTCTGGACGAGACGTACACTACTTATGAAACTCGTATTTACTGATTCACTGTTTTACTTAAGTTCTTTTGGATTTCTGGCGACTGCCGAATCGACTGCAATCAGATTACGAAACCCTAATCTGTGCTCTCAAAAGAAGTTTGTTCAGTCCCTGAGCAACCCTAATCTGTGCTCTCAAAAGAAGTTTGTTCAGTCCTCGCAACTTCCGTGGCCACAGATCGATCATACCCAGTCTTACCACACACAAACATTTGACCTTGACCGTGTGACATAACACCCAGTCAACGTCCGGTCTGGGCCGAACCAATTATTGTGTGAAGTTTAGTAGTAGCCATTGTCGTTCGTTAACAGTCACCCTCTGTTTTTGAGGTTTGCCTTATGACGTCGTGATGGAACGCTATTTAATCTTATTCACTTGAGAAAGAATTATCGAGAAGGAATCATTAATCTATGCTGGTCGGTCCACCGGGCATAATGCGGAGTCGGATTATCGTGACTGTCCGCATGTCGGAACATCTAAATACCAACGTAAATGGAAAACGATGCTTTGTCAAACCGAAGCAGATGGACGCCTGCCTACAGGCTGAATTTGCAATATAAATCATGGTTTCAAACGAGTAGTACCTACCACGCATTGGCTCAGAACATGCATTTGACATTTGTCTATAAAAAAGCGCGTGGTCTTCAGAGAGACAAGAGAAACGATGCGCATAGATGTCCCGGGAATAGCTGATTACTAGGAAGGTATCGTGGTGTCCATGAAGACCAGGAACTCGGCCTGATCAACCAGTGCGGAGTTCAAATCCTTCAGGGGGAATATCAATTCTTTGGGTCCAATCAAGTGACTGGAATTGATCTTTGATCACAAAGGTCACCAATGTGACTCTGACAACAACAAGGCAACTATCCAGATGTTCCCGCCACGTGACGTACCGAGTGTTGGCTCATCTTCGGGTCACTTCAGCCATCACATCTTGCTTCGCGACTGAATGCCGAAGAATCCACCGTTGATCAAGGATCACCATGAGGACTGAAAGCTGAATGGCAGCATTCGTTTGATGAGGTGACGACGATGCTAAACTCGGGAGATAGCCTGATGCACTACAATCCTAGCCCCGCAGCTGTCTGCTGGCATGTGATGGGCGAAAAACTCAGATAACTGGAAGGCTCCCGTCAAATGTGTACTATGGAGTCTGAGGAATCCCTGCAGATTCTATTACAACCGGGATCTGAGCCAGCATCGCCATGGTACAGAATTCATTTGGATTTTCTGCAACAACTTCACGAATAGAACTTCCGTATCGCCGCAAACATTTCCAGGAAACGGCTCGGCACGACATTGGTACACGTAACCGCCACAGGTGGTACCAGCCCTCAACTTCGGCAGAGCTTCATAACATTCGGATTATCGGCAACCCTCGTGAAGGCCAACCACGCCAACTCAATTCGAGGACATCCACGGATTTCCGTAAATCGAACAGCACTAACCACATCCATTTGTCAACCTCCCATACACAGTTCAACAACCAGCCTGGAACTTCANGCAACCCTAATCTGTGCTCTCAAAAGAAGTTTGTTCAGTCCTCGCAACTTCCGTGGCCACAGATCGATCATACCCAGTCTTACCACACACAAACATTTGACCTTGACCGTGTGACATAACACCCAGTCAACGTCCGGTCTGGGCCGAACCAATTATTGTGTGAAGTTTAGTAGTAGCCATTGTCGTTCGTTAACAGTCACCCTCTGTTTTTGAGGTTTGCCTTATGACGTCGTGATGGAACGCTATGTAATTGTATTGATTTGAGAAGGTGTTTTCGAAGGCAGTTTTTGTGACATCGTTGCTTCTTATCTTATGGGATCTTTCCACCATTTATACTTTTCGATTTCGTGTTATCACGACCCGTGTTTGGAACACCAACCACAACCATCCTTGAAGATGTTTGCGAAGGTCTTTGATCGTTTGGGCCTGTTGAGTGGACACCTGAAGTGATACATCCTAGCGACGGTCGGTGACAGTCAATGTAGTGCAGCTGGTTCGGCGAACGCTGTGCTAATCGGTGGTAATCTATCCAGTCTGTGCAATACGGATCCGCGTTTGGGTGGTTGCTGCACTGTGTGTATAAAATTGTCACCCTGCGTTTTGCTGTATGGTGTTAACATTTTGTCATCGGAACATGAAATTCGCATCTGGTGCATGGCGTAGAATACGTCACATCCGATGTGAGATTGTTGTTCTTAGGACTTAGCTTACCCCACCCTTGACATTGACTGCAGAGTTCAAGTTTTGAGCTCGTCAATCTCAAGTGCCACTGGGTTGATTTAGACAACGTGACTGTACTGTGATCACGTGTAGAACAACAATTCACGAAAAATTGTACTATGGTGTTACATTCTTTCTTGCACTCCAGTTGCATGCGATCCAACGGTCCGATCGATCAGTGTCCAGACATTTACCCGTTGATCATGAGCTCAATACGCGGTGCTGATTTGATCGGTCTAGGCCGAAATAGCTGTCCTTCACTCCGCTGGTAGTCACTGGGACCACTTGTTTCCAAAACCCTCATTGACCCGTCTTGGGACTATGATGGGTACTCACGCCTTTACAGATCATCTATAAGCGGCTTATCGATTTCACCACACGAGAATTGTAACTGTAGCGGCGACAGTAATGAACTAATCTGCTTTCTTATAGTCCCAGTGGTCGCAATCCCGTCGTCTAGTGGATACGTGTTCGGACTGCCGTTGATTTTTACCGTAACAATAACTATGGTGCTTGTCCTTTGATTTCTACATTTTTACATACTAGTTTAAGCTCACACATCGCGTTTTGAGACGCCTTTGATTGAAATCTACAGTGCCGTTTTGTTTTTTGTGTTTACACCTATTTTCCTGCAATTTTTCATTTACCTGCTTCAATATTTCGTCAGGAAACCGTGTTTCGACTTGCCACCCACCTCATGAATACGAATATATTGGCTGGCGGGTTTAAGTTAAATCCTTCGTGATGCTCTTTTTAACCTAGCGTCTATCATGTTGTTTACAACAGTGGGTTCGGTTTTCGGTTCGTAATAGGTTTTCACTTCACAAATGGTCACTAGGATCAGGTGCTCTAAATGCGGTATCCTGTATGTACTAGTTTTTTTTATACAGTAGTTGGTATTATTATTGGCTGAACACTGTTCATGATTGATTGCCAACAGTCCCTTTTGAGAGGAATTATCACACTCGAGGTTCATTCTTCATAGGACTTGCCAGTATTGCGTGCCCTTGTGACGACTCGAATTGGAACGCCGATCAAGCTTTCGTGATATAGCCATGTTCATCCATACACCGAAGACCTCAGTAGGCGTGACTGATTTACCGCTTGCGGACGCTCAACCACATTTGCTTGTGGGTAATGCCCCGATCACCTGATCATCTCAAGAGGAGACATGGTAACTGTTAGTCCTGTTAGCTTCAGTCGACGATCCGACGGCTAGGACTTTTCTCCAAGTTGCTGATATTGACTAAATCACGAATCTGTGTTGTACTGTTTTATACTTGTGCGCTAATTTTCAAAATCCTCAATACAGGAGAAGTAGGGATTGCTAAAGCTCCGTTTGCTAATATTGTTGGGCGAACTCTTAA
This sequence comes from Paragonimus westermani, assembly GCA_008508345.1. NCBI lineage: Eukaryota > Metazoa > Platyhelminthes > Trematoda > Plagiorchiida > Troglotrematidae > Paragonimus > Paragonimus westermani. The sequence continues at coordinate 129,398 of QNGE01000452.1, forward strand.
CTTACCGGTGTAAGATTCGCGGTGATAATTTCTCAGCAAAACGTCATAATTAATTATTAGTAACTATTGCGCTGGAGGCCTCCTGATCTACTGTACTCCGATTTGAGACGTTAGAAGAGATGGTGGCCAGCCTAAGTACCTTAAAAATACCTGTCGGCCTTGGAGCATTTTGACAAAATAACGGAAAGACTTAAATCGCAGTTTTTCGAAATCATTTCGTCCAACCTGAACACTCACGCACATGTAACTAGATTACGATGAAGATAGCGGAAGACAGATAAGGTTGTGACAACTGTTCATACACGATTGAAAGCGGTTATCACCACTTTTTCATTGCCACATCGTACTGAACGACCATGACTGTCTCTGAACACACGAACAGGGACTGATGCTTGTAATTGATAACACCCCCACAAATTGCAGGATAATTCTTTTTTTGAATGTTGTTTCGCTGAATTTGTGTGTGATTTGGGGACAGTCTATCAAGCGGTCAGTAAAAACCGTCAGGAACCTGTGTTGCTGATGTTGTCTTACCATCACTTTCAACTTGGTTTCCTTTTAAAGTTGTATGCGTGTTGACGCTGAGCGCCTGAGGATGTACGGAATTAAAATTCAGTCTTCCGCATTATCTATTTCTTTCTTTTGTCTATTTTATTTATGACTGGGCGTTGTCACTTTCTCTTGTGATTTGTCTGGATGGAAGCCACTCATTAGAATTCCGATCTGTACGCACTCCCTTCTGCATGTAAATTACGGTTGATACCTCAGGTGGTGATACACAAACCACTTACGACGACGTATTTACACCGACATCCTTTGGCTGACAACCGGTTTGCTGTTCACACTGCGGTATGTAATTCTCGATCACTCGGTGATGACGACACCGGCCACCTGCCATGCGGTCATTAGTTCGAGTCTCAATCACATCTAACGCTCTCACTTTTCCAGTTATGTCCACCGGATGACACTCGGCTGTCTACATGTCCCACAACAGTCAGGTTATAGTGTTGATGTACAGCTAAAAAATCCAACACCATACAAATCTCCCGTGATGTACAAGTGCAAAACGCAGTTCTATGCTACATGCGTGTACTATCCTTTTAGTTGACACCGGACTGATGTTTAGTTTCTTGGTGGTGATCCCTCAGTAGTTCAGAAGTGCGATTTTTTTGATCACTAATAATGCATACTCTTTCAGTTACTCCGCATCCGACGCCGTTTTACATGATTGCTACACGCACCGCAAATTTGTGCTTGCATTAGTTGGTCGGAAAGTTGCACAGATCTTTTTGCCATTGGTTTTAGACGTTCTTACCTACTAAGGGTAATGCAGTTTGTGTGTACTACTTAGGAGTGGTGATAAGGCTTATGTGCTGCTTTGATCCAGAGAGCTTTGTTGATTAACACTTCACTCCTGCTAGGTCCATTCGTGTTGTGTAAATCAAAGGAGAGCGGCCAGACAAAAAGCAGTTACGCTCATACGTTTGTGTCGCACTACTGACTACCTGGAGGCACGATCCTATCAGTGTGCGGCAGGAATACACAGTTGCAGCACTGCTCTTTTCTGCACACGGAAGAGGGAGACTAGGAAGACTTTCAAACAAAGAACACTCTGATAGTTCAACGGTTTACCGTGACCGCCAGCGTACTATCATGCACGGTCGGAAAACCCGCATTACTCCTCAGCTGGTTGATGTGGCTCACAATATTTCTACTGCAGGCGTCAGTAATCAGACTGAGTCATCATCATCTTCATTCACTTCGCCCCGGACTGGGCCAGATCCTCACTGCCATTTGAATCAGACTTTTAAGTCTCCCAAGAAAACCCTGCTGCCTTTTATCTCACAAATCAAACTGTTAAGGTCACATAAATTTCAGACATGCACGTTGACACAACATATTGCCCATCGGGACGTGGAACGTATCTACCTTGCTGGATCGATGCAGCACCGGACGGAGGGAACCCCACACCGGGATTACCTCCATGAAACAGAACCATTACGTCATTACTATCGCTGCCTTGATTGAAACAAGGGTTGTTGGCCAAGGTAAGTAGGTGCTGAGTCCATCTACTAGGTAGATGACCTGGAGGAAGGTGTTCGGGAGTATGGTATCCTTTTCACAGTCGCTAAGCCCATCACTTCATTCATGATGGGCGAACCGCACGGCATTAGCCGTTCAAACATGCTCGTGGTGCGATCATTTGTCCGCCACCACTCGCTTGGCATTGATGAGTAGTCGCCTGCCTTTTCTGGACGAGTTGGACGCAGCTCGGCAGTCTGGTCGGGAGCCGTGGAACCTCATGGCATTGGCACAGTCAATGAGAACGACGATTTTCTGCTCCATCTGTGCCTTAATCACGAGTTGGTTATCATAGTCATCTGATTCCAGCCGGATGCCAGCGATATCAAAACACCAACTTGCCCACGAAGCGGTCATCACTGTTTGCTTTACTACGCAGTCGTAAGATAGCACGTCATCCGCGAAGTACGTATCACGCAAATGACACATTGGGCCAAATGTAGCGCAAATCATAGGCAGTCTGTACGAAATTTGTTATTCACGTTCACAAGTCTGTTTATTGTAGATCATCAGGAGAGGGACAGAAGCTGTATGTTAGGTGATTGAATGACTCAAAGATGGGGATCTTGTTTGAACGTGCACTCTTCGTTCATCTGGAATAGGCTCCCATATCCACTACCTCTGAGAGTATATAGCAACATCTCAAGGAACAGGTCATGCAGGAGCCATCGAAACGATCGGTCTTCGCTGCCAGAAGCACCTGAGCTGGTTGGACGAGTGCAACGCATTCATTTCCAGTTCGATACAAGGGAAAAGTGAAACGTTTGCTGTCTCCACAACGGACCTAAATAGTGAAGACAGAGGAGCCACTTTCCGGAGTGTTCGCCGTCAACTCACCGAACGGGTTTGCTGAATGAAGAACGGTTGGATAACGCAAGGATTCGCTTAGGACGATTTTTGGCGCATCAATCTAATCTACTAAAGCACTGGGTGACGAGGACTGGTTTTTCGTGCACTCAACCGGAGGACGTCATGAAAACTTGGCAAATGCACTTCGCTAGCCCACTAAACCGGTTTGCTGCCATTGTTTTGCTGACCGTGAATAGCCTTCGACAGCATGATGTCAAAGCTTCACGCGCTCTCTTCTCAGACTTAGTGGAGGTGTAGAGAAGTATTGGACAACTGCGAAACGGATAGGTATTGTGGATTTTAGGCGATTCGTTGTACGATGGACATGACGTTCGCTGCTGGACAGATCCAAATAAAGTGCCGTGAATGCATCCAGCTGCTGTCTTCTTGTAGATTTCATCAAGACATTTGATTTTCTGAATCATAAGACAGTGTAAACGGTCCCTGGTAATTTGAAACACTGAGTTCCTTTTATCCAGTTCCCTAAGACAGCAAGAAGACATACATTGCGAGATGCAGGCATTTCGTTTATTCTCATCATTTGGTTACCTAAAACATTCGATTATGTAGTTTAAGTGCGTAGCGAAAAAACAATGAAATGAACGAATATCGCATAGTTGCAATCAGGATTCACTGCCACGGCAACGAAATTAATTGCGTCAACACCTTTTGCCAACAAAGGACCGGTGCGTGACGTTTGATCAACATTGCTTCGGAGAACGCCAACGATCTAGAGTTACGACTCCGCAGTAGGACCATGAACGAACTGACAGGGTCAACCACATGTCCTGTTGCGACTAGGTGTTTCGCAATCGAGGGCGCCCGATTTCTGTTCGAATGTTGGTATGCTGACCGGCCTTGAGTCATTGTTTGTACTAGCCACTTGGGGATGTGCTCCGCTTTCCTCTGTCGTAAATTTCGGTCCGTTTTGCCAATGGATAACGTGAGAGGCAGAGTTTTCCGAGAAAGAACAATCGGGGCAGTGGAAACTCATCCTGCAGGTGGAAAGCAACAAGCGCAATTCCGCTGCAGGATATGTGTAATCAGTGGCAGATTTCAACTCTTGAATTACATCGGTAATTTTCTAGTCACCTTTGTAAGGAGGGTTGATAAAACCTGCTTTTTCAGCGCTAACCGTGGTTGGGAGGTAGCCACTCGTTCTCTGTAATAAATTTCAATACATTGAACCGAATATCCATCCGCAAGCAGAACACTCTTCAAGATCTCCTCTTCATGCTGTCGGCTGTGCATAGTGAAAAACAGTTCGCACCAAACTACGTTTGTAAGCCATGGACGCAAATGAAGAGCATTGTAGGTACTACCCACTCCATGTGATGTTTTGATAAACAGACCCCCCGAGTGTACCGTCTAAGCGCCTAAACATAAGGACTTCTAAGAATGGTGGTGAGTTATCTAACTGTTGTTCATAGGTGACACGGGGATTTCGATGAGTAGAGTTAAACTGACGTAAAAGAGTCATAAAGTGATCCAAATCGGTGAATATTAGAATATCACCGACATCATCATCATCATAGACAGCAATACATCAGTGGTTCACACTAATGCTTAACTGCCACATATCACCGACATACCGTTTATAAAGCAAAGAACGGTCAATACAATCCGACAGTGCATCTTCGACTATTCCAAGAAAAATATCAGCCAGTGTTGAACCCAACGGGATACCCATTGCCATACTATGAACTTGCTTATAAGCACATCCATCGAACTCAAACCGAATGTTTTCCGTACACAAGAATCTATTCTTTAGCGTAGTCGACAGGAATGAATAAGAAAATATCACTCAAAATAAAATTACATGGATAATCAACTGTTTCATGTAATGGAACGTTTGTGAATAGTGATTCAACACGGAACTCACTGAGATATTCTGCAAGATGTCACAGTTCAAAAGAATCCTTCAAGGAGCACTAGCTGATGTTTTTTCGGATTGGATCAAAGAGCTGAACTAGCCATCGAGCAAGGTTGTGGTAATCTGAATCATCCATGTCGACGATAGGCCTCAAGAGGACACCGGCTTTGTGCAATTCGTAGTGTACGAGTCCCATTCGTTTTCAACCGGTTGATTTCATGCTAAAATGTTCGATGTTTCACACCCGTTTATATTGTCACCCTCTGAATATTATGAGGCCATCAAACAACTGAGGCAAATGCAGGACGTGGTGTTTCTGAAACCAGACAGAGGCGCTGACATCGCAATCTTGAATAAAGATGATTATGCGGTGAAAATGCGCTCCATCTTGGCTGATGATAGTGTGGCCGATTGTCAAACCGGAGGTGTAGGTGCTCCAACTCCTGGCGGAATACAGCGACGAGGCTGCAAGTTATGTCTAAAAGCCCCAGCGAGAGTGTCGGGGACAGCAGGTGCGACCGGATGAGCCATCGCTCAACTGGGTCGGACCAACGGTCGAGGCCTGGCAGGCAAGATAGGATGAATAACCAGATCGAGGGCACGATAATTCTAACATCCTGATTAATGCCTCGACGTGGTCGTGCAATGTTTTCAAAGCTGATCGTACGTCAGATGATAAAGTTCTAGTGGGAAACAAATATCGAGGAAGCTGCAAATTATTTTACTGCATAGATTTATAGGTGAGCGAGAGAGTTGATTTTTTATGTGATATCGGTGTTCCACTGGAATACTCCAAAGTTGTTATTTCGTTGTGCATAGAAAACATTCATTTCGAGTTTGAGGGACTTGCTTCCAAACAGATAGACGGTGTTTCTATGGCTGGTCAGTTAGACCCGGCAGTGGCGAGCATTTTCATAGGAATGATTGAGTGGCAATTCCCGAATTATATAGCTGAATCGTCACCGTACAAACGATACGCTGATGATGTTTAATTTTTACTGATGCTGCTCATTTTGAATTGTTCTTGAACTTCCCTAACAATATTCATCCCAGCTTATCTTTGTCTCACGAAATTGAATGAAACAGCAAACGTTAGCAAATGTGTACCCGGATAAATTCATCGAGGCACACATTGCGGTGAAGAAGAGCACTGAGCCCATATTAGCAGCTCAAAAGAAAGATGTTTTTCCATTCTTGCCATTCAAAGTTGACTATCTAGTCAACGACCTAAAGCACATATTAAAGTCTGCTCTGGCTCGAACGCATACGGCTGCGCAGTTGCGCTTATTTCAAACCACCAGAAGGACCAGTTCTCTACAATCGCAAGAGTAGTTTGCCAAACTCTTCTGTCTCCCATTTTGTTTACCAGTTCACTTGCAGTTGCAGTGACGTGTTCATAGGCAGAACAGATCAACAACCATCACAGGGTGTCGCCGAACACATCCGGAAGTGGTCGAAACAACTGATGACGCACCAGCTTCAACTTAGTGCACTGGCGGCTCTAAGTCATCTATTACTAAACACCTCATGACAGCAAGTCCCCAAGTTGGCTCATTCATGGTACCGTTGCGCAGTCGAAACCCAGAGTTATTGGCTTTCTACGAAGCGATGCTCATCCAAACTTACCAGGTGAATCTATGAGCACAAAGGAGGTTGAGGCAACTTATCGGATTGCCATGGTCGTGATTAAATAATACTTGGTGTGACTGTAGGTGTTTCTTAATACCTGTTTGCCCTTGTCTGTATGATGTATATAACTGACATGTTTCCAGTTTTTGACTGATGAGAGTAAATGAAATTTTAACATATCGCAATTTGTCTTCTTTCTGCTCTGGTGAAGTGGTTAAAGGGAACTCAGTGTTCCAAAACTCTACCCTTTCTTTTGTTCCACTTTGCTCGTGCATTTTTTTGACGAACATTTCGCATGTTTTTCTATCCGGCTGTATTTTTTTGTCTTTCTCTTTCACCACGTGTAAGGTGTAGTAGTTATGTACTCAAATGTGGAACTACTTCCTGTCATATAATTTCAATCTTTCTTCTCTGTATGGATCTCGCCATTGGAGTCTCGACTTTTTATTCCCGAGAGTTAAAGGTTTCACTTTTTTGTTATCCTGCCATCTGGTTAACCAGCGTTGACCAGCTGGACCAAACAACATATTCATTCACAGACCTCTTCGTTTATACTGGATACGTGGTGTGGGAGTGTGACAGGAAGCGGTGTAACACAAGCCACTTCTGGAGAGTGTTATACACAGACTTCCTCCAGTCTGGTTCACTGTGACAGGCTAATCGGAAATGGATACCGCCAACTGTATGTGTGGTTTGATAACATGCTCACTCACTCGCAGATTGACACTGTGGCCTGATCTCGAAGCTTAAACCATCAACCATCATTGTTCTGTGGAAACCACGAGTTTTTAACCTGTGCGATTCAACTAAGCGATAACAACGCCGATATGTGATTGTCAGTGTTAGAGGTCGGTCGATGTCATCAGATGTCCTTAGCAGGTATTCGGTATTGAGATAGGCCAACGGGTTTTTGAACGCTGAGAATCAATCAGGTTCTGTCGTTCTACTATGAGGATGCGTGGCTATTGCGATTAGACTATATTTTAAGTATGCTGAGTCCGGTTAGCCGTCGTTTTCCCCCACATTAAGGATGCTCGACCTGGGTAACGAAATTGATCTGCAGTGTCTAATCTACTTGCTACTGCCAAGCCATTATTTATCCTTGCCACATCTTAAGGCTTGTACTTCGATAAGACTGTGTGTCTCAATAGACAAGTTGTTGGCATCCTCTGACGAGAGTTCTCGATGGTCTTGAGGCAACGACTTTGACTACTCACTGAATTCCGAATTCGCGGCACCTTCAACCGGTCCGACAGTAAACCAGCACAGTAAGAGCATTTACAGCAACACTAGGGTTATTTTTTCACTTAACTTATATATACGAAATTGACTTTAACAAACGCACAAGTACGTTTTCTATCACCGGATACTTCCCGGCAGAAAGGGCCATATAGTGTAAGAAAAATCTGAATAATTAGGTACTTCTGGAAAAGTTGTATTGAGCACAAATCACAGGTTTTAGTTATTGCAAATTCTTTTGCTAGTTTCATCTCCTGGATTCATGTACAATGAAGTACAACCATCTGCTTGTTTCTGCCCTATGTGCCTTTATGAGTTGAACACTTGAACTCGTTCGCGAATCACTAACAAGTAAGTTAGTCCATCCAACTAGCATTTATTCAAGAGGGATAACCGAAATAGTCTCTGCTGTGTGTGCTGATCTCCGTTGGCGGGATGAAATTCTGTTATGTACACTATTCATACGTGCAAATGTGCACTTGTTTTCAGTAGCATCTTCATCGCTGTAGGTTTCATCACAATGCACTGAAATGCCATTTGTCTCAGCTTGTTGGCTAGCCTATACTTCATCTATTTGGGAAATTATTATGTAAAGCGTATTTTATTGTGTTAGTGAAAAAACAAATGTGCCTGTTCAACGCGTGTTTGATTGTTGACAAGTAAAACAGTCGGATACCAAACGCCTCTGACGTAAACATTTCCATGATCTTGCTACGATCAGCATTTGTAGCCATTTCTCTCAACGAGTTTAGAGGGACTGATACGTTTGTGGAACAGCTTAATAGTGGAATTCACATGTAAAACCATCATCGACCTTAGATATTAAGTTAGCACCTTCATTTGATCACTGTTAGTCGGTTTCTGTGGTTTTTTGTGAAAGATTCCAAACCTTGACATTGATAACTCCGTCATCTTGAGCAGTATGCCTCGAGGATTCTCTACTGCTGAATAAGTTCCACAGGTCCTTTTTTTCATAATTTTGTAATATAACTACCAGAAGCACTTTTTGCGTTTAGGCTGAAGAACTCATCCGTCAGTACTTGAGACAACGCGAAGTGTTATCCGTCCTCATCTATGCCACTTGAAATTCCTTAATCTGCTGTATAAGTACTACAACTGTGCTAGTGAATGGGAGACTGTTCCACGAAGGTATACTTGCACAGCCGACCCATCAACTGTACAACGCTAATATAGTACAGACGTTAGTGGATTAAAAGACAACCGTGTTAGGTTTATGGATAAAACCGAGGTCTTCAGAGCACGAGGGCACAATGAATGGTGAACCATGCAGTCACATGCGCTACGAAGATGTCTGAGTGAGCGCTCACACAGCACTTGTTATTCAAAATATCCCAGAGGGCCCTCGCCTCAGGATAAGCATAATCTCACTTTCCGTCTCACGTCAAATTTCTCTACTTTTAATCTCTTGGCTGACATTTTAATGTGGAATTATATGCCTCTTTTTTGTTCAGTAATTCATAAGTCAAACTAACAGATGCTATCGACCACCACATGGACTTGACCATGGAGACAAATAGAACCATTTTTTTCAGATGTAAGCTCTAACGTTAAAGTAACCAGGGGTTGGTCTAACACATTCTGTAAACAAATTCCTCATGAACACCCACGAGCACGGAATATTCTATCAAACTTTATCAACAGTTGATAAAATACTTTTATGGGGTGTGTAATTCATCTCTGTGTGGTAGCTAGGGATAGTAGTGGTATTGTTCATAGATCGGATGAGTGACATAGGTAATCGGTTGTTCGGCGAATTTAGCAGTTATGTTGCAAACGCCTCATCACAGTTTCGTCATCATTTGGTGATACAAGGTTTACAATCTAAATTCCGAGCTTGGCGAATATCTGGATATTTGAATCATCTTTGTATTTTCATTGATTTGAGAAACGACTCTCAAAGGGGGGTGAAATAGATAATGAGGAACTTAGGGTGACCGTAATTTGGATCTGTTTTAGCTACTGTATCTTAATTGTTAGTACTCTTCCACTGTTTGCTATCTGCGGTTTCCTGTACCTTCTTATCCTCTCTGCTCAATTAGTGAAATCGACCAATGTGCCCTTGGTTTATGATCTATGGCTTAGTCTGTACGTATCACTGGTAGGACTGAACCTTCTTTGGGGTTTATGGACCTTGTTTGTTGGCTGAGGCTCTCGTTTGTTCTTCCGTACTCTGGGCCTGTCGTCACATGCTTCTGGGCTATAACTAGTAGATCGTGAACGACAACTAACCACATCCATATGTCAACCTCCCATACACAGTTCAACAACCAGCCTGGAACTTCACGCACTGTGAAAGCGTGCGCACTCCGATGACCTATGGGGCTAAACTAGCCTGTGTGGTGACCACTCCAACAACGTTTCTCATACCACCATCATTATGGACAGCAATGCATCAGTGGTTCACATTAATGCTTAACTGCCACAAAACCATGAAGAAAAAGCAAACCCTATATAAGAAGAGAAGAAAAAAGAAGGGGATGGGAAAGGGCCAGGCCACTAAAAACTAGCTACGTCTATATTCAAACATTCAACATCAAGGTGCCTACACCTTGCAAACAAACAACCGAGCTGCAAGTGACAGTAAGGCGTCATCAGCAAGACAGCTTCCATACGGCTTTCACTGCCCCGCGTCATTAAATACACTCACTTCACAGACAACTCGGACAAACAATGACAACACTCACGCCACTGAGCTCGGTTAGCTGCCATCTCACCCAGGGTCTCCAGCCACCAACACTGTGAGTCGCGAGGGTCCCAGCCCGCAAGACGAACTCGATCTACAGTGGCCAAACCCTTGGTGAACGAGTTCATTTTCTTACGCCAGGTCATTATCTGTCCACCTCGCACCAGTCCCACATTCAGAAAGGGAGTCCGAGGCTCTTGCAAAAACCATAGAGGAATTAGTTTGACACTGCCATTAGTAGGGTTCTGACATCCACCATATACTTCTTCGACTCGCTGCAGTTCGACAGGCAAACATTAGGAACGATTAAGCAGAGTTTCACCTGGGGGGGGGGGCGACGTACAGATCATTCTTTTACTGATCGCCAAAGTCTGGAGCAACTTCACATGTACTGCCGGCCAACACTTACCGCATTCCTCGACTATAAAGATGCGTTCGATTCGGTGAATCGATCCACACTTTTAGAGTCGTTTAAACGCAGGGGTGCACCGACCAAATGTGGACATACCGTCGGCACTTTATCCCCACACTTCAGCTTAGATTATGGTTTACGTTGAACTGTCTAACAGATTGAGCGCCAGGAGTGGCGTACGTCAAGCTTGTCCACGTTTACCATTTCTGTTCAATTTTGTCATAGACGAAATAATGCAGGATTGTCTTCGCCACTCACAAGATGTTGGCGTGGACGTCTTACCTGGAGAAACACTGACTGACCTTGATTATGATGACGACAAGGTTATGCTGTCTGACAACTTTCAAGCAGCACAAACAATGGTAGACGCTATTTCGCGTTCTGCTAGATACTTCGGAATGCGCTTCACAGCATCAAAATGCAGTGTTTTTCTGCAAGACTGCTGTGATAACGTAGAGTCAATATTAGATAATGAAGCCATGGAGATTGTTTCCCGGTTTGTGTACCTCGGAAGCAGCATCAGCCGCGGCGGTGTCGGTGGCGGTGGCAGTGGAGGCGGAGGTGTAGGGAATGAAACAGAGTCGCGTACCTCTTGAGCTGCAGCAGTGTTCGCCAATCTGAGGCACCTAGGGTGACAGAGAGATATTTCTCTGGAGTTCAAGGGTCGCGTATATTAGACAACAATGAGGGCTGTATTACTCCACGGCAGCAAAACGTGGTCGCTCAGGGTAGAAGACGTGGACCGTATTTAGGTGTTCGACAAATCGATGTCTGTGTTCGACCGCTCGTATCAGGTGACACCAACGAGTAAGCACCGAGGAATCTGGGGTACGTGTATTTGGTGCTCACTGTCAAACGGATTTCCTTTATTCAGTCCTTATATTTGCACAGACTCAGATGGATAGGCCATGTGCTAAGGATGCCAGCTGGTCATCCGCCACATCGATCACCGTTTGTCGACGACGCGGCCGAACGGCGTAGGCAGCGCGGTGGACAGACGACCTGCTGTAGAGAAATGAAGTTGTTCACGAAGGGTTTGGCCACTTCAGATCGGGTTCGTCTGTCAGGTTGAGGACCTCGCGACCTCCAGCGTCGGTGGCTAGAGGTGTTTGGTGAGATGGCGGCTAATCGAACTCAATGGTGTGAATGTTATCGTTGTTTGTCCGAGTTGCCTGTGAAATGAGTGTACCGAATGACGTGTGATAGTGGAAGCCACAAAGACGCTGTCTTGCTGATGACGCCTTACTTTCAAGTGTAGTTTGTTTGTTTATTTTCACACTGTTGGCACTTTGATGTTGAGTGGACGAAGCTACTTTTTTCAGTGGTTAGGTCCCTTCTCCTCCCCTTGTTTTTTCCTTCTTCCTACGCAAGGTTTGTTTGTTTTCTCTCTTCGTGATTGTGTGGTTGTTAAACATAAGTGAGAACCGCTGATTTGTTTCTGTGGTAATGTTTTCATGTCTGATGGAGCGTCAGTTGTCAGCTCTTGGCCTATATTCTTGCATATGGTTAACCTTGAGATCAGTCTGTTTTTCTTCCACGTGTTTTTGACAGTTTCCATTCAACTTTATGACTACAAACGAGCTACCTTTCACACTTACTTTCCGCAGGAAGTTGGGTGATGGTCTTTTTCTGGAAACCTGCCAGAATATCTCCAAACTCTATCCCCACGTTAACTTCAATTCGATGATAATTGATAATTGTTGTATGCAGCTGGTCAGTCGTCCACAACAGTTCGACGTGATGGTGATGCCCAACCTGTACGGGAACATTGTGGATAATCTAGCGGCCGGACTCGTCGGCGGTGCTGGCGTCGTTCCAGGTGTTTCTTATGGTCACGAGGTGAGGTTTCCATTTTGCAGTGTGTTTGGGATTCGAGCGTGACCATCATTCACAGTTTGGCGGATGCGATGCTTGCAGTCTGTTCATTACTGCCATCAAATAGTGGATCACGTGTTGATCTGTAATTTGCTATGTGAGAGTTGTGATACCAGACATTGAAAGTGCTAACGTAGTCACGTGGGTTATCGGGGAGTTGATTAGTGGTAATTGATCACCACTCGTACTCGTTTGTAAATTTCGCATTCCAGTTGTTTTCGAAACCAAACCATATTCTTATGAAACAACCCAGCCCACATCTAGTCTCAATCACACGCCTCATCAAGTATTGACTAGCTTCCAATGAAAATAAATCTAGGAGAGCGGAGAGTCTTAATTGGTAGATAGTCGTCCGTCACCGATAACCGTGGGAAAGTCCAGGAGGAGGAATAAAGCTGTCGAACAGGTATTTTATTAGATACTTCTTCGGGGATGTTGGCTTCGTTCGTGGGAACCAGACCTCTTCTTTTATGTGATATGCGAGCTCGTTTTGTTTTACAGGTAGGTGTCGTAACAGTCAAAACAACCAACTACCAAGTGTTTGTCGAATCGGTTATGGAGTACCGCGACACATCCAGTAATCGCAAAAAGTCAGCAGATGAGGTATGCCAGAAGCCATAATAATCCTTAACGGGAAGCTGGTGCTAGATCTGATTGTTTATGAGAACACTGTGTGGATGGTTAAGAATCTCTTCTTGCGTGACTTGTCCTGTGTGCTCTGTACACTCCTCTGTTCGTATGGTAGACCTACTCAGCCCATTTTTAATAGCGAGAGATCGAAAAATTGACAGCTTTTCTACTACAATTCTGCTAGACCGGTTATTTTTCCCATTGGTTGACGCTCATCGAGTGTCATTGATGAATTCAGGAATGGGCCACGTGAGGTAGGCTCAACTTGACCCATCAGCGGCACAACTTAGCACATCTAAACAATCATTCGGAATAATCTCAGTTATAGATGCGACCCAACTGTGAAAAGTCAAGGCTTCGGCTGGATTCGAACAAGTGACAGACAGCATCATCTAAAATCATAAATCTGCCACACTACTTATTAGTAATACAATCTCAGTTATGGTTGTTTGTCTGCTTGATGTTACCCACACTGAAGATGGAAAATGAAGCTTTCGAAGTCTTTGACAGCATAGGATGTTCTTCAAAGCATCGCAGGGTGACTATAAGCAGCCTTCAAGTGCATCCTTAACGGACCAGTCTGTTGAATTATTGGGTTCCTCCCTACCTGTCATAAATTCGCCACATTCCGTCACTTATTATCAGCGTTTGCTTATTCATTGAGTAAATTCGTCCATTTTCTAATTATTCTCTGATGAACACTCTGGAGGCCTCTACTCAGTAGCATTTAATTATCTGTCTCAGTTTCCCCGGGGCGAGGTTGTGTAACGTGGTATTGATGGATTGAACGAATCCTGTCCCAAAGAGTGATGCCAGCAGATAAAACTGTCCACGTAAAGTTGATTTTCAGAAAAGGTACATTACTTTCTCCCACCTCATCACTGTAAACCAGACCACATGTTTTGTTAATCACATCGTTGTTCACTTCTGTAATTGTGGTGAACCATCCAGTTGTTGGCAATGGGAATATGGACTGCAATTCCGTTAGACACTCCTTTGGCTAGTGAGTTGACCAGTGTTGGGATTACTGACAGTGCCTAGTGACCGCAATACTTGATGATCCGCCTGAATTCCTCGGTTAATTGAGTGTCTTTGTGTTGTGCTGTTTCTCCACAATTTGCATAATTTATCGCGTCTTGGTGAGCTTATGACAAACTGTGACACTCATGAACCACTGTGTAATATTCTGGCTAAGGTCAGCTTAAGGTCGTAAACTCTTGTTAGACCAGGCCTCCCCTTCATGTCCCGTTCGGCGTTTGATTTCATGTGATCACAGTTAGGTCGACGTGATTCGAATCTACCACTATGTGGTTCTTGGCAGTTGCTGTTGTCGCAGATTTGTCTGTTGTTCGCACAAAATATAAACGTACTTTATACCATATTGTGCATTCGTTACGGATTATTTCGTGCTTAGATTCAGCATCCAATTCGTACTTTTTTTTATTCAATCACATGTGTAGCTGGCCTTGTTCGAACCTGGTACGAGGCACTCGTACGCCGTTGCTTCGGGTCGGGACATCGCCAACCCTACGGCTATATTGCTAGCCAGCTGTTTGCTGCTCCGACACATCAATCTAAACGAACACGCAGATCGCCTGGAATCCGCTGTTCGCTCGGTCATTGAATCTGGCCGCGTGCTGACCGCGGATCTTGGAGGCCGTTCAACTACATCACAATTTACGGATGCGGTGCTTGGCCAGCTTCACTTTGTTGCCAGGCGAGCATAGTTTCCCTTCTCTTGCACATCTACTCACACGTCTAACGACACGTGCGCAAACGCAAACTCACATTAGTTCTAGAGGTTGGCCTCTATGGCGATTCTTTCACTCAGGCAACAAGTTTTGCTCAGGTATTGACTTCTTGAGCATTTCTCTTCCGTGTACTTCGATTCTTTCAATTTAGATGTCACCTCAAATTCTCTTTCTCCCTTAATCGAGTCAATGTTTATTACCGGAATTGTTGTTTGTTAGTTTTAATCAGCAGACGGCATAGTTGAAATTCTGACTTTTTATGCTGCCCTGTTGGGCTAATGATATGTTGTTTGATGGGTGTTGTGGGTGGGAGGGTTGTGACAAACGAGCGTCTATTTTATCTCATCATTTGTTGTAGGCATGTTGTTGCCAGTCAGTGACCATTTGATGTATGCGTGTGCGGGTTTGATCATTTAATCTCCTCCTGGAATCGTGTGATTCACTTACTACTTACTACATCATTGTTTTGGTTGTTTCTGCTGTTTTTTTGTGTTGTGTGCGAAAAAGCCATTAGAAGGTAAATTATAAGTGTTACACATGAGAACAAACAGCATATCACTACTTTCGTCATAATCGTTCATTAACTCAACGTTGTGAACGATTCAAGCCGTTAGTTTTCGCATGTTCCGGATTTAAATAACGTTTTACTTTTGAATTACTGTCTTGGTACGAAGCATGGCACAAAAGTTAGATGTTCGAGCATTGTCGATAGCATCAGTCACTCACTTCTACTGATTGGTTTTTGGATCTTTTGTTTTCGATTGCTAAAGTCAATCAAATTTTCACTATCTAATTCGTATGTGACCTCCCAGTGTATTGCTTAGCAGTGTTTTTGAAGTAAAAATTACCGAGTTTTGGCAGATTCCATCAGGCGGATTATTGACTGAAATATCTGGGAATACTAACGTGAATGTTTACAAACGAAACATGACGAAAATCGTTATCACTTCGCTACTAAAATCACGCACACTACCTAAACTTGTTGTGATGACGTCAATCTCTATGATGAACAAATTGGTACTCACTTTGAAGTACACATTCAAAAAAGGTACCTCTCATATTTGGATGAATTAACGCTTTTGCCATAAAACGAGTCTAGGATTTTTGTTAATTATTCGTGATTACCTTATCTGTATTTGGTTTCTTGACCTGTTGGAGCTGTGTTCTTGTGTGCGTGTACATAAATCTGATTCCTTATCACGTGATTCCGAATGTGAAATGTCCGGCTTGTGACTAGCGCACTTTTACTTGGGATTGTCATTGATATGAAGTGTCATAATTTGCATGGCATGTAGACTTTCCGTTCGCGGCTGGAGATCGGCGGCTAATTCGTAAGCTGCGTGATACAAACAGAGGTGAGTTTTTTTATTTTGCGCATTAGGAGTTTGTGATAGACAACCGCACATCGTTGTGTACCACGCTACTGTAGCACCGTTGCTTGTATGGCGCCAGTTCACACCACTGATCATATTATATGACCACTAATGGCTTTTCGTTGGCTTGCTACTTTTCTGTTTTGATTCTCGGATTGAAATGGAACGTTTGTGATTTTAGGTCCACTCGACGAACCATGGTCTCCATTCCCCGTCTGCCACGTAAACAAGCTACCCCGAAGCAGGATAGCTGACGTTAGGCCATCTGTTTCGGTCATCTCACATCTACTTGATCAGTTCAAACGCCCGCTGTGGCGAATGGTCCAACCCCTGTTCAAGACCGGACTTGCCATTTGAATACTTCTGGTCTTTTGTAGTACAACTTCTTGAATAGGATACAGAGTGAATGAGAACGAAGTACGAAATTCTCTTGTTCTGTCATGCTCTTTGATGATGTACTGTTCCAGGTGCGTCTCATGTACAAGTATTATCTCACAAGTTGGTACGCTGTCCTCTTACATATCTTCTCATAATTTGCCCCAACCATTTGATCCATTTGCCACTTGACGATGTTCTTTTGTTGTCCTGCAACTAGAGTAGCTCCAAGATTTACGTTGTATATCCGAATTGATTTCGGTTTCGCTCTGTGTATGTCTCCCTCTCTCTGTCGATTCGTAGGTATTTCTACCTATCTCCTTGCTTTGTTCCACATGACCTGTTGTAGATCAACATAAGCTCATCCATATTTACGCATTTTCAGCGTCGGCATTTTTGAAGACGGAACCTATACCTCCTA
The DNA here is from genome assembly GCA_008508345.1 of Paragonimus westermani. Classification (NCBI taxonomy): domain Eukaryota; kingdom Metazoa; phylum Platyhelminthes; class Trematoda; order Plagiorchiida; family Troglotrematidae; genus Paragonimus; species Paragonimus westermani. The sequence goes on from QNGE01000452.1 coordinate 146,611, forward strand.
CTTGTTAGTGGAAAGTTATTTGTAATTTGTTCTTCATCGTGCTGTCAGTTACTAATAGATACTTGAAGGTGATCATATATTGTATAGGCTGATTGTAGCTTTGCTGGTTGACATGTTTCGGTCGACTTCTGATTGTGAACACTTAATTCACAAGGTGGTTAAGGCGAAACTCTCAAGTCAACTGAGAACTGACGGATCTGGTAACCAGCAGGTGTGCATGACCGAAATCAACCGCTACTACGGCTCGTTGTTGTGTGAAAATCAAGTATCAGCAAGACAATGTGTAGCTGCCTACAGTCTACACGACGCCAAAACTGATATCTCATTCGCTTCGCAACATTAGCTTTTGGTTCCCTCTTCAGGGGTACGACTTTCCTGTTACGGAATATTTTGTATAAAAATATAGTACGCTAAGGCTTTCCGTAATAATGCATGTGACAATCACAGATGAAAAAGTTTGAGATCAAGTACCTCATAGTCACTGTTTGTTATTCTCCCTCATTGACAAGAGGTAAACAACAGTGTGGGGCCGTACACCAAACCAGGAAATGTCGTCTTATCATCCGTTGACATCGCCGATTCAAGCATATCAGTGTTGTGAGCACGGTTTGTTTCGGTGTGGCATTTTTTACCAGTCCTTCCATGTTCCCTCCTTAATGACCTATCCTGCAAAATCAGTTAGATTCCATCAGGATTGCATCACACTTAGCACGTTCAGGTGACATTTCCCATTGAACCAATTATTGTTCGCGTGTGTTATTGGAACCGTTTCCACCGAAAAATTGTGGTAATCGTGTTCATGTGTTCATACAGCTCTCACCCAGTAGTACTCCGTCTTTGGGAATGTTACCAGTCTCCTGACTGGATTCCGAAGGACGATGTTCCTCCACGGACGTACACGTCATCACAACCAGTATGGAATCCACGTCACCGACACTACTATCAAATCATGTTCTTTGTATTTCGTTTCCCGTTCCCATCCTCTATTTCCTTGACACTTTGCTATGTATGTATATGTTTACACAATGATCCCTGAGCAATCAATCAATATGTATAATGTGTTTGGACTTGCGTGGTTCGTTCATTGGAAAACGTGCAGTCAAGCGAAGCTCATTCACACACTGTCTAGAGCAGAATAGAGATCGATCAGAACAGCGGTTACCTGTCATGTTGGTTTTTTTGTGACAGGTTTCTGATTAGATCAAGTTTCTTTAATTTGAACGCTGGATTTGGCTAAACCAGGGTAGTGGAAGGGAATAACAAAGCACTATGTGATGATTGTCCAGTAGCACTCAATAGTGTGAGCGCTATTGTTTTTCTGTGAATAGAACAGCACTGTTTTACTAATAGATTGAGCTAACCTAGTGCCACTTCAACTCCCATTTGTTACGATTTTTTCAACACTTTGGCCGAGTACGTCACGTGGCTTCAGAGGACGAAGCAAAGCCCTCGAGTAGGCTTAGCAGGTGCCATTGCGGTCGTTCCTCTCTAGGTATTCGATGTTTGAGGTAGAGCAGATTTGGAGACAGAAATTTGATAATTTCGCTCTGTTGAACACTTTATCCGGAGGTTCGACAGAGTACTGATTAGCAGGGTTTCGATGTTGCGTTAAAGGCAGACAAGCTTGAATGTAATCGACCTTTGCTGACCATAACGATAAGAAAAAGATAAATGTGGTGATAAATCGATTCGAATGCCATTGTGTTGGTCAGGTAAACGAAACGTTCGAACGTTCAAAAGGGTGGTCAGTGTTTGTATGGAACAGAGGGATCGAAAGAGGTGAGTCGAACATAAGGATCTGAGAACAAAATAAAGGCATGCGAAAGGAGATTACCTGAGAGCATACACTTCTATCCGATAGCATCAACACAAAAAGTTACTGTGCTAACGACCTAAGTGTTTGGTGCCTATTGAGTTAGCAAACAGTATATTCGACTACGGAGAAGGTACATGCAGGGAATTATGGCAATGTACATAATAGTTTGTACAGAACATCATAATGGAAACAACGGGTTTTTGTCACAAACAAGTTATCTACAAGTATCTGGCGCCAGCCAAACAACGGGTCTCCTTGGCACCGTACAAGGGGAGGGGGGGTCTCGAACAAACAGCCTGTGAGCAGATGTCATGCGGACCATAACCTCCACATTGTTGGATGTGCCCAAGTGAGACGGGTAGAGGAAGAACAGTGAGCGGCTATCGGGGAGGATTCGTGAACACCGACCGAAATGACTCGGCAGCGGTTCGTCAAAGCCCACTTCCAGTGCAATCAGCTCCTACTTAATCGACACTGGCCATCAAATACATCCGGATGAAGCGTTCCGAGAAATCTACAAGGTTCGTCAGAATGCGATTGTTATCAACCGCCCACGCTATTGCTATCAGACTGCTCAACCCTTGCCTGTGTGTCTAAAAATCGCTGCTGGACCCAGATCACACAGGCCATTCGTGACGCAGCTACATTAGCATGCGGCACGGGGGTACATGGAATGAACAAACATTATATCTCGGAGAAATCCCTGGAGTTGTTAGAAGCCAGACGGAGCATCCCTTCTGGCAGTTCATATAACAAGTGTAGAAGAGATATCCGCAGGAAACTGAAACTTAGCCTGAAGGCTGATCGTGAGGCTTGGTTATTGGGTAAAGTTAAGGAGATGGAGACGGCTTTTGCTTCAGGAAACACTGGCAAACTGTTTAAGCTTATCCGTGCCACTGATTCCAGGCAGCCGTCTGTCAGTGGAGCTATCAGCGAGACAGATGGCACCCTCATCTGTAATATGTCCAGAAGGTTAGAGCGGTGGGCGGAACACTTTGAGGGTCAATTTCACTGGCCTCCTGCTTCTACTGCGTTGCCACCACAAACTTGTGATGTAGTGCCCTGGTCGGTAGACTTAGAACCACCCACTGAGACTGATGTCCGCAATTTCATTGCGGCTCTCAAGCGTAATACGGCTGTTGGTCCATATGACCTCGTGCCGGTACTTCTCACAGAAGGTGGGGATGCGTTAGTAGAGGCTCTGACTCACTTGTATCGATTTGTTGGGTTGACGGAAACCACCACCCCGCGTTGGGGTCATTTGATAATAGTTCCTATATTCAAGAAAGGTATCAAGGACTCTTACGAAACCCATAGAGGAATTAGTTTGACTTTAGTCATTTTTAGGGTTCTAGCATCCATTATACTTCGTCGACTAACCGCAGCTGGGGAGGTAAACATTAGGGAAGAACAGGCAATGTTTCGCTCCGGTCTGGGATGTGTAGATCACATTTTCACTCTTCGTCAAATTCTGGAGCAACGTCATGTATATCGTCGGCCAACAATTGTTGTATTTCTCGACTATAAGGGTGCGTTCAATTCAGTGGATCGATCTACACTTTTAGAGTCGTTCAAACGCAGAGGTGTGTCTACTAAGTACGTGAACCTACTGTTGGCACTTTATTCCCAAACCTCAGATTAGGGTTTACGATGAACTGTCTGACAGTTTCAGCACCATGAGTGGCCTACGTCAAGGCTGTCCGCTATCACCATTTTTGTTGAATTTCGTCATAGACAAAATAATGGAGGGTTGTCTCCGGCACTCACAAGATGCTGGCGTGGACGTCCTACCTGGTGAAAGACTGACCGACCTTAATTATGTTGACGACAAGCTGTTGCTGTTTGACAACTTTCAATCGGCACAAGTAATGCTAAATGCTATTTCGCGTTCTGCTAAATACTTCGGAATGCGCTTTGCAACATCAAAATGCGAAGTGCTTCTGTAGGGTTGCTGTGACCACGTAGATTTGATGTTAGATAATGTAGTCATATAGGTTGTTGACCGGTTTGTATATCTGGGGAGCTGCATCAGCAGTGGTGGAGATGTAGGGAATGAAATAGAAGCGCGTATCTCTAAGGCTAGAGCGGTATTCGCTAATTTGAGGCATCTCTGGCGACTGAGGGGTATTTCTCTGAAGCTTATAAGTCGCGTATATAAAACAACTATGAGGGCCGTATTACTTTATGGCAGCGAGACCTGGCCGCTCAGGGTAGAAGACGTGAACCGTCTTCAAGTATTTGACCACCGATGTCTGCGTTTAATCGCTGGTAACGGGTGGCACGAGCGTGTAAGTATCGAGAAGGTTAGGAAGCGTGTGTTTGGTAGTGATTTTCAGACGAGTTCTCTTGTCCAATCTTTACGTTTGCACAGACTTAGATGGTCAGGTCAGGTATTAAGGATGCCAGCTAGTCGTCTTCCACACCGAGCACTGTTCGCCGATACTGCGACCGACTGGTGTAAGATGCGAGATGGTCAGATAATGAACTGGCGTATGGAAATGAAGTCGTTCACGAAGGAGTTGGCTACTGTGGGTCGTGTTCATCCCTCGGGCCGGATTCCTCGCGACTCAAAGTCGGTGGCTGGAGACTCTAGGTGAGATGGCGGCTGATCTAGCTCAGTAGCATGAATGTTGTCCTTGTTTGGCCGAGTTGTTTGAATATAGACTTAGCTAGTTTTCAGTGGCCTGGCCCCTTTCCATCCCCTTCTTTTTTCCTTTTCTCTTTCCATGTGTGGTTTGCTTTTTCTTCATGGTTTTGTGGCATTTGAGCATTAATGTGATCCACTGATGTATTGCTGTGTATGATGATGATGATAGATACGAGTAACTATGCGTCTTGCTTGCAGAACTCCTCCGCAATTGGTCAGACTTTTTTTGAGTGATAGTGGTTGCTTAACAGCAGACCAAGTGTTTGAAACACGAAGCTGTCAACTTCCGGCGCCTGACTTTGTGTTTTTCTCGCTTGTGGCAAATATCACTCTTTCCAGGAATTGTTACGTGCTAGAAAAGTCCGTGACAAGTGGGAAAGAGGAAAATGTTTGCAGATGTAGTGGTTGCGGCAACCAGGAAAGATTAGCAAATACATTGTTAGATACCTTTTGAACTCGATGGACAAACTTGTTTGCAAACGATTGGAGCGTAAGATAATGGCGATTGTTGCGTACCGTGTCTGGTGTTTCGAAGAACCCGAGTTTCTTTTTATCATTCCTCCGTCACGTTTCGTGCATTCCACCTTGGAATTCTGACAGCGGTTGCCAAAAATGTTGGTGAAAATGCTATCAACACAACTCATCCAGACCACTTCGAACGAAGATACGCGTTTGTCGCTCAATTCATTTTTACATCCGATCCCAAATTATACAGGCGTCAATGGACTCAAGGTTGCTCGGGAGTTTACTTAGCAGTTTGCATCAGCAGCCTTCAGAGGCGTAGAGAATAGAGTAGATGCTCGCATATTCAACACTAGGGAAGTGTTCTCTAATCTATGGAATCGTTGGCTTTGGAGAGGCACCTATCTGATGTTTAACAGTCGCATACTTGAGGCAACTGTTCGGGCTGCGTTATCTTACGGTTCCGAGGTTTGGCCGATCAGGGTAGAAGGTGTGAACCGTCTCCAGACATTTCACCGCTCATGTTTGCGTTCGGTCGCTCGCATCGGGTGGCGTCAACGAGTAAGCAACGCAGAGGTTAGGAGGTTGATAACTGTTTGTGATTACCAAGCGAGTTGCTTCGTTCAGTCCCTATGTTTCCACAGGAGCGGGTGAATAGATCATGTATTAAGGATGCCAGCTAGTAATCTGTCATATTGAGCACTGTTTGTCGACTCTGCGTCCGACTGAGATAAGGTGCGAGGTGGACAGATGATGACCCAGTGTTGAAGAACGAAGTACTGCACCACGGTGCTGGCCGTTGTAGTTTGGGTTTGTCTCCCGGGCTGGGTACCTCGAGGCTCACAAGTCGACCGGAGAGTTTGGGTCAGACGGTGACTAATCGGTCTGAGTGACCCGACCGTTGTCGTTTTTTAGCCGGATTCTCTGTGATGTGATTTTACGAAATAGCAGTAATCACGAATATGTTTGAAACGAGTGGGGTGGAGGAATGAAACGAACAAAACTTAAAATTGTTAGATGCATGAGTCTAAGACTCACGTATCATTATCTTTGTCTCAATCGTTCCATCCAGATAAGCCTTTCGGCTGGCCTTGTTAGTAAGGAGGCACTAGACTCGAGTTGCGTTCCTATTAGAGCTCATCAGTAGTGCATATCCTTGTCCGAACCAGAATTTGCACTCCGACCCTCACATGTTAACCACAACACCAGTAACCTCACGCTAAGCTTGACCGATCAGTCATATCTGAACGCTCAACCGCAACCTTGTATGGATAATGTTCAGACTGCTCGATCACGTTAACTGGAGTCATTAACTGACTTGTTAAATCCAATCGATAACCCCGCAATCAGGAACTTCTCAATTAGATTGAAACGACGAAGCTCACTGAAACAACTGAGCAATGTAAACACAGCATCTACTTTCGTGAATTTCGCTTATTTCAAATTGAACACTGTCCACATTCGATTGCAGTCGTTGCATAAGGTCACAGGCTCGCATAGAAACAAGGAACCTGTATCATCCGTCGCACGTCACATTCTAATAACGCAACATCAGTGTGATCCTACGACGGCGTCTCGCGTCAGCCACTCAACGGCACACAAGTGAACACTGCGTTATGCGAAAGCTGTTGCCGTTTGACGGTTCAAACCCTTATTGTGTGTTCAGAAACAACTGCTATGATAGTCAAAGTGGCTGTGAACTCTGACGGTTGTCTTCCTCTGGTATCTTGTTCGATTTCTCACACCGTACTATAGTATGCACTCGTAAAGATGCAGTGACATTTGTATGGACATAAATCGTACATCAGCCGAGTGTCTTCTTTACTCAACAGATATCCATTATCCTGAAACATGATTGTAAGTAATCGGAGTTCTTTGGCTGAACAATCTAGTGAACATATTCATTCAACACGTATGAACAATGTTCTAACCATTGCTCACTTATTCCTCATTGGAGTAATGTTTATAAAATGAGTAGTGACCAGTCCAGGTTGACTTTCGACGTACAGGCCTTAGTGATCCATCATTTCTGCAACTGATGAGGATATCTAATAACTGTAGACACTCATTCATTTCCAGCTCACAGCTGAATGTCAAGTTAGCATAAAGACCGTTCAGCTATTTTACCATCTCATCGATCATTTGTGGAGGTTGTGTGAACAGGAAGATATCATCGACATAAAGTTTGTATAACGGCAGCGCTGAAATTTTTCTAGCAATCCGCCTTTCTATCATCAGCATGAAATAGTCAGTAAGCATCGATCGCAGTGAGCCTCGGATTGTCATGGGGGTATGAAGGTTTTGCACTGTTCTATCCATCAATCATCCCACCAGTGTTATATATATATATATATATATATATTCTTGGTTACTATTGTTTGGTACTGAAAAGCCGATACGGAATGCTAACATCTGCCAGTGTTCGTTTTTTATTACTGCTATGGACATATGTGAAGAGTTGCCCATTTTGCGGCTGCCTAGCACAGTTTTTCAGTCGTCATCAAGTAAATTCACCTGAGAGACTGCACTAATGGCTTCTCCCAGTTTATTGACTGGTAATTCTCAAGGCCTTTCTCGTCACCCCAATTCGCTGGTGGATATGCGTTAGGTGCAGTTAGTTTCATTCATAACTGTTGATTTCACACATGATTGGAATGGGAAAGCGCCCTTCTATGCGTGCGTCAATACAATAGCTCATTATACAGTATACAACCTTCTAAAACTGACACCTCTCACTTATACACACTAACTTCTTACGAGGCTAGTTAATGAAATTATCACCTCAGGAGACAACGGTTGTATAACTGTGCCAAGTCCCTTATCTGGACTAACACTCAATTGTATGGTTCAGTACTCCGAAGCCTGAATCAGTCCGCGTCACTTGTGTTAATACCTTTTTGTCCAGATGGTTGATGGCAACTGCCAGGTGACTATTTTGGCCTTAGTTGCCACTTGTTTGAACAAGACTGTGGAACAAATGGATTCTGGCGACTGAATAAGTAGTTGGTAAGCAAAGATCACGTCCATGTACTTACGAGTGCCGTCACTTCGGTCGATACGACGCCATCTAACCGTACCAAATATGCAATGCCCATATCTGTTTTGATCCAGATGCGGATTCGAACTGCAAACCTCGCTCAGTTCCGTCGATAGTGGAAATCGTTAATAGTTGTTCAGGGGACTTCTTTCACTTCCGAACTGCGGATATCAAAATTAGTGAACTTCCATTCAAATGGGAAAACAAAGATAAAATGAGCATGGATTTTCCATGTAATAAATATCAGAAAGTCTGAAAATTTGACAACCTAAAAATAAAAGTCAGTACTTCATGGGATGATTATGTTGGGCAGGAGAGTGATCTGATAAGTATTCGTCTGGTAGCTCTGAAGACTTCGAATTTAAACTTTACTAATGTATTTTATTTTGTCATGTAAAAATATGCTAATTGGCGACACATGACATGAAATGGCTATGATTTCATAGTACACCTCTCATGTACCAATTGCCCGAACATAAACAGTTGGCAGCCAAGGTTCTGTCTAATATTAAACTTCACACCGCACTTTCTATGCTACAATTTCCACTGAGTATTGACAGAAACTGCGGAGAAGTGATCCGAGATCATTGTGCTGACAATGGCGTATAAAAGTGGTAGAACAGAACTGTCAGTCCGTGAAAGGTCATTAATAAATTTGGCGATTAAAATGACTCGTGTTACAGAAGTAATTATTTCGAGTAACGTCTGACTGTGCTGCTATGCCGCATTGATAACGGTGGAAGCTTAGCCTCACTGAAAACTCATGGAACTCTCATCTTTACAAACGAGATCAACGACTGAAGCTTGAAGTTCGTTCCAATTCTCGAAAAATGCCACCACCCACTAAATTCTTCCAAACGGCCATGAAAAAATGAATGACGCTCTGGGAACAAAACATTTGCCAACATTGAGTTGCTATATCGTTTATACTGAAGGTTACTTGAAAAACAAAACTAGCATTCGTGTGCACAAACTCAACCAGCAGACCATAACTCCAGATTACAGAATCATTTAAACAGCCCAGGTTGTTTTGTGAATGAAACATTTTACGTCAAGTTTTTTCCTCAAAAGACATTGTATGGAGAATAGGCGGATGCCGTAGGAAGGTGATGATCTCAACTTTTCTAAACTAACTTACGCTGTGAGTGCTTTGTTGGAAACTCCTCAAGCCTAGAACAGTTCGTTACTTGAGAACATTTGGTCATTGTCCTCTGGCTACGGAATTCAATTAAGTTAATCGGAGGCTACTGAGTACTCGGTAAGTGATTTTTCTTTCGATCTGGTTGTGATCAGACAGCCTCTCTATGAAGTTCGTTAAGGTTGACCGATGTATACTTATATAAGTAAATATGTTTGGAACCCTTGATGGCCAATACGGTGCACTAAATGGTAAGTGTCGTTGAAGCAAATGATGAGAAGGACAGAGACACGAATACAGGTTTGGGCACATCTTACGAATTCGGAGCGATGCGGACAGTCTTTAGACGTGCGATTACGAAAATTTACAGTGCTTGCACATCTTGGGTTGCTCACTACTTCGACGGAAAGAGGGCTAACACAATATTCACTACTTCCGCCATTGAGAGCTTGATACGCAGATATTAAATGTAGCTTATTCTGTTGCATACCGTGTAAATGATAGTCTTGTATTATATTACTTGGCTCTGTATGATTAACACCATCTATCTGCACTACAGAACAATCCGGTTATTCCGTAATGGGAGGCCCGTCATCAGTAAACTCAAATCGGTTAATGGCGAGCTTTTTTGTTATGCTGATTGTTGCGTCATTGTGTTTACCGCTGATCTTTGACCTGTATGATTCAAGTGAATGAATGTATGTTGTAGATTAGTACAATTTTTGGTGATCAAGTGTAATCTTATTACAAGTTGATTCGTTTGTACAGTATTTTTCCGTACGGAGGGGCATCGTTCACGTCGGTGGTTCTGTTAGACTGGTTACTGTAATCACATCACCAATTGGATCCTGATTAGATACACAATATTAACAGATCGTAAACCGTGCACATTCGAGTCGACGTGAAGTATGCATTCTCTTGGCAAACGTATTGAGATCGGTCATTTCTGAATGTATCTTTCAACTAAGCAAACAATTTCTGCTTTCAACTCCACTTTGCTTCAAAAAACAGAAAGTAAATATGTGGCAGACAACCACGCAGTTAGTCAAGGATATTTCGCTTGACACATTACTATTCACTGTTTAGCCAACCGTGACTTCATTCACTCGTCACTTTCCCTGTCCGTTTGCAGGTTTTGTCTACTAATTTTGAGTGCCAGTAAGTAGTATGGTGTGAATTATAAATCGGGGTGAGTCAGTACAACTAAAGATACCGTTCTATGACGATGAAAATATAAGTGTCCGACGATAGGTGAATACAAATATGCATTGAAAATGATGAATATTCATAAATAAACTGACTCGGTACAAGTGGTGGCTGATGATCAGACGTGTTTGTCGTGCAACTCGGTGTGGATGATTTAGAAGGTATAGATTATCATATTTTGTAAACTCTGTCTCATCTTAAACAGTTATCCTGATAACATTAACAACACAAGTTTGTGGTTAGGTGTTTGAATATGGGTGTTCGGCCATGCCCATTCCGTAGTTACTGGCCTCTCGGTTAACAAGCAGATGCACAAGCAACGGAGCATAACAGCCGGTCCGGTGAAAATAGGCAACACTGATAGCACTAATGAGAACCAAACTCGAGTCCGATGCTTTTGTTCGAAGTGGGATATTCCGAAGACTTATCTGAATTTGAGGCTTGCTATCAAGTGTGGATGGTGTTCAGTGTGAAATGATCCTATTTTTCTTATGTATCATAACATGATTTTCTGGTTTCTCACTAACCGGCGTGCTAATTAAATTTACATAGCATTGCTGTTCTGATCATTTTCCACCATAATTACATATTACTAGTTTTTGGCAGTCTTGTGATTATGTACATTTTTTGCTTGGCTCAAGGAATTCCAAAACTGACGGTATTCCTTTGATTTTCCAACGGTTGTTTCACCGTCTGTAGTTTGTCGTGGCCGTCTAAATTCATTTCCTCCCTGTACCGTTTAGGGTGTGAACCATGCGTGTGTAGGTGTGTAATTACTCAAAATGTTCGTGTGTTTGGTTTTTGACCGGTTAAACTAGCAATTTAACCAGATGAACTGGTGAGAAAAACGAAACGCCGTTTTCCGTCTAATTATAAGTTTATTTGATCAAATTGTACTGAGGGAGATTATAACTGAATATTTTGTCCGACCGTTGCTGCAGCTGCCGAGTGAAGATCACAGTCACATTCTTTTCGGACTGGTTACTTGTTCTAGCTATCGCGGAAATTTATTTGGGAGATTTTATTGACTTGTGGTTTACTGTTTTAGATTCGAAATGTTCGTTGCTTTTCAGTGGCTTTATAGTCTATCCAATTCGCATGTAAAGCACAACTTGAATTTTCACCCTAAATGAACACTTTTCAACTGGAGAGCTTGTTTGGTGCTTCAAAATCATCCTGTTTTATGGTTTCAAATTGAATTCGAACTAGATTTGAGAAGAGGTTATTACATCGATCTGTCAACCGTAAAGTCTCATGGGACGGATAATGTCTTCGGTTTTCCGATTTCGATCTAACAGTATGCGAACATGTTATGGCTAAGATCTTACTTCATCGAGTCAAGCGTATTTGCACCCCTGATAAGCGGCAGTAATGAGAAAGGGTACTATGACAAATATTACTGACAAATGGATATCCTGACACATTAATTAAATTTCACGACATTGTGAGCTAGTACAACGAGCCTGTTCAGACGGCTCACAAACTTGTGTTTCTATTTCTGAAGCTTAGCAGGAATCAGGTTGCAAGTGTCATCAGAGGCAAATCTAAGTAACAATATCATTCGTGTTTGATCACAGCTTTTGCATTGAGGTAGACTGTTCAATTAGCCTATTTCGACCAGAAAAACTAGACTTGTGTTTCCCTCTTGTTAGATTTGGTCAATTGTACGTATCCTTACTACGTCCCAAATTAGAACTTCGACTACACTTCCCTGAAGCAACCGCAATACGCCCTTGACCTCATTTTGGGCACAACCGAGACGATCAGGTAACCTGATCATCACTCGCAGGCGGACGTTTCTGAGATGTAATATTTCGGTCGTGCCCACTCTGGAAGTAATGGCGCAGTGGTCAACACGATAATCTCAGGGAATTGTGGTCAGAGTTCCAATTCCGACCGTGCATATCCGTGACATGGCTATGCACTACTGACGAGCTCTAATAAGGTCGAAACTGCAATCTAGTTATTTTCGAGAGATGCTAGCTGGGGATTCTACCTGAATGCGGAGGCTGTAATCAACTGTGAGTGGTGATCATTTTGAACTCGTTTATTCATCCACCCCGTATTAATCTCACGCACGAAAGTCGGGCATACGAATTGACTGTATTTTTTCACTTACTCATGGAAGCTGGTCAGAAATATTCATGATTCGATATTGTTGGATTTTTTGGTGTGCTTTGATACAAGCAATAAAGTTCCAAAGGACAGTTTTGCTTGCCTATTGAACGGAACGGCTTTTTACTAGCGTAACTTGGCTCTTACTGTCTACCATTTACCCTAACATATTAGTCATCAAATTAATTACACTGTTTCCGCTCATGTTAATAGTTAGAAATACTTTCCTGAGTATATTTTTACCATTATGACTAACATTCAGTCTACATCATTTTACATTGTTTATCAAGGATTGGCCTACTCTGAACGTATTTCGAACAATTTCCCATGGGACACTCACAGAATTTTTCTCCAGATATTTTCTGGAATATTTGTGGGGGATATATCATTGTGGAAGACATTTTGGGGGAATGAAGGTGAAATCAATCGGACGTTATGATGAGCTTAAAGAGGGCTTCGAAAACAAAAGCCAATTAGCAAATAATTGCATTCACGAAAGACATTTTTCAGAACGTTTGAATTCACTCATAAATTTGAATTGAATGAGGATATTCAGCTTCAGATGATGTTGGAAATAAGCGATGCATAACGAACAATTGAAATAAAGTCTCTCAAAATTTCTAATTCTGAAGAGGTTTATGTTTTACCTGTACGAGAATTGTAACAAACTGGACGTTTATTCGACTAAAATAGAATGCTCATTCGGTATTTGGTGTTTTCTGTAAAGTTTGTACAGATTTAAATCAGAGCGTCACCTGACGATTTGGAATATTTAAGTTTGTTACAGGTTATAATGGTTTGTTCTCAGAGAAACGTTTGGGAATATATTGGGGCAACTAAGAAACTTCTTTCAGACGAGTTTAGAAAACAATCACATGCACCGATAAGTGAACAAACTATGGTATTGAATGGTAACGTTCAGTAACTTTTGGATGGCATTAAGTGAACCTCCTGACTTATTAATGAGATTATGGAGAATTTGTAGCTTTTGTGGTGCGCGCGCGCGATGTGGATAAGGGAGAAAACTAACCACAAAGAAGAAAAATACTTAGGATGAAAGTTCTGCAGGCATTCAGACCAGAAGTTCGTTTTCTAAGTGAATTCTGTGAATTGTATAAAGTATAAGCTTTTCCGTCAACTATAGCGGATTCCTCGAATTCCAGGCTCATAAATGTCTTATGACTAAAATGAATATTTTTGCATAGATTTCTTCGTACAGATTTCAGCTCAGCTCTTTTCGGAAGAACAGCTAATTACACTCTGGGTACCTTTGCATTTTTGAAGATCGAATAATGTTTCCGGTTTCCTTGAGATTACTTTGAGATCTGTGAAAGGTATGGAGGTATAAAATCACGATACGCGTGTCCGAGAAATTTCTACCATTTAATTCCGGGCATGTGGTGAAAAGCGAGATTCGTCGTATTCGAGACCAATAATTCCTGAAATGGGCAACATTACGCGAACATTACGCATAAGGGTATGCAAATCAGACAGACGTCAATTGATCGTTTCGTCTGCTTTTATTGAACAATCACTACAAAACAGCCATAAGGGCGCTTACCTGTGACGAGTTTTGGTGTTCAATACTGTTTTTGGTGATGTTCAGCATGAGTTTTTTCACATTTTCTTCTAATCATCGTATGTATTACTAATCAAGGAGAAATTGCTCAAGTGTACTCAACTTTCTTGTTATTCATATTCAAAATGATCTTTCTTTGGATTGTTTGCACCCCTGTTATTCAACTACCCTCGATGTTGCTCTACACCGATGACACAAAGCCCTGGCGAATTGTAGATTATCCGGAAAATGACGAGTTGAATCGTCTAAAAATCTGTGTTCCATAAAATAGTAACTTATTGTTCAATGTCAGCAAGTGTAGAGTGATACAAGTTCGCCATCAATATTGTACTGACTATCACCTCAGCTACACAAAACTGCTCGTGTGGACATTTGAAAGAGACTTAGGAACCACAGTGAGAAGCAATTTAAGTTTGTCCACAAACAGTGATGCTATGGCCAAAAGAAAGAGCACTGATAACCCTGAAACTTCATGGAAAAATTTATGGAACCTTCAACCCTGGAGTGTTTCCCATTATGTTTGCCTGTATAATCTGCCCACACTTCGAAACGAACATACAAGTCTGTCGTCCCCATCTGGAAAAAGACTGGCACTTATTGAAAGCGTTCAGAGACTGGTCATTAGAATAAGTAGTGCTTGGGAAAAACTCCCACCCGGAAAGACTGGCAAAATTAGATCAGTCTTCAATGGATTACAGATAACTCAGACAAGACCTAATTCTTACTTGCAAAATGCGCCAAATCCCCGGACCATCCACTGGCACATTTTCTCCCACTAAATAAAGATGAACGTTTAAGAGGTCATTCACTGAAACTGAGTAATGGAACAGGCGGTTTACTCTGTAGACAATGCTTCACATTTAAGGTCTGTTCATATTGTAACGTATTGCTCAACTCTGTGGTCACTGCTGAATTGGTTGAGAGGTTTAAAATACCAGTCGATCGACACATACGTGAGAGACAACCGGCAGTACAAGTTTTCTAACCATTGTACTGGCTCAATCTCACAGGTCATTAATTACGACTGAAATGATTGCAGCTGACAGCGTCCTTGAATTTACCTTTTGGTTAGTTCCATTCACCTCTTCGCGTCTATAAACTGTGCAACAAATTTTCGTCGATCAGCACAGGGACATGAACGCACAAGTAAAGACCCTTTTCCCTCTCGTAACAACGTACGAACAGTGAATCTGTTTACGATGTCACTATACATTAGGTGGTACATGAGTGATTACTTGAAAATATTCCTCTAATACATCGGTTATTGATTAATTTCGTAGCCGCGCTTGCATAACATTGACATAAGAATCCTCGTTAACTCGATGACTTTGAGTACATATGAATTGTGTGAAGTCGATTGAGGCCGGGAGATTGTTTATTTGGATGAATCCTTCAACAGTGAATTGTTCCCGGGATCAATCTGTCAGTGTGAATTTGATGGTTTAGACGTGATTGGCAGTTGTCTGTGTTACTATTAACCTGATCAGAATATCGGGAGTTTATTGTCTGTTTGTTATGTTTACCTGACAGAGGTCATATTTTGAAGACCTGGTGGTTATGAGCTGTTTGAAAAAATTGCGAATCTCGTCAGTTTACCGTTTTTCATCTGTCATAACATCAGATCATCATCATCATAGATAGCAATACATCAGTGGTTCACACTAATGCTTAACTGCCACATCAGATATTCAAATAAAGTTTCATAATTATGTTTCTGTCTTTCTGTGAAGGATCTGGGACACTATAACAAACCGAAACACTGTGATCTTTCGAATGATGAGTCGCATGCAATTCAATACCTCGTGAAGCGGTTTACTTGAAAGCTACCAGTCGGTCAAACTTCTCTCGAGTGTTCAGTGAGGCAAACGATTGAAGTTAGAGGGAAATTCATTTAGGTGGTCATTTGATACGTGAACAAAACGATGAGCAGTACCATTAAGTGACGGAAAGCAAAATGGTGGCGTTAGACCGCTAAACTTGGTGAGAAAGCGGTGAAAAATCAGAGATTAAACTGTTACCTTTGTAAACGCGGATTTCATTCAAACCAGATTTCACGGTACTGTAATCTATCTAGGTAGGGTATGCTGATATTAAAGTTTGTCGCTGTTCTGACCTCTGTTAACCGTTCTGACTGAACGTGAATTTACTCATCTTGTTGATTTTGCACGCAAGATAGTCACCTTTTAACCGACTGAGAATCCTAAGCGTTTGCTAACAAACAACTACCACGACATACACGTACCATGCACATGGTTTGGTAATTTGTCATGTTCGCATTGTGATCCTTCCGATGCCTCTCGTTCATTCAATAATACCATCAAAATGACTAAAAGGTAATGTTGTCTTTTTGTGATCATACTCATTATTACTATGCTCACCGTCGCAGATATCAATACATCAGTGGTTCTCACTGATGGTTGGTGGTTAATATTTTTTCTGGTGGTTACCGGCGAATGAGACCAACATTTTTATTGGTAACCGCTATTCAAAATGGGAAGTTTACGATTGGTGACTAATAATTAATCCGTCTTTTAGAAATCCGGTGTGGAACAACCAACTTTTCATTTTAGATTATTTTGCATGTTCGTTTTTTTCATGAATGATTGCATCAATTGATATGTTTGTGAAAGACTATTATCTACCTTCGGTATGGGCTGTGTCACAACTGGTAATTGTGTGTATCCGTATGCTTGTACAGAGGGGGAAAAAGCGGTTCCGTATATTTTCCGTTCATACTGTTTGTAAAAATCCTGCAAAGATACAGGCGTACATGAACTTTTAATTTTCATTGAATACCATGAGTTCAACGCAGTCCATATAACACAGTGGAATGGGTGGATAACTGTGGGACGTTTCTGATCTTTCGGTTCAGTCTTGGAGCTATGCTGACATGGCACCTGTCACGTTTGGACATGCTGTTTCTGTCGTTGGTTTGCATTTAGCTAATGCGCAGATCTTTCATAAGACCGTAGATTCTTTTGTACAGAAAGAAACAGCTGACTCGTTTAATAAGGAAACAACTTGTAACAACAAGAACTCAGAGGAATTTTTCAGTTTACAAAGATACTCTAGTGACGATTTGTTGTGGTTGAATCATCCTTGCCCTCATCTGGCCATGGTGGTTTCGCTTAAGTTTTGTTCATTCTAATTTTGCCAGCCGAATTCTGCTTAGCTAACCAACAATGGACACATCGCTTTGCTCATTAAATTATGTGATAGATACCCGATGGATAAGGCTGAGCAGCTTATATTAACTGTTATTGTCAGACGGACGGAATCGCGTTTATTTAATCTATGCCAACACGGATGTTTACATGTTGATTTTACACATTTGTTTGGTGGTTAATATAATTACTGATGAGTAGTCGGGGATTTGGTTTATTTTCAAGTTGACCATCACTCACATAATGTTGTTTTGTCCTTTCAGCATGTCAGAGACGAAACACTGAACAAATGACCTGAGGTGTGGTTAAAAATCCCCAAAGTACTCATCAGAAAAATGGTGTAGCGAACAAGCTCGTTTTCGGTTATTCATCATCAGTTGAACTTGCCATTTGTTTTGTTCGCTTTCCCATGACGACCTGAGGTGCATTGACAGGCAACGATATTGACAAGTCAAATTGCTTAGAGGGGGCATATTACTGACGTGCGATATAGGAATCATGTGGTCATTGCATAGCTACATAATTTTGCCTTATTCGTGTGATCGAGATAGGGGAGTACTTGTATACGCAGAAATATTTCATTAAAGACGTCATTCTAATCACGAACTGCCGTTGCCCAGCCACGATGCCCAGAAGACCTAACAACTGGATATGTTAATAAATTGAGTGGAGACTGTGGAAGTTGGCTAGACGAAAATTGTTGGGCAGAAACAGTGCAAATAACCTAAAGTTCACGGCTAGTAATCTAAGTAGTACTTTTTTCGGGTTAATCCAGTATACAAGGCAGACTGTTGTGTTTATGCGTTTAACTCTTATAAGTATTAATAACCAGATCAATGTTTTCGACATTTCCAGCCGAGAACGGCCCCTTCGTGCACAGTCTTAGTTTCAAGGTGTTCGCAAAGACAGCATGGATGAGAACATCACATTATTATAGGTGCGAAATTCTCGTTCACTAACTACACGTTATTAAGACTGGAGGTGAACGAGGTAAGTTTAATAAACAACGATAGCGAATGCTATTGCTTAGTCAAGTACAGTATACATAAACAGCATACTGATAAAAATATATTCGAATTTTTGCAATCGCAATGTAAATTACGACGAATGGGCACAGGAGACTGTCAAGGGATCTGATCCACAATATGATCTGGAAAAAATGCTGTTAGCGGAAAAAACCGGACCGACCAGTAGATGGTGTCCGAGCCAGTCGTTTGCCTAATGACACTTTTATGGTGAGCAATAAAACACCGGTATGTATGTGGGAGAGAGTGACAGATATGTGGGCATGTGAAGCAAAATCAATAACCATGAAAAGCACACAAGAGAATTTAGCATCGGTGAGTGGTCAAATAAGTTAGAGAGTTAAGCGTGGAAAGAGTAAATCAAAAGGAATTTCGACGTTCGTTTAGGTCGCAGGAAATCTGCTGTTATTATGTAATCGAAGTGGTCGGCAATCAGGATGCCTGTGCTGCTCAGGCATCAGCGACCGTTTCTCACTACACAAAAGTTGTCAACACGATCAATATCGTTAACTTGGTGCTAATGCTGATTTTAGTGGAATATGTCACGTTTACTTACGACTGTTTTCACAATGTGCTTGCTATATCTAAACACTGGCTTTGTATATAAGACCGACAAGAATAGGTTAAATGTCAACGTCTCGCTGCACTCGTCTTTATTCTGCGTTGGTGAACGTAAACTAAAGTAATGCAATACTTCACTAAGTCATTAGTAAATGCTTTAGTAATAGAGCCACCTATTTGGAACCATCACTTTCCATGCATACAATTCTTCAGAAAGAATGCTAACTGATCTGACTAACAGTGTCATTCGTGCGCGACTGTGTTATGCCCTAAGACACCAAGTAGGAAGACTAGCTCAAAAGGTCAACCAAAACTGAGCCACCCCAACATTGGGCAGGCCATTTTGTCCCACACCAATGCTGCCTATGCAGACTACGAACGAGCCTGCTGGCTGGTCTTACATGTGACTGCTACGTACGACGATAGATACCCACTGTCTGGGCATATGCAACCAGTCAGTTGCCACTTTTACTCTGTGTGTTTCACTGGTTGGTGTAGAGCCTATGCATTGATTCAGTTGGTTTAGTACTTGATGACTCAGCGGTGCTCACATAATCAGTTATCAGTATGTAATAGTCGCAAAACACGTTCGGGATTGACGCTTTCCTCTAAAGCAGCAAATCTGAAAGATATAAAGGGTCGAACGATTCAACGTCGTCGGCAGAAAGCTTGTGTAATATGTGACTGACCACAGCAGAATATCTCGATTACCGAAATGAAGACTAGCAGGGCCAAATGGGAACTGTTGCAAACAGGTGATGTCACCACTATCATCGATGTCACTGTTGGATGTTGGTTTGTGTTGACATGAGTTATAACTACTCTTGCCCCTTCTTTATCACCAGAATATTACACAGTCTTCGACAAGGTTGCCACATGAAAGATTGTTTGGGGTCTCAGTGTCGTCCATTGCACGGATAGGCACTACTATTGATTCCAACCGACAGTGAAACTCCAGTTCGATGCATCCTTTAGAATAGGTCGTCTGAACAGCATATAATAATGAGAAAACTGCGATCAAATACGAGTGCTGTTCAGTTTCACTTGTTCATCAATTCAAGAGTGACCGGAAAGACGCTTATGCTTCGTAGAATTGGTGTGAATCGAAATACACTGCATGGTGCACCGTAACAAAAGCCTTCAGAGTTATGTCAGTTTGTCGCTTAGGATAACACTTGCGATTATGGACGGGCGGAGTGAAGAAAACAGCCCCGATGACAAAGTTTTGTTGGGACAACTCAGAAAACACCCTCCAAATGAAATACACTGTTAGGGTAGTAAACACTAGATTGCCTGCAGGGCAGTTGTATCGTATATAATTAATTGAATGGAACCCGTAGATCAGTAATAATTTTGTTGAATAGTATTGTATCGAGAAGGCGTCCAATAAAGCACAATCTTTATTGTCCAAATCGCCAGTCACATGCAACGCGCGCTCTCTCGTTTATGGGTCATAATACCAACCCGCAACACCCCCCCAGTTTCCGTTCACACGTCGTGTGCACTTCTAACCGGTTTACGTGCGTGACCGG